>JAEOAD010000263.1:0-18225 GCA_036365145.1 Orientallactaga sibirica
TTGGGAAAGGAATTGGGATACATTTTTACAAAACATATATGAAGTCAATATAATGTTTTAAACTATTCAAAGTCTAAAATATAAAACATTAGTTATTGACATATCTACTTTTTCTACTATCTGTAAATGTGTGCTACTCTGGTCACGGAGTGTGGTATTTGGCAACTGGAACCTAGTGTAGAGTGTGCCTGGATTCTGTTCAACATCCTACACTGCACATGACAGTCACACGTGGGAAAGAAGCATCCACTCTACAATATAAATTGTGTTGTAACAGTTAAGCCCTAACTCCATTTGTTGGGAAAATAAAATAGCTGACACTTTTGGCTTCCAAGGCACCTTTCAGTTGCCAACTTCCTAAATCCCTAGAGGGCCACATCTGCAACCCCATGGGGATTGAGGGTCATGCATGGGGGGTAGAGGCAATGTCTCTATGCAAAATGTCCCAACTTGTGTCTCTCACTATCTGTGTACCCCTAGGATGTGGTTTTATCCACAATGAAGCTGGGTTGTCAGGCTTTGCAAGCAAGTGCCTTTAAGTAACTGAAGTACCTCTACACCTCCTGTCCTTCCTTCTACCATCCATCCATCTCTCAATCTATCCCAATTACCCACCCATCATCTATATCTACATGCCTACACCCATCTTCTAATCTTTCCATCCATCCATCCATTCATCCATCCACACACCCAACCATCCACCTGCCCATCAATATCTACATACATCTTCCTTTCTTTCCTTGCATTCATCCATCTTCCACCCATCCATCCATACACCCACTCACCCATCCACATCATTTCATCTTCCCATCCATCCATAAACCAAAAGGTGCATTTTGTCCTTGGCAGCTGCCTACTGACCAGGAGAGTGCGTACAGGGCCCAGGATAGGTAGACAGAGTGAGTTGATCTGTCTTCTGGGGCATCTGATTGTCCTTAAAGGATCTCAGGGCTTTTGAGATCCCACAAATGATGGGTCTTTGTCAGAAAATAGAGGAGAGGCCTCTTGGGCAGCTGGTACTTGTCTGCCAACCCTGCTCATGACCCAGAGTGAATTGTCCCTGCCTCTTGATTCCGCTTACTGGGTCCTGACATCCCCCCTTTCACTCTGTGGTCAACTTGGCCTAACACCTTGAAAGACCACTCCACCAAGGCATCACATCACATTTCCTTCTATAAAGTCCTTTGATGGTGTCTTGGGAGATGACTCAGTGGGTAAAGTGCTTGATATGCAAACATGAGGATCTGAATGCAATTCCCAGCACCCTGCCAGCCCCAGTGGTATGTGCCTGTAATCTTTGTGCTGTGGAGATGTTGATAGGAGGATACTTGTAGCATGCTGGGTAACTAGACCTTGTCTCAAAAATTAAGTTACGGTGCTGGGGAAATGGCTTAGCAGTGAAGATGTTTGCATGCAAAGCCTAAGGACCCCGGTTTGATTCCCCAGGACCCATGTGAGCCACATACATGGGGCGGGGCATGTGTCTGGACTTCATTTGCAGTGGCTGGAGGCCCTAGCATGCCCATTCACTCTTTCTCTCTGCCTCTCTGTCATAAAAATAAATAAATAAATAAATAAATAAATAAATAAAGTAAGTCAGGACTGCAGATATGGGTTAGTGGTTAGTGCATTTGCCTGTGAAGCCAAAGGAGACAGGTTCAATTACCCAGGACCCACGTAAGGCAGATGCACAAGATAGCACATGCATCTGGAGTTCATTTACAGTCACTGAAGGCCCTGGCATGCCCATTCTCTTTCTCTATGTATGTGTGTCTATCTGCCTCATAAAATAAATAAATAAAATAAAATAAAATAAAATAATTGAAGAGGGATATAAAAAGACACCCAGTGTTGAACTATGGACTCCACAAATACAGATATGAGTTTGAAGACAGCTTGGGCTACAGTGTATGTTACAGGCCATCTTGAGCTAGAGTGAGACACTGCCTCAAAAATAGTAATACTTATATCTGATAGGAGTCTATAGGTGTGGACTACCTGTTGTCAGTGGACCCCTCCTACTTAGCTTCCTTCACCCCTTTTCCCAGCAGCACAGCCCTCATCTGTCTGTATCTCAGCTCAGTTTCTCATCTGTAATGAAGACTGGCCACACGTACTGAGGAAGCTGCTATGGGGATTGAATCACACAGCCCCTGACTGGTGCATGCATCCAGGAGGAGGGCATGTCCCCAGGCAGGATGAGGGTCATGCTGCCCTCAGAGGGAGCAAGGATCGCTCAGGGCAGGCATCAGGGCTGGTGCTAACTTTACTGTTACAGCCTGAGCTTCCTCCCAAGGATGCCTCCTGGATATAGATAATGAAAGTGATGTTTGGGATCATGTAGTGGCCCTAGGTGGCAACAAGCCTACATCCCAAGTCAGCCCACTGAGAAATGTTCCAACCGTACTTGTGAGCAGTGGAAGCCATGGCAGCCTGGGCTGCTGAAAACAGGGAGTGGTGGGAGGGGCTGGCTTAGTTCTAGGCTCCAGGCATGTCTGCCTTCTGTCCCACCAGATCACTGACCACTACTCCCTTTCTGTAGATGGAGATGCTCAGCTGGTACCTGCTGTTGTGCTCACAGTGCTAGCTGTCATCCCAGGACTCCAAAGTCCACTGGCCATGCATGTGAGTGGATGAGGATCCCTAGGGCTTAGACTGAGTCCAAGGCTTATGAGGAAGCTTGAAGACATTTTTGGAGTGTGTGGCCTCTTGAGGGGCCTGGATCTGCTCAACCTGTGGTGAGGTCCCCTAAAGAACTGGATTTAGAAACCCTGAGTGGTTCTGCTAGAAAATACTGACATCTAGGGAAAGCAGCCCCAGGACAACCCTGTGTTCCCTCCAGTAACAGATGTCCATAGGATTTCCTAGACAAGCAGGAAGCATGGGGCAGCCACAGGCAGGGAAAGAGGCCCGATTTTGCAGCCAGATCATACATGTCACACCCCAGGAGGCTGTGCCAGCACTGAGGCCTGACTTTGAATTCTCTCAGTCAATCTTCTGTGCAGTAAACAAACATCCTCTGGGCATTTACTGGGGCAGTGCCTCAGATTCCTGTGAATTTCCCGTCACTCTTATTATCAAACCCAGATTTCAATAGTAAGACACTTTTAATCTGGGCATGCAGCTTGGCATCACAGCTATTCAGGAGATTGAATCAAGAGGATTGAAAGTTCAAGGTCTGTCTGGATTCCAGATCAAATTCAAGAGGAGCCTGGGTAACTTAGTGAGACTGTTTCCAAATGAAAGTATTAGATGGTGGGCTGGTGATATGGCTCAGTGGATAAAGTATTTACTTGTAAAAGTTATAGGAGGGCTGTGATGGATCTCAGTGCTAGAGCTTCTGACAAAAACCCTCCAATGAAAGGCTAAGGGCATGGATGTGTGGTAGAGCACCTGCCTATGATCAGTGAGGAGCTGTGGCATAGCTCAGTGGTAGAGTATTTGTCTAGAATCTTTCAGTGAAGGGATGGACATGTGACTCAGTGATAGAGCATTTGACTAGAATCCCCCAGGAAGGGGCTGGGGGCATGGGTCAGTTGTCAAAGCACCTGTCTAAAACCTGCTACTGAGGGGCTGGAGGTGTGGCTGTGTGGGAGAGCACTTGCCTAGAATCCCCCAGTGAGGGGCTGGGATGTGGTTCAGTCTTAGAGCGCCTGCTAAAATCTGCCACTGAGGAGCTGAAGGTGTCTCAAAGTGGTGTAGCACCTTCCTAGAATCTCCTAAGGAGGGTCAGGGGCCCAGATTCCATTGCTAGCATGGCAGAAATAAGTCACTTCTGTAAAAAGAGCAAAATCCCCATTAGGAGTCAGAGCTTGGGAGGAACTGGGGTGGAGCTCATCCAAAAGGTGGCATTTGAGGAAGGTGAGAAAGTAAATTTATGGGTTACTAGGTGACCCAGATCACATGGTACATCTCAAACATACTTGCACTGGAGGCAGGGTGTTTGTTTTATAACTAGATCAACACAAAATATTTGGTCCCTAGAAGTCACTACATGGTACAGCCCAGCCATCTTCCTACAGCCTGTGAGCAACAGGTGTGCATTGAGGCAGGAGGACAAAAGAACATGTGACCCATGCAAATTCCTCCCTGGTCTATGGTGGACACAGTGAGGTAATGCATATGGACCATTGGCAGTGGCTGGTCCGTGTATTTGTGAAGGAGGAGAGGAAGAAATCCTGGAGGGCTTCCTATAGGAGAGGGTGCCACCTAAAAGCAACAAGAAAGAGCAACAAGAAGGGACTCAGGTGGGTATGGAACCTACAACAGAAGGAACTGCACTGGAGGAACTTTGTATCAAGGTATCTGAGGGCAAAGAGGGTTTGAATGAACAGTTGGAGAGACCTGAGAGGTACATAGTGGGGTGTGTTTCTCAAAGTGCAATCGTGGTGGCTGCAAGGTGAGCATATGGTCATGGTAACCAAGGCAATAATGTAGGAGCATCTCAGGAAGTCTAGTTCTGGATTCCCAGATGAGCAGGGGGCTGATAGACTAGGCTGAAAACTTTCTAAACTCGCTTTCCATCTGGTCTCTGGGACCCAGGATTGGATTGACTGTGTAGATGAGACATGCAAATAAATGTGTAGACAGAGTAGATTAAAACCTATCTCTGGACACGAGGATAGGAATGACTGGAGAATGTGTGTAGAGGAGACAGGTTCACTAGGAACTACATTGGGTCCTGAATGAGGGAGAATGATGTCACCTTGAACTATCAGGGAATTTGTGGGGCTTAAGCAGGCTCAGTGAAAAGATAAGATCAGAGAGCTGAATGAGGCTCTGTGCATTTGGGGTATCCTCTGGTGCCAGTGGTACCAGGTCCCACTAAGGACTATGCTCATTTTCCATTATTTATGTTACTGTGGGAAAGTCAATATTTCTTGGTCCCCAAATTGGGGACTGCACAGATTCTGTTTCAACCAGAGTCTACTTTTTGGCCTCTATAACCAGCATCCACATTTGTTGGGTCCTACAGCCATGGGAAGTACCTTCTGTTCCCAAAATTGATCCCCTATAGATGGATTTCCTTCTCATGACACTAAGAGATAAGATGGTCTAGGACATTGTCAAGTGGGTGTCCCAGGTTCCAAAGATGGAGGTGGGATCTGTATAAATGGATTGGGTGATTCTAGATTGAGATACTCTTGGAAGTGTCTCTGTAGACCCAGAACTCTGCCTCACAGCCTTTGATAATGTTATAGAAGAGGAAGTAGACAATCCCACCTCCACAGGCTCCACCAGCCTCCTCTCACTCCCCCATAGGTGGAGGCTGTGACAGGCTGTGGAGCCATCCTCAAACCCTGAACAGAAACACCACTCTCCTTGGCCACCAGCCTGACCCTGGATGTGGAGGGAACATATCATCAGCCAGGGTCACCAAAAGCCCAGTGAGCCTAGGAAGGGATGGCATGAGCATAGCTCAGAGGTTGACCCAGGTTCTAAGGTCCAAATCAGGCTTCTGCTGGGCTCTGAGCCTCTCTGCTCCAGTAGAACAGTCCCCCATGTACACTTACTACAGACCACTGTCACAGGACTTCACCTCCATGGTCAGTCCAAGGGCCTGCACTACAGCTAGCTGTGGCCATATCCCATTCAGACATCATAAGCTAAGCTGGTCATTCTAGTTCCCCGCCCTGCCTCCATCCATTCTACGAACAACTGGCTTTGTTCTCCCCTAAGCCTGGCTCCCATCGGCATCTCTGTCTCTAGGCTGACATACTGGTCCTTTTCCATGTCTACACTCATGAGCCCCTGGAAATTGCAGCCTTCCCCTCCCCACCTTTCTTCCTCTCAGTTTGCCTCTCTGGCTCTGATTCCTACTTCACTAGAGTGCTTGATAAAATCCTCCAGTGAGGGCTGAGCACCTCCTAGAATCTCCCACTGAGACATTGTGATCATGGCTCAGTTGTAGAGTTCTTGCTTAGAATCTATCTACGAGGGACTGAGGGTGTGTTTCAGCCTGCTTAGAATCCCCCAGTGAGGGGCTGGGCCATGGTAGAGGACTTGACTGTTTGGGCAAGGCACTGGGTTCCATGCTCAACACAACAAGAAGAGGACCAAAAGGAGAATGAGGAAGGAGAAAAGATTCTGATGTCCACCATGGGCCTTAATACCCAATATCTTCCTCATATTATTTGGAAAGCTGAGGCCCAGAGAGAAGAAGGGGCTTTTCCAAGGTTTCCTGGGATCTTTGATGACAGCAGGTGACCTAACAACTCCTATCCAGACCCCTTTCCTGGTCATGCTGCTCCACAACCACTCAACGTGGGCCTGGGAAGCCCCTCCAAGTCATGCGGTCAGAGGTCTATTTTCCCCACCTTATAGGACCAGCCTGCTGATGGCCACCAATAGCTATGGGTTTGGGTTTGTTTCGTGGATAGGTTTTATTGACAAAGGGTCTAATGTATCCCTCGCTGACATCAAAATCAACATGTGGCTAAGAATGACCTTGAATTCCTCATCCACTTCCCGAGTGGTGGGATTACACACATGAGCCACCGCACCTGGCTCAATGCTTAGATTTTGATGAACACTAATGGACCAGGACTGTGAATCTATCTGAGTGCCCAGCTCCAGGATGGCATTATTCCCACTCAGTTCCCTTCATACCCAGTGCACCCAGGTAGTAGATATGATACCTCAACTTATCACTGAGGCAACATTAATAAGAGAAATGGGATGTAACCACCCCCTGTGGACATCCAGGGTGTCCAGATCCTCACATACGATTGAGTTTGGACTGTCCCTGTCTCACACACCAAGCCGGGTCATAGGTCTCTGTGTCTTTCCATCAGACTGAGTCAAGGTCCTTTTTGTCTCCCCAAAAGACTGGGTAAGCCTCCTCTGTGTCTCCCCCATTACATTGGGTCAGGGCCCTCTGTGTGTCCCCCATCAGACTGGGAGATCTGGGAAGATACAACATTGACTTCTCTGAGCAGGTGTTTGGCATCTGTCCCCAGCCCTGCAGCTCAGGCCAGGTGGAGTTGGGCCAGGGCTGCAGGCCCTCCGAGGTAGACCAAGCAGAAGAGTCATGGACTTTAAGGCAGTGAAGCTGGAGTGGTGCAAGGGTCCTGATCAGGAATGAGTGGGGTCAATGCTTTCAAATCCACAGCATCCCTGTTTTCATCACCTAGCTGAAAATTCCAGTCTGTGAAGAGACCTTACTACTGTGGCTGGCCCCTCAGCTTCCTGAGGACCAGGCACAGTTGTCGACACTCACCTTAGCCAGTGACACCCTGCCTCCTCCTTCAGCTCTGAGCGCTGTGAGCGTCATAAAATAGCTTGCGTACTGTCTGCTTGCCATTGTGGGGCATCTCATTGCAAAATTTCCTTATCTCAATTAGAGGAAAAGACAGTGCCCACCCCAGCCTGCTGCCCTCCTGGCTGCCAGCCTCTCCCAACATCATTGCACACAGCCCTGACAAAGTTTGCATGACAAGCTCAGCTGGATTACTAAGTCGTGTGTTCCTGAAAACTAGAGAGAAGCTGCAGTACTGTAGTCCCACCAAGGCCCTGGGTCACTGCTCCAGCTTAGTCAAAGCCTGACAGATGCATCATGAGCCTTAAGCTTCTACCTTTCAATCCACCAAACAGGCTGAGGGCCTTCAAAGATAAAAAAGCACTCTTCCCTTCCCATGAGCATCCCAAAGGATCCCAACTAAATTCCTGTTTTCCTCTAGTACTCAATTCACATTACAGCAGAAGGTGCCTCCTTATAGGCTATGCCCACAGCTCCACAGTGGGGGATTCTAGGCAGAAACTCTTCCACTTAGCCATACCCCAGCCCCTCAGAGGAGGAGTCAAGGCAAGTGCTCTGCCAGTGAGCTACCCCATACTCCCACACTGGGGTTTTCTAGGCAGGAGCTGTATAACTGAGCCAGACCTCAGCCACTCACTGGAGGAATTTCAGTAAGTGCTGTCCTGCTGAGCCACACCCCTGCTTCTTTCTGGGAGATTCTAGACAAGCACTCTATAGAAATATTAAGGTGTAAACAGCAATTCAGACCACCCAAGATCAACCCTGAGTGTGTCGGAGTCCAGATCTTGATTTTAAGGGCCAGTCAGAGGCAGCCTGAGGGGAGAGTGACCACACTGCCTACCTCCCTGTACACGCATAGCCCAGTCTGACCCTTCCTTTCAGTCATAGCAGTCATAGCACATCTCCAACTTGGAGATGACTATGCAGAGGATACCCCAGAGTCAGGAGATAAAGGGAACAGAGATGGCCCCATTTTCTAACCCCAGACAGGATATTGAGTCCCAGGAAACTGTTAGTGGTCCCATTATAGTTATTCTTTTCTCAGAGCACCTGGAACAACCACCATGACCTCTCTGAGCATGCTCCGACTCCTTATTGGTGAACACTGCTCTCTGATCTTTTCACTGGGACTGTGGTGGCTACAAAATTGGACAAGGTGAATATTTTTAGAACCATTTTCCCCATAGCTCTTTGCCTGTCACTCACCATCAAAAGGGGACAGACAGGCAAAAGAGGCAGGTAGATGAGGGAAATAAGCTGGGTGTGATGGCACATGTCTTTAATGCCAGAACCCAAGAGGCTGAGGTAGGATGGTCACTGTGATTTCAAGGCTTGCCTAAGATTACACAGTGAATTCCAGGTCAGCCTGGGCTAGAGTGAGACCCTCCCTCAAAAAAAAAAAGCAGGGGTGGAATCCTAATGGGAGGGAAGTGGAAGGTGCTGTCTTGATTGTGGGTAATGAGCCTAGGTGGAAAGTGATGCAGGGCCTGGGGTGGTGTGTGCTTCCAGGGAACGGTGCTTGGGGAGAGGCACACCAGGTTCTCAACTGTGCTTCTGTAAACATCAGGGCTCCATAGGGAGACATGTCTACTCCCTACCCTTATCCCCCCTCCTGCCTCCTGAGAGCCTCCACTCACCCTAACATTTCTCCCTAAACATGGTGATGGGCCTGGAACCTCCTTCTCATGGCATCCAACTACTCATTTTTGACATTGATGCAACCTGGAAAAGAGAAGTGGGGCAAGAGTATGATGGGCACAGAAGAACACTAAGCTCACAAGCCCATCAATCAATGCCCTGATCTTGATATGTCCCTGTGGTAGTTTGAATATATGTCCCCCAATATATTCAGTGTTTTATTAGTTATAGTTTGCATCTGTAATGACCTTGATAGAGGCAATGTCACTGGGGCTGGTCTTAAGGTGTGGGTTTGAGATTCCATTGTAAAGATATGCAAATGTGCCTAGCAGCAGTTCCTGAAATGTGCTGTGTGACCTTTTGGCTACAGTTTTGCTCTGTGTGCTGTGGTGGCTGGTCGGCTTTCTCTCTCTCTGTTTGGCCCTGTGAAAACAGGCTGCTTTTCCTGCCTTTATGGAACTTCCCCTGGATCTGTAAGCTTCAATAAATAATATCCCTTCCTCCATAACTGTGCCTGGTCTGAAAGTTCATCTCAGTGAACGGGAAGCTGTCTGCTACAGTCCCCAGTCACCTATTCCTGCTTGGTGGCCTGCACATAGCAACACCTCCCTGCCCAGCTCCAAGTTTCCCCATTACTACATCATCCAGCCAGTGCAGTAAAGCTGTTCCTCATGTCCTCCTTGTCAATGAAACCATCCTGATTCTGCTCCATGATGGGGAAGGCCTGACAGAAACATGAACCCTGAGCAGCCACGATCTACCCTGTCCAGATGGCCATACACCCTTCCCCAAGGGTGTTCTCCTGACACCTGCTGCCAAAAGGACCCCATTTGGGGCTCCTCAACCCCCCAGCCCTGTGGTCTACTGTGTCTCAGTGCTTACTGGAATTCAGCACACTGGGAGGCTCCACACTCAGTCCCTCATTTCATGACCACACCAACCTAGAGAGGGAAGCTGAGGCTCAGAGAGGGAAAGGCCTTGCCTGAGGTCACATGACATAAACTCAGGTATATGTAGAGGAGTCAGCAAGTCACATCTCCAGGCAAGGTGACATGCCATGATGGCCATGGAAAATGATGACAACATGCAGCCACTGAGTCTCCTTGAATAAATTTCTTTTAGAAATTCTTTATTCATTTATTTACAAGGGAGAGAGAGAATAGTGTAGCCATATGCATGAGGGTTTCTTGCCACTGCAAACAAACTCCAGACACACAGTCCAGTTTGTGCATGTGGCTGTACATGGATACTGGGGAACTGATCCCAGGCCATGAAGCTTTGCAAGCAAGCACCTTAACTGCTGAGCCATCTCTCCAGCCCTCCTTCAATAATTTTCATGTGTTCTGTTAATCCCCACAAAGGTCCTCTCAACCTAGTTAAACTTCTGGTTCTGAGTGTGATTGAACATTGAGAAGGCACTGGAGCAGGCTCCACCTTCTCTCTTCCAGGCTCTGCTTGGTACCTGTAAGGGACCAGTTGTCACTTTCTCAAGAGGTCAGCCAGAACCAGAGCCAGGACTCAAGTCTCAAAGCATCACAATTCTGACTGACAGCCCCACCCTCCTGGCACCCACAGCACAGCCAGGATAATTAGGACATTTCTCAACCAAGGCAGGAAATCTGCAGTGTCCGGAATGCAGGCCTAGGTACTTGCTGCAGGCCCAGTCACTTCAGCCCAGTCCAGGCCACTTTTCTCTGTGGCCCAGATGGGCTTATTTCTTTTATTTTCTTTTCTTTTTCTTTCTTTCTTTCTTTCTTTCTTTCTTTCTTTCTTTCTTTCTTTTTTTTTTTTTTTGCTTGGTTTTGTGAGGTAGGGTCTCACTCTGGTCTAGGCTGACCTGGAATTAACTATGTAGTCTCAGGGTGGCCTCGAACTCTCAGTGATCCTCCTACCTCTGCCTCCCGAGTGCTGGGATTAAAGGCGTGTGCCACCATGTCCGGTTGAGATGGGCTTATTTCTGACCTTGGGCCCTAGGGAGGGTTTTTTGTCACTACTCCTGCCACCCTCTGCCCAGCTGGAATATGGCCTGTTCAGCTGCTAAAAGTTTCCAGACTGTTCTAAGCATAATCGTTGGGCCTTTTGTTCTACAAGATCCATCCATGGACAGGATCTCAGGGCTACTCTTCTTGTCTTCCTGGAGCTCCTACTCACTCTAAACCTGCTTTAACCAGATTTCTCTCCCAACATCTTTTTCTCTCCCCCAAGGATTCTTTATTGTTAAAAATGTGATAGAGGGGCTGGAGAGATGGCTTACTGTTAAGGTGCTTGCCTGAAAAGCCTAACGACCCATGTTTGATTCCATCACACCCACCTAAAATAAGGTCCACATGTGTCTGGAATGCATTGGTAGTGGATGGGGGCCCAGGAGTGCCTAGCCTATCTGTCTGTCTTCTTTCTACCTCTCCCTGTTTGTAAATAATTTTTTTAAAAAATGAAAATAAAAATGTGATATGTGTGTGGATGTGTGTTTGTATGTTTTCATGTGTGAAGTGCTTGTGTGTATGCAAGTATACATGCATACAGGCAGTGGGGACAAAAGACAATTTTGTGTGTTATTCCCAGGAATGCCATTGGCAGTTTTTGAGATAGGGCCTCTCACTGGCCTGGAACTCACCAAATAGTCTAGACTGGCTGGCCACTCAGCCCCAGGGACTCTCCTATCTCATCTCCCCAGTGCTAGGATTACAAGCCTGCAGCACCACACCTGGCTATTTTATATGGATTCTGTGGATCAAACTCAGGTCTTTAGCTTACAAGGTAAACACTACCCAATGAGCCTCGTCCCCAAGAATATTTTTTGGGAACAGTTCTTGCTATACATATCCCAGGCAGCCTTTGAACTTATGATCCTCCTGTCTCTGCTTCCTGTGTGCTGGGATAACAGGTGAGTGTCACTGTGCCCATCTGCACAGATCCCCAGCCTTGTCCTCCAAGAAGTCTTCCTGTATCCCAGACCACTTCCCACACTGCCATTGCCCATGCCCCCATCATTCCTCGATATGTCTGCCTCCAAACTTACAGACCTCAAGAGTAAGATCCCTTGCCCCCCTTGTCTGCCTGGACTTAGCTCTGAGCTGGGATCACCTCAAGTTTGTAAGCAGCTGCTCAGAATCCAGGTTTCACCTACACCACCCATGAAGCTATGCCTCCCATGTCTCTATCCTCACTTCCTACTTCGAGATGTTTCTTACAAAATATCCTGTTGTCCAAGAGACACTTTCATTTCCACACTGGACATTCACCAAGTTAATTGTCTCCAGAGCCCACTGAGGGACTTTTCCAATCATCATTCCAGCCCGCAGCCTTAAACAGTGAGAGGGGAATGTCTGAGATCAGCACTCCCATCCCAGGAACAATACCTTTGTGGCCAAGCCCTGTCTAGTTTCCCCAGTATGGGCTTCCCCAGATTCCTCACCTCCACTTAAGCTCCTGTGTGTGGTCTTCCCAGTCCCCCCCTTCACTTCCCTCAGACTCATGGACCTGGTAGGAGCAGCAGTGCCCAGCTAATAGTAATTAACCTTTACTGGGTGCTTTGTCTCTGCTATTCCTTTGAAAGGGGGCTGACAGAGCAGAAAAGGCCACAATACTAGGTGCTGTAAAGCTTCTGTTCTATTTATAAATCCCTTCAGACATCATAAAGATAAGAACTTCCCTGTGGAGTTCATCTCTTGTAATTTATACAATGTAAATATACATTCCACACTATTGAGTATTCACTTCTGTTGGTGAGATATTTTACCTCTTCTCAGGGCTGCTTTCCATCTCATCACTCTACACACACACACACACACACACACACACACACACACACACACACACACCCTTCTCCATCCAAGCTTTTTCCTGTCTATCTCATGCCTTTCCTGTGTGTGCAAAACTTTGCACAGGAGGAAGGCAATATTTTGACTGCACAGAGGAGACATGAGATGGAGCCCTCACCAGACCTTGAGCTCACAGCAAGCCAGAGATAAAGGGAGAAAGGGAAGAGGAAAGGAGGAAAAGAAGAAAGGGGGGAAAAGGAAAAGAAGAAAGGAAGTAAGAAAGAAAATGAGTGGGAAAAGGGAGGAGAAGAATATAGAAAGAAAGGGAGAAAAGGGGGAAAGGTGATGAGTGGCAGCATTAAAGTGTGAAAAAGAGAGGAGAAATGAAGAATGGAAAGAAGTAGAGAAAGGAAGGAGGGAGTAAAGGAGAGAAGAAAGAATGGCAGAAAAAGAGGGGTTAGATGGAGAATAATTGGAAAGAAGGAAGGATAGAGGGGAGGAAGGGAACAAAGGACGGACAAGGAGGAGGGCAGGTCTGCAGATCCCCTGGCCTGAGCACAGTCAATCCCTGTGGACTGACCATAGTGTTTCATGCACACAGTGGGCCTTATGGGATCTTCTGGCCCCACAAAAGCACACCATCACACCAGGCCTCCTCAAACCCCAGGAGTCCTGCACATGTTCTCTGGGTAACCTGTGAGCTGCAAAGTTTCTGCTTTATTATAGCTGCACCCTAGGTACCAGGAACCCTGCATCTGCTCTCTGGGTATGTGTGGTGGCGTGGGACACAAGCTCTGTGAGCTGCAAAGTTCCTGCTTCAGCACAGCTGCACCCCAGTGTCCATCAAAAGACACATATCTCACCTCAAAGGGGATTAGACATAGTTTAGTCTAGGGCCAAATGTGAGTGACCGTGGCCCAGGAACACAGATTTATGTTACCCAAAATTCCCTGTCCAAATGTTTTAACAGTTTCATGAAGTTTTCATAGTTACATAAGTCAGTTCATAAATCAAGGCACTTTTCAAATACATTGGTTGACCATCAGGTAGGCAGGTTTTAGCAAAGCAGGGAAATCACCACCATAGTCTTCACATGCTATCTGATGACATTGTTAAACCTTGGGTTGGTGGAAGCTGGTGGTCTGTCAGAACACACAGCTGCACCTCAGGTCTCAGGAGCCCCTGCATCTGCTCTCTGAGTGTTTGGGGGGGAGAGGCACAAGCTCTACTGGCTGCAAAGTCCCTGCTCCAATACAGCTGCAGCCCACTCATCTCCTGCCAGCCGCCCTCCTCCTCCTGACCTGTGGGCGGCTCCAGCCTCCCCCGCGTTGTAGGCAGGTGGAACTGCCCGTGACGTCACAATGCTGCGCCTCACCCAGAGCGTCCTTAGCGCAGTTATAAACTTTCAAAAGGCGGGAGCAGCAGAGTTCATTCTCCTGAGCCTCTCTCCAGCAGCTCAGCGGGGCAGAGGAGGTGGCTGTGGCGGTGGCGGTGTTGTGTCTGTGTGCCAGGGAAACCGCTCAGCAGATTGTAAACTGAAAGGCGGGACAGCGTGAGCAGTGCGGAGGAAGCAGCGGAGTTCATTTTCCGGAGCCTCCATCCTGCGGGATGGCGGAGGAGGCGCCATGGCGAGTCTGGGGCGAGTGAGAGCGATCGCAGCAGGTAGGAGGATCGCGCAGGGCCGAGGGTCACGGGGATCCCAGGGAGGTGCTGCAAGAAAGCCAGGCAAAGGGCTGGCCGGGCCCACCCAGCTCCAGCGCACCGCCCGGGAACATGAGTCCAAGTCCACACAAATTGCACACACAACACACACACACACACACACACACATACACATACATGCTCCCCCCCTCCCAAAACATCTGGGTGCGGTGCACTACTACTCAGTGGGAGGCTGAGGTAGGAGCTTCAAGGTTGAGGGAAAGTCTGGACCATATAGAGCCTGTCTCAAAACAGAAGAGCAAAAGGAAGGAGAGGGGAGATAAAGGGAGGAAGGAAAGGAAAGAGGAAAGGGAGACAGGGAGGGAAAATGGGGCAAAGGAAAGAGGGAAAAGGAAAGGGAGACAAATGGGAAGAAGAAAGAAAAGGAGGGAAGGAAGTTAGAAAAGGGATAAAGGTGAAGAATAGAAAGAAGGAATGAAGATGGGAAGGAAAAGTAGGAAAATAAAGGAAAGAAGGATGGAAAAAGAGGGGAAAGGGAGGAGAATAAAAGGGGAAGGAAAAAGGGGGAAATAAGAATGGAAAGAAGGAAGGGGGGAGGGAGGGAAACAAGGAAGCAGGGAGAGAGGAAAGGAAGGAAGGAGCAGAATGGAGAGAGAAAGAAGGAAGGGAGAGAAAGAGGGGAAATGGAAGACAAGAAAGGAAGGAAGAACAACGGAAGCAGGGCAGGCTGCAGAACCCAGGCCTGAGTGCAGTCAATCCCTGTGGATTGACCATAGTGTTGTCAACCACACACAGTGGTCCTGTGGAATCTTTTGGCCAGGAGTCCTTATCCCATGAGGCTCTCCTCAGGCCCCAGGAGTCCTGGGCGTCTGCTCTATGGGTAGGTGGGAGGAAAGATCCCTGTGAGCTGCAAAGTTTCTGCTTCAGTACAGCTGCTTCCCACTCCCCTCTGCAAGCCGCCCTCCTGTCAGGAATGGTGGATGGTTCTGCCCCCCTCCCATGCCCAGGGCAAGTGGAACAGCCTATGACATCACAATGCTGCAGCTCTACCAGAGCATGGGGGAAATTGTGAACTTAAAGGCAGGGAGGCGCAAATGGTGAAGAGGTAGTAGCACAGTTCATTTTCCTGATCCTGTGTCTGTTGAGATGGTGATGGAGGAGGCGACCATGGTGATCTGCTTGCAAGTCAGACCTCTCCGCATGAGGTAGGGGAGTCAGGCCAAGTAGGGGCCACACATGGACTCCCTGGTGGCACTGTGAGGACCCCTGGTGATACGCCTGGTTTCAGACCAAAGCCAGCGTGCCACCCACAAGTGTCTTCGCCTATTCATGTTGATTTTCTAACCTCAGTGTGGTGTGCTTACAGACATTGCCACATTTTCCTGTGTATATGGACAGAAAGTAAAAACCAACAGTGTAAGGTACTAAATGCTAGAAGGAAAAGCAGGAAGGAGAGTTAAGTGAAGTCTTGGCTTTACTAGCCTTTGTCCTTAACCCAAAATTTTAAAAGCCTTTGTGGTGTAAGAAACAAATATCCAACACTACAGAGAGTGATTAATTAAACTGAGAATGTCCTAAGTTCAATAAACTCACTGTAATTTGGGAAAATGTGTTTACCTAAGGCACCATGGTGATAGGCAGGTAGAGATTGTTAGAGAGTCACTAGACCTGTGAAGAAATGACAGTTTGGGAGGGGCAGGCTGGTGTCAGGAAAACCCTGAACTTCATGACTAGGTTAGTTACTGAATGGAAAGGAAGCTCAAAGTATTCCAGGAACAGAGATACCTAACCTGTTCTTTGGATGAAATCTTCAGATTGGTTGGTTAATGTGATACTTAGTGTGTATATAGGAATTTAGAAGATGCCATTAAAGAGAGAAGTGATGTGATTCAAGTATCTTCTATGTGAATTAGCATGTGCATGCCCCAGAGTACATGTGAGGTCTGAGGACAACTTCCACTTTTCTTGACACAGGGTTTCACTTGTTTTACTGGGTGTGTTGTCTGTCTGTTTTGTCTGCTTCATGGGCACCATTCTCGCTGGCCTGCAAACTTCTGGGTTCGCCTGCCTCCACTTCTCATTGCTTTGGAGTGGGTATGCTGTGTGCACGTGCCTTTATGTGGATGGTGGGGAATTGAACAGGAGCTGTTAAGTTTGCAAGGAAATACCTTTAACAATCTCCTTAGATCCTTCATTTGATATGTGGATGTGTGAGATGCACTGACCTTCCTGAAATGGCACATATCAAACCTCCCTGAACAAGGATGTTTTCTGTGATATAGTAAACAAGGTGGCCTGAATCACATAGCCCAAATATGAGGCAACAGGCAGGGTGCCCTAGGACCTACATGAAGATCAAATGCATGATGTGGCTTCACAGCCCCCTGGAGAGGAGAAAGGAGACAGTCGGTGGGTAGAGCTCCAAAGATAAACAAACCCATCACCCCATTTCTCACAGTGAGGACATCCTGAGAAGTTGGGCCCTGGATTTATACTCTTGAGATGGCACTTTGAGTTAGCAATAGGATCTGCAAAGACAAGACTAGGACATGGAGTGTGTGTAATTCAGACCACCAGGGTAGGAGTAGCTGGGTGTGGGCTTCCTTATAGGGAGGAGAGGCACATGCCTTGTGCAGGATGAGTGACCATTCTCAACCCACCTTCCCTATTCTGGAAATTGGGGCTGGGTTGGTTCTCAGAACTGTGTCTGGTCATCATGGTGATGGGGAGGAAGGAGTAACCAGGTGGAGAAGCAGGGAGCCAGCTCACACTGCCTGGGAAGCAGGGACAATGCTCTTGAGGGTCTAATGCATGAGACACTGGCTTTGTGTATGAAGTCTGTGTTCCATCATTTCCCTCTCACCCCACTGACTGGTGACTTCACAATCTCCTGACTTTTCTTCCCACAACTGTCATATGTACCAGTCACTGTGTGTTTCTGAAACCAGAATTCACTCCTTGATACTTGTACTTTCAGAGGCAAGTGAGCAAAGACAGGAATTCAACTTTAAATCTGTGCTGTATTGAGAGAGGTGGAAATTTTGGATAAGAAAGGATTCTTAGAGATATCTTATATTTCATCTATAGCTAACAGTAAATATAGGAGGGGAAAGAAAGGCAATCATTTCAATTTTTTTTTTGGTCAAGTAATTAGTCATGACTCTGAGATTTAAGGTGTTAATGGTTCTCTGTGTCTCCTTGTGGACCTATGGACTCTTCTCTCCATGTAGTAAGGGTTTCATATACACCAAAGCCAGTACAGTAGCTTTTTCATTCCTCTGAATCTCTGTTTAGATCAAAAGTTTATCTAAAACCTGTCACTATTTTCCCTTTATTATTATGATGTGAGAAAGTGGGTAGTCCAACCCACTCTGAGCCCTGAAATTCTTCTACACTGTGACCTGTGTTTTCTTGCCTGTTTCATCAGATTGAGGCTCAGACCTGTCTTTCAGTTGTTCACTTGGTGGCCACTTGCAGTTGTTCAGCTGCTTCCCTGACAGAATTAAACCAAATTCACAGCATGTCTCCAATTTCCATGTTGCCCCTGTGCTTCTCCCTGAACTGGTCTGGTAATACCAGAAAAATGGTACAAACTGTGTTGCTGGTGTTGATCTCAGGAAGAATGAGTTTGTTTTAACCATTCATTCAATATATTTGTGATGTCAGGGTCATTTTTTATTATTTAATTGAGGGTGGAGCATACAGTGCTGCACCTGACCTTGTGGGTGGGTACAGGGATGTCGCTGAGCACCCTGCAGTTTGCATGTCATTTTCAAAGTAAGTGTATCTGACTTGAACTGTCAGTAGGGTGATGAGAATGTCATGCAGTGGTATGGACATGTGAAAGAACCTGAAACTCAGGGGAGAACTATTGTTGTTGTTGTTTTGTTTCTTCGAGGTAGGTTT
>JAEOAD010001730.1:0-10829 GCA_036365145.1 Orientallactaga sibirica
TAGAAATGAGGACAATCTACTAAGTTGTGCATCTTTTTACATTACATTAACAAGGAAAGTTTGAACTTGCTGCACTCAACCTTCTTCGAGGGAAAGCAAGTGATTCCTAGAACCGAACTAGCTCATTTCACATAGTATAGTGTTCGTAATGAAGATGTTTGTGTTGTAAACAAACTACTTTAGAAATGAGGCCAATCTACTAAGTTGTGCATTTTTTTAGATTACATTAACAAGGAACGTTTGAACTTGCTGCACCCAACCATCTTCATAGAAATTAAACTGATTCCTAGAACCATTAACTTATTTCACACAGTACAGTGTTCGGTATTGAAGATGTTTCTTTCAAAAAGAAACTACTTTAGAAATGAGCGAATGCACTAACTTGTACGTCTTCTTAGATTGCACAAACGAGGACAGTTTGAACTTGCTGCACTCAACCTTCTTCGCAGGAAAGCAAGTGATTCCTAGAACCGAACTAGCTCATTTCACAAGGTATAGTGTTCGGTAATGAAGATGTTTATTTTGCAAACAAACTACTTTAGAAATGAGGCCAATCTACTAAGTTGTGCATCTTTTTGGATTACATTACAAAGGAACGTTTGAACCTGCTGCACTCAACTATCTTCGTAGAAATTAAACTGATTCCCGAACGAATTACCTTATTTCACACAGTACAGTGTTAGGGTACTGAAGATGTTTCTTTTCTAAAGAAACTACTTTAGAAATGAGGCGAATGCACTAACTTGTACATCTTGTTAAATTACACAAACTAGGAAAGTTTGAACTTGCTGCACTAAACGTTCTTCGTAGAAATTATACTGATTCCTAGAAGCGAGTTAACTTATATTTCAAACTGTACAGTGTTCGGTACTGAAGATGTTTCTTTTCTAAGGAAACTAGTTTAGAAATGAGGCCAATCTACTAAGTTGTGCATCTTGTTAGATTACATTAACAAGGAAAGTTTGAACTTGCTGCACTCAACCTTCTTTTAGGAAAGCACGTGATTCCTAGAACCGAACTAGCTCATTTCACATAGTTCAGTGTTCGGTAATGAAGATGTTGTTTTGTAAACAAACTACTTTAGAAATGAGGCCAATCTACTAAGTTGTGCATCTTTTTATATTACATTAACAAGGAACGTTTGAACTTGCTGCACTCAACCACCTTCGTAGAAATTAAACCGATTCCCAGAGCGAATTCACTTATTTCACACAGTACAGTGTTCGGTACTGAAGATGTTTCTTTTCTAAAGAAACTGCTTTAGAAATGAGGCGAATCCACGAACTTGTACATCTTGTTAGATTACACAAACTAGGAAAGTTTGAACTTGCTGCACTCAACATTGTTCGTAGGAAAGCAAGTGATTCCTAGAACGGAATTAGCTTATTTCACATAGTACAGTGTTCGGTAATGAAGATGTTTGTTTTCTAAATAAAATACTTTAGAAATGAGGCCAATCTACTAAGTTGTGCATCTTTTAGATTACATTAACACGGAAAGTTTGAACTTGCTGCACTCAACCTTCTTTGTAGGAAAGCAACTGATTCCTAGAACCCAATGAGCTTACTTCACACAGTACAATGTTCGCAATGAAGATGTTTGTTTTCTCAAGAAAGTACTTTACAAATGAGGCGAATCTTCTAACTTGGCCATCTTTGTAGATTACATTAACAAGGAAAGTTTGAACTTGCTGCACTCAACCTTCTTCGTAGAAATTAAACTGATTCCTAGAAGCGAATTAGCTTATTTCACACAGTACAGTGTTAGGTACTGAAGATGTTTCTTTTCTAAAGAAACTACTTTAGAAAATGAGGCCAATATACTAAGGTGTGCATCTTTTCAGATTACATTAACAAGGAAAGTTTGAACTGGCTGCACTCAACCTTATTTATAGGAAAGCAACTCAATTCTAGAACTATATTAGCTTATTTCACACAGTACAATGTTTGGCAATGAAGATGTTTGTTTTCTCAACAAACTACTCTACCAATGAGGCAAATCTACTAACTCGGACATCTTTTTAGAGCACATTAATAAGAAAAGTTTGAACTTGCTAAACTCAACCATCTTCCTAGAAATTAAACTGATTCCTATAAGCGAATTAACTTATTTCACAGAGTACAGTGTTTGGTAATGAAGATGTTTCTTTTCTAAAGAAACTACTTTAGAAATGAGGCCAATCTACTAAGTTGTGCTTCTTTTCAGATTACATTAACAAGGAAAGTTTGAACTTGCTGCACTCAACCTTTTTATTAGGAAAGCAAGTGATTCCTAGAACCGAATGAGGTCATTTCACACAGTACAATGTTCGGCAATGAAGATGTTTTCTTTCTCAACAAACTATTTTACAAATGAGGTGACTCTGCTAACTTGGCCATCTTTTTAGATTACATTTACAACGAAAGTTTGATCTTGCTGCGCTCAACCATCTTCTTAGAAAGGAAACTGATTCCTAGAACCGAATTAACTTATTTCACACAGTACAGTGTTCAGTGCTGAAGATGTTTGTTTTCTAAAAAAACCACTTTAGAAAGGACACGAATCCACTAACTTGTACATCTTGTTAGATTACACAAACGAGGAACGTTTGAACTTGCTGCACTCATCCTTCTTCGTAGGAAAGCAAGTGATTCCTAGAACCGAACTAGCTCATTTCACATAGTATAGTGTTCGGTAATGAAGATGTTTGTTTGTAAACAAACTAGTTTAGAAAATGGGGCCAATCTACTAAGTTGTGCATCTTTTTAGATTACATTAACTAGAGAAGTTTGAACTTGCTGCACTCAACCATCTTCTTAGAAATTAAACTGATTCCTAGAACCAGTTTACCTTATTTCACACAGTACAGTGTTCAGTACTGAAGATGTTTCTTTTCTAAAGAAACTACTTCACTAATGAGTCCAATGCACTAACTTGTACATCTTGTTAGCTTACACAAACAAGGAAAGTTTGAACTTGCTGCACTCAACCTTCTTCGTAGGAAAGCAAGTGATTCCTAGAACCGAACTAGCTCATTTCACATAGTATAGTGTTGGGAATGAAGATGTTTGTTTTGTAAACACACTACTTTAGAAATGAGGCCAATCTACTAAGTTGTGCATCTTTTTCAGATTACACTAACAAGGAAAGTTTGAACTTGCTGCACTCAACCTTCTTTATAGGAAAGCAACTGATTCCTAGAACTGAATGAGCTCATTTCACACAGTACAATGTTTGGCAATGAAGATGTTTGTTTTGTCCACAAACTACTTTACAAATGAGGCGAATCTACTAACTTTGCCATCTTTTCATATTACATTAACAAGGAACGTTTGAACTTGCTACACTCAACCATCTTGGAGAAATTCAACTGATTCCTAAAAGCTTAATTAACTCATTTCACACAGTACAGTGTTTGGTATTGAAGATGTTTCTTTTCTAAAGAAACTACTTTAGAAATGAGGCCAATCTTCTAAGTTGTGCATCTCTTTAGATTCCATTAACAAGGAAAGTTTGAAATTGCTGCACTCAATTATCTTCTTAGAAATTAAACTGATTCCTAGAACCGATTTACCTTATTTCACACAGTACAGTGTTCAGTACTGAAGATGTTTCTTTTCTAAAGAAAGTACTTTAGAAATGATGCGAATCCACTAACTTGTACATCTTGTTAGATTACACAAACTAGGAAAGTTTGAACTTGCTGCACTCAAACTTCTTCTTAGGAAAGCAAGTGATTCCTAGAACGGAGCTAGCTTATTTCACATAGTACAGTGTTCCGAAATGAAGATGTTTGTTTTCTAAACAAACTACTTTAGAAATGAGACAAATCTACTAAGTTGTGCATCTTTTTAGATTACATTAACAAGGAAAGTTTGAACTTGCTGCACTCAACCTTCTTTGTAAGAAAGCAACTGATTCCTAGAACCGAATGAGCTTATTTCACACAGTACAATGTTCGGCAATAAAGATTTTAATTTTCTCAACAAACTACCTTACAAATGATGTGATTCTGCTAACTTGGCCATATTTTTAGATTACATTAAGAAGGAAAGTTTGAACTTGCTGCACTCAACCATCTTTGTAGAAACAAAACTGATTCCTAGAACGAAAAATAACTTATTTCACACAGTACAGTGCACAGTACTGAAGATGTTTGTTTTCTAAAGAAACCACTTTCGAAACGACTTGAAACCACTAACTAGTACATCTTTTTAGATTACACAAACTAGGAAAGTTTGAACTTGCTGCACTCAACATTCTTTGTAGAAAGCAAGTGATTCCTAAAATCGACTAGCTCATTTCACATAGTACAGTATTCGGTAATGAAGATGTTTGTTTGCTAAACAAACTACTTTAGAAAGGAGGCCAATCTACTAAGTTGTGCATCTTTTCAGATTACATTAACAAGGAAATTTTGAACTTGCTGCACTCAACCTTCTTTATAGGAAAGCAACTGATTCCTAGAACCGAATGAGCTTATTTCACACAGTACAATGTTTGGCAATGAAGATGTTTGTTTTCTCAACAAACTACTTTACAAATGAGGCGAGATCTACTAACTTGGCCATCTTTTTAGATTACATTAACAAGGAAAGGTTGAACTTGCTGCACTCAACCGTCTTCGTAGAAATTAAACTGATTCCTAGAACCGAATTACCTTATTTCACACAGTACAGTGTTTGGTACTGAAGATGTTTGTTTTCTAAAGAAACTACTGTAAAAATGAGGCGATTCCACTAACTTGTACATCTTGTTAGATTACACAAACTAGGAAAGTTTGAACTTGCTGTACTCAACCTTCTTCGTACCAAAGCAAGTGATTCCTAGAACGGAACTAGCTTATTTCACATAGTACAGTGTTCAGTAATGAAGATGTTTGTTTTTCTAAACAAACTACTTTAGAAATGAAGCCAATCTACTAAGTTGTGCATCTTTTTAGATTACATTAACAATGAAAGTTTGAACTTGCTGCACTCAACCTTCTTTGTAGGAAAGCAACTGATTCCTAGAACCGAATGAGCTTATTTCACACAGTATAAAGTTTGGCAATGAAGATGTTTGTTTTATCAACAAAGTACTTTACAAATGATGCGAATCTTCTAACTTGGCCATCTTTTTAGATTATATTAATAAGGAAACTTTGAACTTGCTGCACTCAACCTTCTTCGTAGGAAAGCAAGTGATTCCTTGAAGCGAACTAGCTCATTTCACATAGTATAGTGTTAGGTCATGAAGATGTTTGTTTTGTAAACAAACTACTTTAGAAATGAGGCCAATCTACTACGTTGTGCAACTTTTCAGATTACATTAACAAGGAAAGTTTGAACTTGCTGCACTCAAACATCTTCGTGTAGAAATTAAACTGATTCCTAGAACCGATTTACCTTATTTCACACAGTACAGTGTTCAGTACTGAAGATGTTTCTTTTCTAAAGAAACTGCTTTAGAAATGAGGCGAATGCACTAACTTGTACATCTTGTTAGATTTCACAAACTAGGAAAGTTTGAACTTGCTGCACTCAACCTTTTTCGTAGGAAAGCAAGTAATTCCTAGAACCGAACTAGCTCATTTCAAATAGTATAGTGTTCGGGAATGAAGATGTTTGTTTTGTAAACAAACTGCTTTAG
The DNA here is from genome assembly GCA_036365145.1 of Orientallactaga sibirica. NCBI lineage: Eukaryota > Metazoa > Chordata > Mammalia > Rodentia > Dipodidae > Orientallactaga > Orientallactaga sibirica. The sequence continues at coordinate 5,611 of JAEOAD010001730.1, forward strand.
AAACGAGGCCAATCTACTAAGTTGTGCAAATTTTTCAGATTACATGAACAAGGAAAGTTTGAACTTGCTGCACTCAACCTTCTTTTTAGGAAAGCAACTGATTCCTATTACTGAATGAGCTTATTTCACACAGTACAATGTTTGGCAATGAAGATGTTTGTTTTTCTCAACAAACTACTTTACAAATGAGGTGAATCTACTAACTTGGCCATCTTTTTAGTTTATATTAACAAGGAAAATTTGAACTTGCTAAACTCAACCATCTTCGTGGAAAGGAAACTGATTCCTAGAACCGAATTAACTTATTTCACACAGTACAGTGTTTAGGTACTGAAGATGTTTGTTTTCTAAAGAAACTAATTTAGAAATGACGCGAATCCACTAACTTGTACATCTTGTTAGATTACACAAACTAGGAACGTTTGAACTTTCTGCACTCAACCATCTTTGTAGAAAAGAAACTGATTCCTAGAAGCGATTTCACATATTTTACACAGTACAGTGTTCAGTAATGAAGGTGTTTGTTTTGTAAACAAACTACTTTAGAAACGAGGCCAATCTACTAAGTTGTGCAACTTTTTCAGATTACATTAACAAGTAAAGTTTGAACTTCCTGCACTCAACCTTCTTTGTATGAAAGCAACTGATTCCTAGAACCGAATGAGCTTATTTCACACAGTACAATGTTTGGCAAAAGAAGATGTTTGTTTTCTCAACAAAGTACTTTACAAAGGAAGCGAATCTTCTAACATGGCCATCTTTTCAGATTACATTAACAAGGAAAGTTTGAACTTGCTGCACTCAACCATCTTCTTAGAAATTCAACTGAATCCTAGAACCGATTTACCTTATTTCACACAGTACAGTGTTCAGTACTGAAGATGTTTCTTTTCTAAAGAAACTACTTTAGAAATGAGCGAATGCACTAACTTGTACATCTTGTTAGATTACACAAACTAGGAAAGGTTGAACTTGCTGAACTCAACCTTCTTCGTAGGAAAGCAAGTGATTCCTAGAACGGAACTAGCTTATTTCACGTAGTATAGTGTTCGGTAATGAAGATGTTTGTTTTTTAAACAAACTACTTTAGAAATGAGGCCAATCTACTAATTTGTGCATCTTTTCATATTACATTAACAAGGAAAGTTTGAACTTGCTGCACTCAACCTTCTTTGTAGGAAAGCAACTGATTCCTAGAACTGAATGAGCTTATTTCACACAGTACAATGTTCGGCAATGAAAGTGTTTGTGTTCTCAACAAAGTACTTTACAAATGAGGTGAATCTTCTAACTTGGCCGTCTTTTTAGATTACATTAACAAGGAAAGTTTGGTCTTGCTGCACTCAACCTTCTTCGTAGAAATTAAACTGATTCCTAGAAGCGAATTAACTTATTTCACACAGTACAGTGTTCGGTACTGAAGATGTTTCTTTTCTAAAGAAACTACTTAAGCAATGAGGCCAATCTACTAAGTTGTGCATCTTTTTAGATTACATTAACAAGGAAAGTTTGACCTTGCTGCACTCAACCTTCTTTATAGGAAAGCAAGTGATTCCTAGAACCGAATGAGCTTATTTCACAGAGTACAATGATCGGCAATAAAGGTGTTAATTTTCTAAACAATCTACTTTACCAATGAGGTGACTCTGCTAACTTGGCCCTCTTCTTAGATTACATTAACAAGGAAAGTTTGAATTTGCTGCACTCAACCATCTTCGTTTAAAGGAAACTGATTCCTAGAACCGTATTAGCTCATTTCACACAGTACAAAGTTTGGCAATTTAGGTTTGTTTTCTAAAGAAACTACTTTAGAAATGAGGCAAACTTACTAACTTGGACATCTTTTTAGATTACATTAACAAGGAAAGTTTGAACTTGCTGCACTCAACCGTCTTTGGAGGAAAGCAACTGACTTCAGAACCGAATGAGCTTTTTCACACAGTACAATGTTCGGCAATGAAGATGATTGTTTTTCAATGAAGTACTTTACCAATGAGGCAAATCTACTAACTTGGACATCTTTTTAGATTACATTAACAAGGAAAGTTTGAACTTGCTAAACTCAACCGTCTTCGGAGAAAGGAGACTGATTCCAAATCCGATTTAACTTATTTCACACAGTACAGTGCTCAGTACTGAAGATGTTTGTTTTCTAAGGAAACTAATTTAGAAATGACTTGAAACCAATAACTTGTACATCTTGTTAGATTACACAAACTAGGAAAGTTTGAACTTGCTGCACTCAACCTTTTTCGTAGGAAGCAAGTGATTCCTAGAACGGAATTAGCTCATTTTACATAGTATAGTGTTAGTTAATGAAGATGTTTGTTTTCTAAACGAACTACTTTAGAAATGTGGCCAATCTAATAAGTTGTGCAAATTTTCAGATTACATTAAGAAGGAAAGTTTGAACTTGCTGCACTCAACCTTCTTCGTAGAAATTAAACCGATTCCTAGAAGCGAATTAACTCATTTCACACAGTACAGTGTTCGATACTGAAGATGTTTCTTTTCTAAAGAAACTACTTTAGATATGAGGCCAATCTACTAAGTTGTGCATCTTTTTAGATTACATTAACAAGGAAAGTTTGAACTTGCTGCACTCAACCTTCTTTGTAGGAAAGGAAGTGCTTCCTAAAACGGAATGAGCTTATTTCACACAGTACAATGTTCGGCAATGAAATAGTTTGTTATCTCAACAGAGTACTTTACAAATCAGGCGAATCTTGTAACTTGGCCATCTTTTTAGATATTAACAAGGAAAGTTTGAACTTGCTGCGCTCCACCTTCTTTGTAGAAATTAAACTGATTCCTGGAAGTGATTTAACTTATTTCACACAGGACAGTGTTCGGTACTGAAGGTGTTTCTTTTCTAAAGAAACTGCTTTAGAAATGAGGCCAATCTACTCACTTGTGCATCTTTTAAGATTACATCAACAAGGAAAGTTTGAACTTGCTGCACTCAACCTTCTTTGTAGGAAAGCAAGTGATTCCTAGAACCGAATGAGCTTATTTCACACAGCACAATGTTAGGCAATAAACATGTTAATTTTCTCAACAAACTACTTTACAAATGAGGTGACTCTGTTAACTTGGCCATCTTTTTAGATTACATTAACAAGGAAAGTTTGAACTTGCTGCACTCAACCATCTTCTTAGAAATTAAACTGATTCCTACAACCGATTTACCTTATTTCACACAATACAGTGTTCAGTACTGAAGATGTTTCTTTTCTAAAGAAAGTACTTTAGAAATGAGGCGAATGCACTAAATTGTACATCTTGTTAGATTACACAAACTAGGGAAAGTTTGAACTTGCTGCACTCAACCTTCTTCGTAGGAAAGCAAGTGATTCCTAGAAGCGAACTAGCTCATTTCACATAGTATAGTGTTCGGTAATGAAGATGTTCGTTTTGTAAACAAACTACTTTAGAAATGAGGCCAATCTACTAAGTTGTGCATCTTTTCAGATTACAATAACAAGGAAAGTTTGAACTTGCTGCACTCAACCTTCTTTATAGGAAAGCAACTGATTCATAGAACTGAATGAGCTTACTTCACACAGTACAATGTTCGGCAATGAAGATGTTTGTTTTCTCAACAAACTACTTTTCAAATGAGGCGAATCTACTAACTTGGCCATCATTTTTAGATTACATTAACAAGGAAAGTTTGAACTTGCTGCACTCAACCATCTTCTTAGAAATTAAACTGTTTCCATAGCCAATTTACCTTATTTCACACAGTACAGTGTTCACTACTGAAGATGTTTCCTTTCTAAAGAAACTACTTTAGAAATGAGGCGAATGCACTAACTTGTACATCTTGTTAGATTACACAAACTAGGAAAGTTTGAACTTGCTGCACTCAACCTTCTTCGTAGGAAAGCAAGTGATTCCTAGAACCGAAATGGCTCATTTCATAGTATAGTGTTCGGAAATGAAGATGTTTGTTTTGTAAACAAACTACTTTAGAAATGAGGCCAATCTACTAAGTTGTGCATCTTTTCAGATTACATTAACAAGGAAAGTTTGAACTTTCTGCACTCAACCTTCTTTATAGGAAAGCAACTGATTCCTAGAACCGAATGAGCTTATTTCACACAGTACAATGTTCGCCAATAAAGATGTTAATTTTCTCAATAAACTACTTTACAAATGATGCAAATCTACTAACTTGCCCATCTTTTTAGATTACATTAACAAGGACAGTTTGAACTTGCTGCACTCAACCGTCTTTGTAGAAATTAAACTGATTCCTAGAACCGAATTAACTTATTTCACACAGTACAGTATTCGGTACTGAAGATGTTTCTTTTCTAAAGAAACTACCTTAGAAAATGAGGCGAATCTGCTAAGTTGTGTATCTTTTTAGATTACATTAACAAGGATAGTTTCAACTGGCTGCACTCAACTTTCTTTGTAGGAAAGCAACTGAATTCTAGAACTAAATTAGCTTTTTCACACAGTAAAATATTCGGCAATGAAGATGTTTGTTTTCTCAACAAACTACTTTACCAATGAGGCAAATCTACTAACTTGGACATCTTTTTAGAGCACATTAACAAGGAAAGTTTGAACTTGCTAAACTCAACCTTCTTTGTAGGAAAGCAACTGATTCCTAGAACCAAATGAGTTTATTTCACACAGTACAATGTTCGGCAATGAAGATGTTTGTTTTCTAAACAAACTTCTTTACAATTGAAGGCGAATCTACTAACTTGGCCATCTTTTAGATTACATTAACAATGAAAGTTTGAACTTGCTGCACTCAGCCTTCTTCGTAGAAATTAAACTGATTCCCAGAAGGAATTAACTTATTTCACAAAGTACAGTGTTCGGTATTGAAGATATTTGTTTTCTAAAGAAACTACTTTAGAAATGAGGCCAATCTACTAAGTTGTGCATCTTTTTAGATTACATTAAAAGGTAAGTTTGAACTTGCTGCACTCAACCTTCTTTGTAGGAAAGCAAGTGATTCCCAGAACCGAATGAGCTTATTTCACACAGTACAATGTTAGGCAATGAAGATGTTTGTTTTCTCAACACACTATTTTACAAATGAGGTGACTCCGCTAACTTGGCCATCTTTTTGATTACATTAACAAGGAAAGTTTGAACTTGCTGCACTCAACCATCTTTATAGAAAGGAAACTGATTCCTAGAACCGAATTAAGTTAATTCACACAGTACAGTGTTCAGGACTGCAGATGTTTGTT
>JAEOAD010001577.1:0-32172 GCA_036365145.1 Orientallactaga sibirica
ATCAAAGTGTTTGTCTTCTAAACAAACTACGTTAGAAACGAAATGAATCTCCTAAGTTGTACATCTTGTTAGATTACACAAGCTAACAAAGTTTGATCTTGCTGCAGTGAAGACTCCTCGTAAGAAAGCAACCGGTTCCGAGAACAGAACTAGCTTATTTCGCAGTACAGTGTTGGGAATCAAAGTGTTTGTTTTCTAAACAAACTACGTTAGAAATGAAATGAATCTCCTAAGTTGTACATCTTGTTAGATTACACAAGCTAACAAAGTTTGATCTTGCTGCAGTGAAGACTCCTCGTAAGAAAGCAACTCGTCCCGAGAACACAACTAGCTTATTTCACACATTACCGTGTCCGGCAATGAAGGTGTTTGTTTTTTAAACAAACTGCGTTAGAAATGAAATGAATCTACTAAATGGTACATCTTGTTAGATTACACAAACTAGCAAAGTTTGATTGGGCTGCACTGAAGACTCTTCGTAAGAAAGCAACTCGTTCCGAAAACAGAACTGGCTTAATTCACACAGTACGGAGTTGGCGAATCAAGGTGTTTGTTTTCAAAGCAAACTACGTTTGAAATGTAGCTAACCTACGAAGTTGTACGTCTTGTTAGATTACACAAACTAGCAAAGTTTGATCTTGCTACACTGAAGACTCTTGGTAAGAAAGCAACTCATTCCGAGAACAGAACTAGCTTAATTCACACAGTACAGTGTTGAGGAATCAAAGTGTTTGTCTTCTAAACAAACTACGTTAGAAACGAAATGAATCTCCTAAGTTGTACATCTTGTTAGATTACACAAGCTAACAAAGTTTGATCTTGCTGCAGTGAAGACTCCTCGTAAGAAAGCAACTGGTTCCGAGAACAGAAATAGCTTAATTCACACAGTACAGTGTTGGGGAATCAAAGTGTTTGTTTTCTAAACAAACTACGTTAGAAATGAAATGAATCTCCTAAGTTGTACATCTTGTTAGATTACACAAGCTAACAAAGTTTGATCTTGCTGCAGTGAAGACTCCTCGTAAGAAAGCAACTCGTCCCGAGAACACAACTAGCTTATTTCACACATTACCGTGTCCGGCAATGAAGGTGTTTGTTTTTAAACAAACTACGTTAGAAATGAAATGAATCTACTAAATGGTACATCTTGTTAGATTACACAAACTAGCAAAGTTTGATTGGGCTGCAGTGAAGACTCTTCGTAAGAAAGCAACTCGTTCGAAAACAGAACTGGCTTAATTCACACAGTACGGAGTTGGCGAATCAAGGTGTTTGTTTTCAAAGCAAACTACGTTTGAAATGAAGCTAACCTACTAAGTTGTACGTCTTGTTAGATTACACAAACTAGCAAAGTTTGATCTTGCTACACTGAAGACTCTTGGTAAGAAAGCAACTCATTCGAGAACAGAACTAGCTTAATTCACAGTACAGTGTTGAGGAATCAAAGTGTTTGTTTTCTAAACAAACTACGTTAGAAATGAAATGCTAATCTTATGTTGTACATCTTGTTAGATTCCACAAGCTAGCAAAGTTTGATCTTGCTGCAGTGAAGACTCTTGGTAAGAAAGCAACTCGTTCGAGAACACAACTAGCTTCTTTCACACATTACCATGTTTGGCAATCAAGGTGTTTGTTTTCTAAACAAACTACGTTAGAAATGAAATGAATCTCTTAATTGTACATCTTGTTAGATTCCACAAACTAGCAAAGTTTGATCTTGCTGCAGTGAAGACTCTTCGTGAGAAAGCAACTCGTTCGAGAACAGAACACAACTAGCTTATTTCACACAGTACAGTGTTGGGAATCAAGATGTTTGTTTTCTAAACAACTACTTTAGAAATGAAATGAATCTACTAAGTTGTAAATCTTCTTAGATTACAGAAACTAGCAAAGTTTGGCCTTGCTGCACTGAAGACTCTTAGTAAGAAAGCAACTCATTCCGAGAACAGGACTAGCTTAATTCACACAGTACAGTGTTTGGCGAATCAAGGTGTTTGTTTTCCAAGCAAACTGCATTTGAAATGTGAAGCTAACCTACGAATTTGTACATCTTGTTAGATTACACAAACTAGCAAAGCTTGATCTTGCTGCGCTGAAGACTCTTGGTAAGAAAGGAACTCATTCCGAGAAAAGAACTAGCTTATTTCACACAGTACTGTGTTGGGAATCAAAGTGTTTGTTTTCTAAACAAACTACGTTAGAAATGAAATGAATCTACTGAGTTGTACATCTTGTTAGATTACACAAACTAGCAAAGTTTGGCCTTGCTGCACTGAAGACTCTTGTAAAGAAAGCAACTCGTTCGAGAACACAACTAGCTTATTTCACACAGTACAGTGTTGGCAATGAACATGTTTTGTTTTCTAAAGAAACTGCTTTAGAAATAAGGCGAATGTACTAAGTTGTAAATCTTTTTAGATTACAGAAACTAGCAAAGTTTGATTGGGCTGCACTGAAGACTCTTCGTAACAAAGCAACTCATTCCTAGAACAGAACTAGCTTAATTCACACAGTACAGTGTTGAGGAATCAAAGTGTTTGTCTTCTAAACAAACTACGTTAGAAACGAAATGAATCTCTAAGTTGTACATCTTTCTAGATTACAGAAACTAGCAAAAGTTTGATTGGGCTGCACTGAAGACTCTTCGTAAGAAAGCAACTGGTTCGAGAACAGAAATAGCTTAATTCACACAGTACAGTGTTGGGAATCAAAGTGTTTGTCTTCTAAACAAACTACGTTAGAAACGAAATGAATCTCTAAGTTGTACATCTTGTTAGATTACACAAGCTAACAAAGTTTGATCTTGCTGCAGTGAAGACTCCTCGTAAGAAAGCAACCGGTTCGAGAACAGAACTAGCTTATTTCACGCAGTACAGTGTTGGGGAATCAAAGTGTTTGTTTTCTAAACAAACTACGTTAGAAATGAAATGAATCTCTAAGTTGTACATCTTGTTAGATTACACAAGCTAACAAAGTTTGATCTTGCTGCAGTGAAGACTCCTCGTAAAGAAAGCAACTCGTCCGAGAACACAACTAGCTTATTTCACACATTACCGTGTCCGGCAATGAAGGTGTTTGTTTTTTAAACAAACTGCGTTAGAAATGAAATGAATCTACTAAATGGTACATCTTGTTAGATTACACAAACTAGCAAAGTTTGATTGGGCTGCACTGAAGACTCTTCGTAAGAAAGCAACTCGTTCCGAAAACAGAACTGGCTTAATTCACACAGTACGGAGTTGGCGAATCAAGGTGTTTGTTTTCAAAGCAAACTACGTTTGAAATGTAGCTAACCTACGAAGTTGTACGTCTTGTTAGATTACACAAACTAGCAAAGTTTGATCTTGCTACACTGAAGACTCTTGGTAAGAAAGCAACTCATTCCGAGAACAGAACTAGCTTAATTCACACAGTACAGTGTTGAGGAATCAAAGTGTTTGTTTTCTAAACAAACTACGTTAGAAACGAAATGAATCTCTTATGTTGTACATCTTGTTAGATTCCACAAGCTAGCAAAGTTTGATCTTGCTGCAGTGAAGACTCTTCGTAAGAAAGCAACTGGTTCCGAGAACAGAAATAGCTTAATTCACACAGTACAGTGTTGGGGAATCAAAGTGTTTGTCTTCTAAACAAACTACGTTAGAAACGAAATGAATCTCCTAAGTTGTACATCTTGTTAGATTACACAAGCTAACAAAGTTTGATCTTGCTGCAGTGAAGACTCCTCGTAAGAAAGCAACCGGTTCCGAGAACAGAACTAGCTTATTTCACGCAGTACAGTGTTGGGGAATCAAAGTGTTTGTTTTCTAAACAAACTACGTTAGAAATGAAATGAATCTCCTAAGTTGTACATCTTGTTAGATTACACAAACTAACAAAGTTTGATCTTGCTGCACTGAAGACTCTTCGTAAGAAAGCAACTCGTTCGAGAACACAACTAGCTTATTTCACACATTACGTGTCCGGCGAATCAAGGTGTTTGTTTTTAAACAAACTGCGTTTGAAATGAAGCTAATCTACTAAGTTGTACATCTTGTTAGATTACACAAACTAGCAAAGTTTGATCTTGCTGCACTGAAGACTCTTGGTAAGAAAGCAACTCGTTCGAGAACAGAACTGGCTTAATTCACACAGTACAGTGTTGAGGAATCAAAGTGTTTGTTTTCAAAACAAACTACGTTTGAAATGAAATGAATCTCTTAAGTTGTACATCTTGTTAGATTACACAAACTAGCAAAGTTTGATCTTGCTGCAGTGAAGACTCTTTGGTAAGAAAGCAACTCATTCGAGAACAGAACTAGCTTAATTCACACAGTACAGTGTTGAGGAATCAAAGTGTTTGTTTTCTAAACAAACTACGTTAGAAACGAAATGAATCTCTTATGTTGTACATCTTGTTAGATTCCACAAGCTAGCAAAGTTTGATCTTGCTGCAGTGAAGACTCTTCGTAAGAAAGCAACTGGTTCCGAGAACAGAAATAGCTTAATTCACACAGTACAGTGTTGGGGAATCAAAGTGTTTGTCTTCTAAACAAACTACGTTAGAAATGAAATGAATCTACTAAGTTGTACATCTTGTTAGATTACACAAGCTAACAAAGTTTGATCTTGCTGCAGTGAAGACTCTTAGTAAGAAAGCAACGGTTCCGAGAACAGAACTAGCTTATTTCACACAGTACAGTGTTGGGAATCAAAGTGTTTGTTTTTCTAAACAAACTACGTTAGAAATGAAATGAATCTCTAAGTTGTACATCTTGTTAGATTACACAAGCTAACTAAAAGTTTGATCTTGCTGCAGTGAAGACTCCTCGTAAGAAAGCAACTCGTCCGAGAACACAACTAGCTTATTTCACACATTACCGTGTCCGGCAATGAAGGTGTTTGTTTTTAAACAAACTACGTTAGAAATGAAATGAATCTACTAAATGGTACATCTTGTTAGATTACACAAACTAGCAAAGTTTGATTGATCTTGCTGCAGTGAAGACTCTTCGTAAGAAAGCAACTCGTTCGAAAACAGAACTGGCTTAATTCACACAGTACGGTGTTGGCGAATCAAGGTGTTTGTTTTCAAAGCAAACTACGTTTGAAATGAAAACAGAAGCTAACCTACGAAGTTGTACGTCTTGTTAGATTACACAAACTAGCAAAGTTTGATCTTGCTACACTGAAGACTCTTGGTAAGAAAGCAACTCATTCCGAGAACAGAACTAGCTTAATTCACACAGTACAGTGTTGAGGAATCAAAGTGTTTGTTTTCTAAACAAACTACGTTAGAAATGAAATGAATCTCTTATGTTGTACATCTTGTTAGATTCCACAAGCTAGCAAAGTTTGATCTTGCTGCAGTGAAGACTCTTCGTAAGAAAGCAACTCGTTCCGAGAACACAACTAGCTTCTTTCACACATTACCATGTTTGGCAATCAAGGTGTTTGTTTTCTAAACAAACTGCGTTAGAAATGAAATGAATCTCTCTAAGTTGTACATCTTGTTAGATTCCACAAACTAGCAAAGTTTGATCTTGCTGCAGTGAACTCTTCGTGAGAAAGCAACTCGTTCGAGAACACAACTAGCTTATTTCACACAGTACAGTGTTGGGAATCAAGATGTTTGTTTTCTAAACAAACTACGTTAGAAATGAAATGAATCTAGTGAATTGTACATCTTGTTAGATTACACAAACTAGCAAAGTTTGGCCTTGCTGCACTGAAGACTCTTAGTAAGAAAGCAACTCATTCCGAGAACAGGACTAGCTTAATTCACACAGTACAGTGTTGGGGAATCAAGGTGTTTGTTTTCCAAACAAACTGCATTTGAAATGAAGCTAATCTACTAATTTGTACATCTTGTTAGATTACACAAACTAGCAAAGTTTGATCTTGCTGCGCTGAAGACTCTTGGTAAGAAAGCAACTCATTCGAGAAAAGAACTAGCTTATTTCACACAGTACTGTGTTGGGGAATCAAAGTGTTTGTTTTCTAAACAAACTACGTTAGAAATGAAATGAATCTACTAAGTTGTACATCTTCTTACATTACACAAACTAGCAAAGTTTGGCCAGTGAAGACTCTTCGTAAGAAAGCAACTCGTTCGAGAACACAACTAGCTTATTTCACACAGTACAGTGTTGGGGAATGAACATGTTTGTTTTTCTAAACAAACTGCTTTAGAAATAAAATGAATCTACTAAGTTGTAAATCTTGTTAGATTACACAAACTAGCAAAGTTTGATCTTGCTGCACTGAAGACTCTTCGTAACAAAGCAACTCATTCCTAGAACAGAACTAGCTTAATTCACACAGTACAGTGTTGAGGAATCAAAGTGTTTGTCTTCTAAACAAACTACGTTAGAAATGAAATGAATCTCTAAGTTGTACATCTTGTTAGATTACACAAACTAGCAAAGTTTGATTGGGCTGCACTGAAGACTCTTCGTAAGAAAGCAACTGGTTCGAGAACAGAAATAGCTTAATTCACACAGTACAGTGTTGGGAATCAAAGTGTTTGTCTTCTAAACAAACTACGTTAGAAACGAAATGAATCTCTAAGTTGTACATCTTGTTAGATTACACAAGCTAACAAAGTTTGATCTTGCTGCAGTGAAGACTCCTCGTAAGAAAGCAACCGGTTCGAGAACAGAACTAGCTTATTTCACACAGTACAGTGTTGGGGAATCAAAGTGTTTGTTTTCTAAACAAACTACGTTAGAAATGAAATGAATCTCTAAGTTGTACATCTTGTTAGATTACACAAGCTAACAAAGTTTGATCTTGCTGCAGTGAAGACTCTCTTCGTAAGAAAGCAACTTCGTCCGAGAACACAACTAGCTTATTTCACATTACCGTGTTCCGGCAATGAAGGTGTTTGTTTTTAAACAAACTACGTTAGAAATGAAATGAATCTACTAAATGGTACATCTTGTTAGATTACACAAACTAGCAAAAGTTTGATTGGGCTGCACTGAAGACTCTTCGTAAGAAAGCAACTTCGTTCGAAAACAGAACTGGCTTAATTCACACAGTACAGTGTTGGCGAATCAAGGTGTTTGTTTTCTAAACAAACTACGTTTGAAATGAAGCTAACCTACTAAGTTGTACGTCTTGTTAGATTACACAAACTAGCAAAGTTTGATCTTGCTACACTGAAGACTCTTGGTAAGAAAGCAACTCATTCCGAGAACAGAACTAGCTTAATTCACACAGTACAGTGTTGAGGAATCAAAGTGTTTGTTTTCTAAACAAACTACGTTAGAAATGAAATGAATCTCTTAAGTTGTACATCTTGTTAGATTCCACAAGCTAACAAAGTTTGATCTTGCTGCAGTGAAGACTCTTCGTAAGAAAGCAACTCGTTCGAGAACACAACTAGCTTATTTCACACATTACAGTGTTGGGAATCAAAGTGTTTGTTTTTAAACAAACTACGTTAGAAATGAAATGAATCTACTAAGTTGTACATCTTGTTAGATTACACAAGCTAACAAAGTTTGATCTTGCTGCAGTGAAGACTCTTCGTAAGAAAGCAACTCGTTCGAGAACAGAACTAGCTTATTTCACACAGTACAGTGTTGGGAATCAAGGTGTTTGTTTTCTAAACAAACTACGTTAGAAATGAAATGAACTAAGTTGTACATCTTGTTAGATTACACAAACTAGCAAAGTTTGATCTTGCTGCAGTGAAGACTCTTCGTAAGAAAGCAACTCGTTCGAAAACAGAACTAGCTTAATTCACACAGTACAGTGTGGCGAATCAAGGTGTTTGTTTTAAACAAACTACGTTTTGAAATGTAATGAACCTACTAAGTTGTACATCTTGTTAGATTACACAAACTAGCAAAGTTTGATCTTGCTGCACTGAAGACTCTTGGTAAGAAAGCAACTCATTCGAGAACAGAACTAGCTTATTTCACACAGTACAGTGTTGAGGAATCAAAGTGTTTGTTTTCTAAACAAACTACGTTAGAAATGAAATGAATCTCTTATGTTGTACATCTTGTTAGATTCACAAACTAGCAAAGTTTGATCTTGCTGCAGTGAAGACTCTTCGTAAGAAAGCAACTCGTTCGAGAACACAACTAGCTTCTTTCACACATTACAGTGTTGGCAATCAAGGTGTTTGTTTTCTAAACAAACTGCGTTAGAAATGAAATGAATCTACTAAGTTGTACATCTTGTTAGATTCCACAAACTAGCAAAGTTTGGCCTTGCTGCAGTGAAGACTCTTCGTAAGAAAGCAACTCGTTCGAGAACACAACTAGCTTATTTCACACAGTACAGTGTTGGCAATCAAAGTGTTTGTTTTCTAAACAAACTACGTTAGAAATGAAATGAATCTACTAAGTTGTAAATCTTCTTAGATTACAGAAACTAGCAAAGTTTGATCTTGCTGCACTGAAGACTCTTAGTAAGAAAGCAACTCATTCGAGAACAGAACTAGCTTAATTCACACAGTACAGTGTTGGGGAATCAAAGTGTTTGTTTTCCAAACAAACTGCATTTGAAATGAATAACCTCTAAGTTGTACATCTTGTTAGATTACACAAACTAGCAAAGTTTGATCTTGCTGCAGTGAAGACTCTTGGTAAGAAAGCAACTCATTCCGAGAACAGAACTAGCTTATTTCACACAGTACTGTGTTGGGGAATCAAAGTGTTTGTTTTTCTAAACAAACTACGTTAGAAATGAAATGAATCTACTAAAGTTGTACATCTTGTTAGATTACACAAACTAGCAAGTTTGATCTTGCTGCAGTGAAGACTCTTCGTAAGAAAGCAACTCGTTCGAGAACACAACTAGCTTATTTCACACAGTACAGTGTTGGCAATGAACATGTTTGTTTTCTAAACAAACTGCTTTAGAAATAAAATGAATCTACTAAGTTGTAAATCTTTTTAGATTACACAAACTAGCAAAGTTTGATTGGGCTGCACTGAAGACTCTTGGTAACAAAGCAACTCATTCGAGAACAGAACTAGCTTAATTCACACAGTACAGTGTTGAGGAATCAAAGTGTTTGTCTTCTAAACAAACTACGTTAGAAACGAAATGAATCTCTAAGTTGTACATCTTGTTAGATTACAGAAACTAGCAAAGTTTGATTGGGCTGCACTGAAGACTCTTCGTAAGAAAGCAACTGGTTCGAGAACAGAAATAGCTTAATTCACACAGTACAGTGTTGGGAATCAAAGTGTTTGTCTTCTAAACAAACTACGTTAGAAACGAAATGAATCTCTAAGTTGTACATCTTGTTAGATTACACAAGCTAACAAAGTTTGATCTTGCTGCAGTGAAGACTCCTCGTAAGAAAGCAACCGGTTCCGAGAACAGAACTAGCTTATTTCACGCAGTACAGTGTTGGGGAATCAAAGTGTTTGTTTTCTAAACAAACTACGTTAGAAATGAAATGAATCTCCTAAGTTGTACATCTTGTTAGATTACACAAGCTAACAAAGTTTGATCTTGCTGCAGTGAAGACTCCTCGTAAGAAAGCAACTCGTCCCGAGAACACAACTAGCTTATTTCACACATTACCGTGTCCGGCAATGAAGGTGTTTGTTTTTTAAACAAACTGCGTTAGAAATGAAATGAATCTACTAAATGGTACATCTTGTTAGATTACACAAACTAGCAAAGTTTGGCCTTGCTGCACTGAAGACTCTTCGTAAGAAAGCAACTCGTTCCGAAAACAGAACTGGCTTAATTCACACAGTACGGAGTTGGCGAATCAAGGTGTTTGTTTTCAAAGCAAACTACGTTTGAAATGTAGCTAACCTACGAAGTTGTACGTCTTGTTAGATTACACAAACTAGCAAAGTTTGATCTTGCTACACTGAAGACTCTTGGTAAGAAAGCAACTCATTCCGAGAACAGAACTAGCTTAATTCACACAGTACAGTGTTGAGGAATCAAAGTGTTTGTTTTCTAAACAAACTACGTTAGAAACGAAATGAATCTCTTATGTTGTACATCTTGTTAGATTCCACAAGCTAGCAAAGTTTGATCTTGCTGCAGTGAAGACTCTTCGTAAGAAAGCAACTCGTTCCGAGAACACAACTAGCTTCTTTCACACATTACCATGTTTGGCAATGAAGGTGTTTGTTTTCTAAACAAACTGCGTTAGAAATGAAATGAATCTAGTGAGTTGTACATCTTGTTAGATTACACAAACTAGCAAAGTTTGGCCTTGCTGCAGTGAAGACTCTTCGTGAGAAAGCAACTCGTTCGAGAACACAACTAGCTTATTTCACACAGTATAGTGTTGGCAATGAAGATGTTTGTTTTCTAAAGAAACTACTTTAGAAATGAAATGAATGTACTAAGTTGTAAATCTTCTTAGATTACAGAAACTAGCAAAGTTTGGCCTTGCTGCACTGAAGAAGACTCTTAGTAAGAAAGCAACTCATTTCGAGAACAGGACTAGCTTAATTCACACAGTACAGTGTTGGCGAATCAAGGTGTTTGTTTTCCAAGCAAACTGCATTTGAAATGAAAGCTAACCTACTAATTTGTACATCTTGTTAGATTACACAAACTAGCAAAGTTTGATCTTGCTGCGCTGAAGACTCTTGGTAAGAAAGGACTCATTCGAGAAAAGAACTAGCTTATTTCACACAGTACTGTGTTGGGAATCAAAGTGTTTGTTTTCTAAACAAACTACGTTAGAAATGAAATGAATCTACTGAGTTGTACATCTTCTTACATTACACAAACTAGCAAAGTTTGGCCTTGCTGCACTGAAGACTCTTCGTAAGAAAGCAACTCGTTCGAGAACACAACTAGCTTATTTCACACAGTACAGTGTTGGCAATGAACATGTTTGTTTTCTAAACAAACTGCTTTAGAAATGAAATGAATGTACTAAGTTGTAAATCTTTTTAGATTACAGAAACTAGCAAAGTTTGATTGGGCTGCACTGAAGACTCTTTGTAACAAAGCAACTCATTCCTAGAACAGAACTAGCTTAATTCACACAGTACAGTGTTGAGGAATCAAAGTGTTTGTCTTCTAAACAAACTACGTTAGAAACGAAATGAATCTCCTAAGTTGTACATCTTTCTAGATTACAGAAACTAGCAAAGTTTGATTGGGCTGCACTGAAGACTCTTCGTAAGAAAGCAACTGGTTTCGAGAACAGAAATAGCTTAATTCACACAGTACAGTGTTGGGGAATCAAAGTGTTTGTCTTCTAAACAAACTACGTTAGAAATGAAATGAATCTCTAAGTTGTACATCTTGTTAGATTACACAAGCTAACAAAGTTTGATCTTGCTGCAGTGAAGACTCCTCGTAAGAAAAGAAAGCTCGGTTCGAGAACAGAACTAGCTTATTTCACACAGTACAGTGTTGGGGAATCAAAGTGTTTGTTTTCTAAACAAACTACGTTAGAAATGAAATGAATCTCTAAGTTGTACATCTTGTTAGATTACACAAGCTAACAAAGTTTGATCTTGCTGCAGTGAAGACTCCTCGTAAGAAAGCAACTCGTTCGAGAACACAACTAGCTTATTTCACACATTACCGTGTCCGGCAATGAAGGTGTTTGTTTTTAAACAAACTACGTTAGAAATGAAATGAATCTACTAAATGGTACATCTTGTTAGATTACACAAACTAGCAAAGTTTGATTGGGCTGCACTGAAGACTCTTCGTAAGAAAGCAACTCGTTCCGAAAACAGAACTGGCTTAATTCACACAGTACGGTGTTGGCGAATCAAGGTGTTTGTTTTCAAAGCAAACTACGTTTGAAATGAAATAGCTATCCTACGAAGTTGTACGTCTTGTTAGATTACACAAACTAGCAAAGTTTGATCTTGCTACACTGAAGACTCTTGGTAAGAAAGCAACTCATTCCGAGAACAGAACTAGCTTAATTCACACAGTACAGTGTTGAGGAATCAAAGTGTTTGTTTTCTAAACAAACTACGTTAGAAATGAAATGAATCTCCTAAGTTGTACATCTTGTTAGATTACACAAGCTAACAAAGTTTGATCTTGCTGCAGTGAAGACTCTTCGTAAGAAAGCAACTGGTTCGAGAACAGAACTAGCTTATTTCACACAGTACAGTGTTTGGAATCAAAGTGTTTGTTTTCTAAACAAACTACGTTAGAAATGAAATGAATCTACTAAGTTGTACATCTTGTTAGATTACACAAACTAACAAAGTTTGATCTTGCTGCAGTGAAGACTCTTAAGAAAAGCAACTGGTTCCGAGAACAGAACTAGCTTATTTCACACAGTACAGTGTCCGGCAATCAAGGTGTTTGTTTTTAAACAAACTACGTTAGAAATGAAATGAATCTACTAAATTGTACATCTTGTTAGATTACACAAACTAGCAAAGTTTGATCTTGCTGCAGTGAAGACTCTTCGTAAGAAAGCAACTCGTTCGAAAACAGAACTAGCTTAATTCACACAGTACAGTGTTGGCGAATCAAGGTGTTTGTTTTCAAAGCAAACTACGTTTGAAATGTAGCTAACCTACTAAGTTGTACGTCTTGTTAGATTACACAAACTAGCAAAGTTTGATCTTGCTACACTGAAGACTCTTGGTAAGAAAGCAACTCATTCCGAGAACAGAACTAGCTTAATTCACACAGTACAGTGTTGAGGAATCAAAGTGTTTGTTTTCTAAACAAAACTACGTTAGAAATGAAATGAATCTCTTATGTTGTACATCTTGTTAGATTCCACAAGCTAGCAAAGTTTGATCTTGCTGCAGTGAAGACTCTTCGTAAAGAAAGCAACTCGTTCGAGAACACAACTAGCTTCTTTCACACATTACCATGTTTGGCAATCAAGGTGTTTGTTTTCTAAACAAACTACGTTAGAAATGAAATGAATCTAGTGAATTGTACATCTTGTTAGATTACACAAACTAGCAAAGTTTTGCCTTGCTGCAGTGAAGACTCTTCGTGAGAAAGCAACTCGTTCGAGAACACAACTAGCTTATTTCACACAGTACAGTGTTGGCAATGAAGATGTTTGTTTTCTAAAGAAACTACTTTAGAAATGAAATGAATGTACTAAGTTGTAAATCTTCTTAGATTACAGAAACTAGCAAAGTTTGGCCATGCTGCACTGAAGACTCTTAGTAAGAAAGCAACTCATTCCGAGAACAGGACTAGCTTAATTCACACAGTACAGTGTTGGCGAATCAAGGTGTTTGTTTTCCAAGCAAACTGCATTTGAAATGTAGCTAACCTACGAATTTGTACATCTTGTTAGATTACACAAACTAGCAAAGCTTGATCTTGCTGCGCTGAAGACTCTTGGTAAGAAAGGAACTCATTCCGAGAAAAGAACGAGCTTATTTCACACAGTACTGTGTTGGGGAATCAAAGTGTTTGTTTTCTAAACAAACTACGTTAGAAATGAAATGAATCTACTGAGTTGTACATCTTCTTACATTACACAAACTAGCAAAGTTTGGCCTTGCTGCGGTGAAGACTCTTCGTAAGAAAGCAACTCGTTCCGAGAACACAACTAGCTTATTTCACACAGTACAGTGTTCGGCAATGAACATGTTCGTTTTCTAAAGAAACTGCTTTAGAAATAAGGTGAACCTACTAAGTTGTAAATCTTTTTAGATTACACAAACTAGCAAAAGTTTGATTGGGCTGCACTGAAGACTCTTTGTAACAAAGCAACTCATTCCTAGAACAGAACTAGCTTAATTCACACAGTACAGTGTTGAGGAATCAAAGTGTTTGTCTTCTAAACAAACTACGTTAGAAATGAAATGAATCTCTAAGTTGTACATCTTTCTAGATTACAGAAACTAGCAAAGTTTGATTGGGCTGCACTGAAGACTCTTCGTAAGAAAGCAACTGGTTCGAGAACAGAAATAGCTTAATTCACACAGTACAGTGTTGGGGAATCAAAGTGTTTGTCTTCTAAACAAACTACGTTAGAAATGAAATGAATCTCTAAGTTGTACATCTTGTTAGATTACACAAGCTAACAAAGTTTGATCTTGCTGCAGTGAAGACTCCTCGTAAGAAAGCAACCGGTTCGAGAACAGAACTAGCTTATTTCACGCAGTACAGTGTTGGGAATCAAAGTGTTTGTTTTCTAAACAAACTACGTTAGAAATGAAATGAAATCTCTAAGTTGTACATCTTGTTAGATTACACAAGCTAACAAAGTTTGATCTTGCTGCAGTGAAGACTCCTCGTAAGAAAGCAACTCGTCCGAGAACACAACTAGCTTATTTCACACATTACCGTGTCCGGCAATGAAGGTGTTTGTTTTTAAACAAACTACGTTAGAAATGAAATGAATCTACTAAATGGTACATCTTGTTAGGTTACACAAACTAGCAAAGTTTGATTGGGCTGCACTGAAGACTCTTCGTAAGAAAGCAACTCGTTCCGAAAACAGAACTGGCTTAATTCACACAGTACGGAGTTGGCGAATCAAGGTGTTTGTTTTCAAAGCAAACTACGTTTGAAATGTAGCTAACCTACGAAGTTGTATGTCTTGTTAGATTACACAAACTAGCAAAGTTTGATCTTGCTACACTGAAGACTCTTGGTAAGAAAGCAACTCATTCCGAGAACAGGACTTGCGGCGAGCCCTTCCCAACCAGCAGGTTGGAAAAGCGAAGATCCTTCTTGTATCACAGTTTATTGAGAGCAGTTGGTTAACAGATGAGCTGATGGCGGAGGGCGGGGGCCCAAATCTGCAGCTGCTTTTATAGAGTGTACTGCTATAAGGCATTTACTGATTGGTTGCGACCAGCTTGCCATCACCAGGTGCCACGGGATAGGCTTGGGACAGGTTCGTCAGCGCATGCGCATAGACACGGTTGGCGCCAAGGCACTGTCTAATATGGAGGAGCCAGCGCCATCTTGTAATGGCGACTGCTTACGGCTCCCTGCAGTTCCCCCTTCTTGTTTAAACGCAACAGGCGAGGGTAGAGGTCTGATCTCTGATGCTCGAGAGGACATTGTGATGACCCCAGACCTAGTGGCCAGCCAGGCTGGTGTCACACCCGTCTAGTACCTTTTCTCAGAGATGGGATTACAGTACCAACCCATATGCAATCAGACATGCCCTCCATGAAGCTGCTAAGAGCTCGCCCCACGTGCAGTACTTTGTCTCGCATCCTGAGCGTGATGAATGCCATGCTCCCAACACCAATCCTCTGCCCATCCTTGTGCAATGGGCACTTCAAGCCCTAAGGGTGCAAGGGCCAGGGGAAACTAGGTGCTTTTTAGGGCAGATAGCCAAATCTGGGGGGAGGACCCACACTCCAAAGCAGCAAGTGCCTGAGAAATGACCACCTTGTCCCGCCTGGTCTGGGCTTGCTGAGTGGCAGATCAGCCATAGACACAGCAGACATCCCCTATATTTCAGGCAGCAAACAGTCCCACTCCAAGTGTTTTTTTTAAAAAAATTAAAAGCAGAGGAGATCCAGGAAGTAAGGCCCTGTGCAAGGCTAAGATCCACTCTCGTGGAATTAATAGCAATAAGCAGATAGAGAAAAGGGGGGTGCACACAAACCGGGGCAGGGGGGAATGTCTGATTACGAGCATAATGTTCACAAGGATGACCCAGAGTGAAAACTGCCCCCGAGATGACGTTGAGGTCTCATGCCCTGACACATTGTTGCAAGCAATTTGTCCCCCCAACAGTAAAACCAATGGAGACACATCCGTACAGGAACCATTGACCCCACACAGCACCCACTTTGAAAATGGATTAATTCTGGAATCTTGAAGAAAGAGTCCCTCCGACCATGTCCCTGACCACAGGCAGTGTTGGGGGACCCCTCATAGCTGGTGATATGGTGAAGAGATGATTTGCATCAGCCCAGGTGACCGAAGTGCTCTGGCACTCTGACCATGGCCAGAGTTCCCCTTCAAACCAGGCAAAACTCTGCTGACGAAGTCTTATACAAGAGTCATCAGTCTGATTCCACTGTAAAGTAAAACAAAGAGTTGGTCGTCCTGAAGGGAAGGGAGGCCCAGTTCCTTATTCGTGGTGAAGAAGCATTGGAAACACAGACGCTTGATGAGGAACTGGCATCGCTTCGGGAAGGCTGACAAAATTGCTCTGCTTTACTGAGTGTCAAGATCTGGATTATGAATCTCCAAACTTTCTCCTGAGGAAGGATGGACTGTTCTCACCAACTGGCTTGGAACCCAGTGGGGCAACTCCTGGTCCTGTGGAAAAACACAAACAGCTCCCCTGGATCTTAACAAGATCCGGTCCTTTCCATTTGTTATCTAGGACATCTTTCCACATCACTACTTTCCTGGGTGCCTGGGCCACATCTTGACTGTGTCTGTCAGCTGCAGACTTATCATTATTGTCCAAAATTAAAAAATTAAGGGTGAAGAGGCTAGGGGTTGCATCTTCTGTTATCCCCCTCTTTTGTTTAAATAAGATGGCTTTGATACTTTTATTGGCTCTCTCCACAATGCCTTGGCCTTGTGGGTTATAAGGCAGGCCAGTGGTGTGGGCAACTTGCATCTGCGCACAAAAGGCCCGAAAACCAGTAGATGTATATAAAAGAGCTGAAAAGATAGCTGCCGGGTTGAATCTGGGTGGTACCTTGGGAGAAAGGAGAGTTTTTAAGGGCAAAAATGAACTTTTCCTGGAAAAGCCTTTAAGGTTGGCAATTAAGGCAAGGAGGACTGAATTAATCCATGTGGCTAAAAGAAAGTTTTGTTCCAAGCGCCATGGAGGTTTTTTTTGTTGTTGTTGTTTAATAGTAATATATATGAGTACAACATAAGCATCTTTTTAGGTCTACCCACGTGGTGAGTTTCTTTTTAGGTTTGCCACGTGGTGTTTTAAGATGGCGCCCCATTCAAATGGGGCAGGACAAAAATGGCGGCACAGCAGAAGCGGTCTGTCAGAAACCCAAAAATGAGAGGAAAGAGAAAAGAACAAGAGATGTTGAAGTTTGGGACGGAGTGTTTTTATTTAAATGAGGAGGCAAAACATTTAAAGTCTCCTCTAATGCAGGATACGATCCTCCGGGGCCTCTGCCCCTTCCGAGGGGCGGGCATGAATGAGCCTCGCCTATCTCCTCAAGTTTTTCCTTTAGACTTTTTTCCTTTTTTTTTCTTTTTGACTGGATCCTATTTTTCCCTTTTGTTTCTTCCTAGGCCTAGCATGTGAGTCCCCGCTAGTATCTGACTCTGAAAGACTGTCCTGATGTTGGGCTAAAGCTCCTTGCCCCTCCCCAATTATTTCTGCATGTTTACCGCTATTGAGACAAAAAGAACCAGTCGCCAAAACGGTAATGTGCCCTTCCTAAACTTCCTTCCTGTTCTGCCTGTCGCAGGTCACGCCCCAACTTCTCCCAGGAGGGGAGTCTAAGGGATCCTGAAGCCGCAAACCAAGGGGCTGTTGAATTCATATCTCTAAGAATCCGTCTGATGGTTACTGTATCACATTGTTTCAATAGAGCTTTAATCAGCCCAGAAAAGTGTTGGGAATCAAAGTGCTCTGTTTTCTTGCCCATGATGAACGCAAATAGACAGAAGCAGAGATAAAACCCCAAACAAAACAGGCAAAAACAGGCGAGGAAAGCCAGGGTCAGTCGAAAATCCATCAGAGAACAAAGCGGGGATGACGTTCGGCGTCTACCTCTCCGTGTGTCAAGTTCTGAATCCTCTTGACCCTCATCTGGTGTCTTTGAAAGGTCCGCGTCCAAAGTTTGCACCACTTTGCGGCGAGCCCTTCCCAACCAGCAGGAAAGGAAGCGGCCACACAAACGAAGATCCTTCTTGTATCACAGTTTATTGGAGAGCACTTGGTTAACAGATGAGCTGATGGCGGAGGGCGGGGGCCCAAATCTGCAGCTGCTTTGATAGAGTGTACTGCTATAAGGCGTTTACTGATTGGTTGCGACCAGCTTGCCATCACCAGGTGCCACGGGATAGGCTTGGGACAGGTTGCGTCAAGCGCATGCGCGTTAGAAATGGTTGGCGCCAAGGCACTGTCTAATATGGAGGAGCCAGCGCCATCTTGTAATGGCGACTGCTTACGGCTCCCTGCAAGAACTAGCTTAATTCACACAGTACAGTGTTGAGGAATCAAAGTGTTTGTTTTCTAAACAAACTACGTTAGAAACGAAATGAATCTCTTCTGTTGTACATCTTGTTAGATTCCACAAGCTAGCAAAGTTTGATCTTGCTGCACTGAAGACTCTTCGTAAGAAAGCAACTCGTTCCGAGAACACAACTAGCTTCTTTCACACATTACCATGTTTGGCAATGAAGGTGTTTGTTTTCTAAACAAACTGCGTTAGAAATGAAATGAATCTAGTGAATTGTACATCTTGTTAGATTCCACAAACTAGCAAAGTTTGGCCTTGCTGCAGTGAAGACTCTTCGTGAGAAAGCAACTCGTTCCAAGAACACAACTAGCTTATTTCACACAGTACAGTGTTCGGCAATGAAGATGTTTGTTTTCTAAAGAAACTACTTTAGAAATGAGGCGAATGTACTAAGTTGTAAATCTTCTTAGATTACAGAAACTAGCAAAGTTTGGCCATGCTGCACTGAAGACTCTTAGTAAGAAAGCAACTCATTCGAGAACAGGACTAGCTTAATTCACACAGTACAGTGTTGGCGAATCAAGGTGTTTGTTTTCCAAGCAAACTGCATTTGAAATGTAGCTAACCTACGAATTTGTACATCTTGTTAGATTACACAAACTAGCAAAGCTTGATCTTGCTGCGCTGAAGACTCTTGGTAAGAAAGGAACTCATTCCGAGAAAAGAACTAGGCTTATTTCACACAGTACTGTGTTGGGAATCAAAGTGTTTGTTTTCTAAACAAACTACGTTAGAAATGAAATGAATCTACTGAGTTGTACATCTTCTTACATTACACAAACTAGCAAAGTTTGGCCTTGCTGCGGTGAAGACTCTTCGTAAGAAAGCAACTCGTTCCGAGAACACAACTAGCTTATTTCACACAGTAGAGTGTTCGGCAATGAACATGTTTGTTTTCTAAAGAAACTGCTTTAGAAATAAGGCGAATGTACTAAGTTGTAAATCTTTTTAGATTACAGAAACTAGCAAAGTTTGATTGGGCTGCACTGAAGACTCTTCGTAACAAAGCAACTCATTCCTAGAACAGAACTAGCTTAATTCACACAGTACAGTGTTGAGGAATCAAAGTGTTTGTCTTCTAAACAAACTACGTTAGAAATGAAATGAATCTCCTAAGTTGTACATCTTTCTAGATTACAGAAACTAGCAAAGTTTGATTGGGCTGCACTGAAGACTCTTCGTAAGAAAGCAACTGGTTCCGAGAACAGAAATAGCTTAATTCACACAGTACAGTGTTGGGAATCAAAGTGTTTGTCTTCTAAACAAACTACGTTAGAAACGAAATGAATCTCTAAGTTGTACATCTTGTTAGATTACACAAGCTAACAAAGTTTGATCTTGCTGCAGTGAAGACTCCTCGTAAGAAAGCAACCGGTTCGAGAACAGAACTAGCTTATTTCACGCAGTACAGTGTTGGGAATCAAAGTGTTTGTTTTCTAAACAAACTACGTTAGAAATGAAATGAATCTCTAAGTTGTACATCTTGTTAGATTACACAAGCTAACAAAGTTTGATCTTGCTGCAGTGAAGACTCCTCGTAAGAAAGCAACTCGGTCCGAGAACACAACTAGCTTATTTCACACATTACCGTGTCCGGCAATGAAGGTGTTTGTTTTTAAACAAACTACGTTAGAAATGAAATGAATCTACTAAATGGTACATCTTGTTAGATTACACAAACTAGCAAAAGTTTGATTGGGCTGCACTGAAGACTCTTCGTAAGAAAGCAACTCGTTCGAAAACAGAACTGGCTTAATTCACACAGTACAGTGGAGGTTTGGCGAATCAAGGTGTTTGTTTTCAAAGCAAACTACATTTGAAATGTAGCTAGCCTACGAAGTTGTACGTCTTGTTAGATTACACAAACTAGCAAAGTTTGATCTTGCTACACTGAAGACTCTTGGTAAGAAAGCAACTCATTCCGAGAACAGAACTAGCTTAATTCACACAGTACAGTGTTGAGGAATCAAAGTGTTTGTCTTCTAAACAAACTACGTTAGAAACGAAATGAATCTCCTAAGTTGTACATCTTGTTAGATTACACAAGCTAACAAAGTTTGATCTTGCTGCAGTGAAGACTCCTCGTAAGAAAGCAACTCGGTTCGAGAACAGAACTAGCTTATTTCACGCAGTACAGTGTTGGGAATCAAAGTGTTTGTTTTCTAAACAAACTACGTTAGAAATGAAATGAATCTCCTAAGTTGTACATCTTGTTAGATTACACAAGCTAACAAAGTTTGATCTTGCTGCAGTGAAGACTCCTCGTAAGAAAGCAACTCTTCCGAGAACACAACTAGCTTATTTCACACATTACCGTGTCCGGCAATGAAGGTGTTTGTTTTTAAACAAACTGCGTTAGAAATGAAATGAATCTACTAAATGGTACATCTTGTTAGATTACACAAACTAGCAAAGTTTGATTGGGCTGCACTGAAGACTCTTCGTAAAGAAAGCAACTCGTTCGAAAACAGAACTGGCTTAATTCACACAGTACGGGTTGGCGAATCAAGGTGTTTGTTTTCAAAGCAAACTACGTTTGAAATGTAGCTAACCTACGAAGTTGTACGTCTTGTTAGATTACACAAACTAGCAAAGTTTGATCTTGCTACACTGAAGACTCTTGGTAAGAAAGCAACTCATTCCGAGAACAGAACTAGCTTAATTCACACAGTACAGTGTTGAGGAATCAAAGTGTTTGTTTTCTAAACAAACTACGTTAGAAACTAAATGAATCTGTTATGTTGTACATCTTGTTAGATTCCACAAGCTAGCAAAGTTTGATCTTGCTGCAGTGAAGACTCTTCGTAAGAAAGCAACTCGTTCCGAGAACACAACTAGCTTCTTTCACACATTACCATGTTTGGCAATGAAGGTGTTTGTTTTCTAAACAAACTGCGTTAGAAATGAAATGAATCTAGTGAATTGTACATCTTGTTAGATTACACAAACTAGCAAAGTTTGGCCTTGCTGCAGTGAAGACTCTTCGTGAGAAAGCAACTCGTTCCGAGAACACAACTAGCTTATTTCACACAGTACAGTGTTCGGCAATGAAGATGTTTGTTTTCTAAAGAAACTACTTTAGAAATGAGGCGAATGTACTAAGTTGTAAATCTTCTTAGATTACAGAAACTAGCAAAGTTTGGCCTTGCTGCACTGAAGACTCTTAGTAAGAAAGCAACTCATTCGAGAACAGGACTAGCTTAATTCACACAGTACAGTGTTGGCGAATCAAGGTGTTTGTTTTCCAAGCAAACTGCATTTGAAATGTAGCTAACCTACGAATTTGTACATCTTGTTAGATTACACAAACTAGCAAAGCTTGATCTTGCTGCGCTGAAGACTCTTGGTAAGAAAGGAACTCATTCCGAGAAAAGAACGAGCTTATTTCACACAGTACTGTGTTGGGGAATCAAAGTGTTTGTTTTCTAAACAAACTACGTTAGAAATGAAATGAATCTACTGAGTTTTACATCTTCTTACATTACACAAACTAGGAATGTTTGGCCTTGTTGCGGTGAAGACTCTTCGTAAGAAAGCAACTCGTTCCGAGAACACAACTAGCTTATTTCACACAATACAGTGTTCGGCAATGAACATGTTCGTTTTCTAAAGAAACTGCTTCAGAAATAAGGTGAATGTACTAAGTTGTAAATCTTTTTAGATTACACAAACTAGCAAAGTTTGATTGGGCTGCACTGAAGACTCTTCGTAACAAAGCAACTCATTCCTAGAACAGAACTAGCTTAATTCACACAGTACAGTGTTGAGGAATCAAAGTGTTTGTCTTCTAAACAAACTACGTTAGAAACGAAATGAATCTCCTAAGTTGTACATCTTTCTAGATTACAGAAACTAGCAAAGTTTGATTGGGCTGCACTGAAGCCTCTTCGTAAGAAAGCAACTGGTTCCGAGAACAGAAATAGCTTAATTCACACAGTACAGTGTTGGGGAATCAAAGTGTTTGTCTTCTAAACAAACTACGTTAGAAACTAAATGAATCTCCTAAGTTGTACATCTTGTTAGATTACACAAGCTAACAAAGTTTGATCTTGCTGCAGTGAAGACTCCTCGTAAGAAAGCAACCGGTTCCGAGAACAGAACTAGCTTATTTCACGCAGTACAGTGTTGGGGAATCAAAGTGTTTGTTTTCTAAACAAACTAAGTTAGAAATGAAATGAATCTCCTAAGTTGTACATCTTGTTAGATTACACAAGCTAACAAAGTTTGATCTTGCTGCAGTGAAGACTCCTCGTAAGAAAGCAACTCGTCCCGAGAACACAACTAGCTTATTTCACACATTACAGTGTCCGGCAATGAAGGTGTTTGTTCTTTAAACAAACTACGTTAGAAATGAAATGAATCTACTAAATGGTACATCTTGTTAGATTACACAAACTAGCAAAGTTTGATTGGGCTGCACTGAAGACTCTTCGTAAGAAAGCAACTCGTTCCGAAAACAGAACTGGCTTAATTCACACAGTACGGAGTTGGCGAATCAAGGTGTTTGTTTTCAAAGCAAACTACGTTTGAAATGTAGCTAACCTACGAAGTTGTATGTCTTGTTAGATTACACAAACTAGCAAAGTTTGATCTTGCTACACTGAAGACTCTTGGTAAGAAAGCAACTCATTCCGAGAACAGGACTTGCGGCGAGCCCTTCCCAACCAGCAGGAAAGGAACGGCCACAAACGAAGATCCTTCTTGTATCACAGTTTATTGGAGAGCAGTTGGTTAACAGATGAGCTGATGGCGGAGGGCGGGGGCCCAAATCTGCAGCTGCTTTTATAGAGTGTACTGCTATAAGGCATTTACTGATTGGTTGCGACCAGCTTGCCATCACCAGGTGCCACGGGATAGGCTTGGGACAGGTTGCGTCAAGCGCATGCGCATAGACACGGTTGGCGCCAAGGCACTGTCTAATATGGAGGAGCCAGCGCCATCTTGTAATCGCTACTGCTTACGGCTCCCTGCAGTTCCCCCTTCTTGTTTAAACGCAACAGGCGAGGGTAGAGGTCTGATCTCTGATGCTCGAGAGGACATTGTGATGACCCCAGACCTAGTGGCCAGCCAGGCTGGTGTCACACCCGTCTAGTACCTTTTCTCAGAGATGGGATTACAGTACCAACCCATATGCAATCAGACATGCCCTCCATGAAGCTGCTAAGAGCTCGCCCCACGTGCAGTACTTTGTCTCGCATCCTGAGCGTGATGAATGCCATGCTCCCAACACCAATCCTCTGCCCATCCTTGTGCAATGGGCACTTCAAGCCCTAAGGGTGCAAGGGCCAGGGGAAACTAGGTGCTTTTAGGCAGATAGCCAAATCTGGGGGGAGGACCCACACTCCAAAGCAGCAAGTGCCTGAGAAATGACCACCTTGTCCCGCCTGGTCTGGGCTCGCAGGCGGCAGATCAGCCATAGACACAGCAGACATCCCCCTATACAGCAGGCAGCAAACAGTCCCACTCCAACCCATTCCTTAAAAAAAATTAAAAGCAGAGGAGATCCAGGAAGTAAGGCCCTGTGCAAGGCTAAGATCCACTCTCGTGGAATTAATAGCAATAAGCAGATAGAGAAAAGGGGGGTGCACACAAACCGGGGCAGGGGAATGTCTGATTACGAGCATAATGTTCACAAGGATGACCCAGAGTGAAAACTGCCCCCGAGATGACGTTGAGGTCTCATGCCCTGACACATTGTTGCAAGCAATTTGTCCCCCCAACAGTAAAACCAATGGAGACACATCCGCACAGGAACCATTGACCCACACAGCACCCACTTTGAAAATGGATTAATTCTGGAATCTTGAAGAAAGAGTCCCTCCGACCATGTCCCTAACCTAGGCGGGGACCCCTCATAGCTGGTGATATGGTGAAGAGATGATTTGCATCAGCCCAGGTGACCGAAGTGCTCTGGCACTCTGACCATGGCCAGAGTTCCCCTTCAAACCAGGCAAAACTCTGCTGACGAAGTCTTATACAGAGTCATCAGTCTGATTCCACTGTAAAGTAAAACAAAGTTGGTCGTCCTGAAGGGAAGGGAGGCCCAGTTCCTTATTCGTGGTGAAGAAACGGAAACACAGACGCTTGATGAGGAACTGGCATCGGCTTCGGGAAGGCTGACAAAATTGCTCTGCTTTACTGAGTGTCAAGATCTGGATTATGAATCTCCAAACTTTCTCCTGAGGAAGGATGGACTGTTCTCACCAACTGGCTTGGAACCCAGTGGGGCAACTCCTGGTCCTGTGGAAAAACACAAACAGCTCCCCTGGATCTTAACAAGATCCGGTCCTTTCCATTTGTTATCTAGGACATCTTTCCACATCACTACTTTCCTGGGTGCCTGGGCCACATCTTGACTGTGTCTGTCAGCTGCAGACTTATCATTATTGTCCAAAATTAAAAAATTAAGGGTGAAGAGGCTAGGGGTTGCATCTTCTGTTATCCCCCTCTTTTGTTTAAATAAGATGGCTTTGATACTTTTATTGGCTCTCTCCACAATGCCTTGGCCTTGTGGGTTATAAGGCAGGCCAGTGGTGTGGGCAACTTGCATCTGCGCACAAAAGGCCCGAAAACCAGTAGATGTATATAAAAGAGCTGAAAAGATAGCTGCCGGGTTGCGGCTTGGGTGGCGGCCTTGGGAGAAAGGAGAGTTTTTTAAGGGCAAAAATGAACTTTTCCCTGGAAAAGCCTTTAAGGTTGGCAATTAAGGCAAGGAGGACTGAATTAATCCATGTGGCTAAAACGAAAGTTTTGTTCCAAGCGCCATGGAGGTTTTTTTTTGTTGTTGTTGTTTAATAGTAATATATATGAGTACAACATAAGCATCTTTTTAGGTCTACCCACGTGGTGAGTTTCTTTTTTAGGTTTGCCCACGTGGTGCTTCTAAGATGGCGCCCCCATTCAAATGGGGCAGGACAAAAATGGCGGCACAGCAGAAGCGGTCTGTCAGAAACCCAAAATGAGAGGAAAGAGAAAAGAACAAGAGATGTTGAAGTTTGGGACGGAGTTTTTATTTAAATGAGGAGGCAAAACATTTAAAGTCTCCTCTAATGCAGGATACGATCCTCCCGGGCCTCTCTGCCCCTTCCGAGGGGGGCGGGCATGAATGAGCCTCGCCTATCTCCTCAAGTTTTTCCTTTAGACTTTTTCTTTTTTTTTCTCTTTTTGACTGATCCTATTTTTTCCCTTTTGTTTCTTCCTAGGCCTAGCATGTGAGTCCCCGCTAGTATCTGACTCTGAAAGACTGTCCTGATGTTGGGCTAAAGCTCCCTTGCCCTCCCCAATTATTTCTGCATGTTTACCGCTATTGAGACAAAAAAAGAACCAGCCTTCCAAAACGGTAATGTGCCCTTCCCTAAACTTCCTTCCTGTTCTGCCTGTCGCAGGTCACGCCCCAACTTCTCCCAGGAGGGGAGTCTAAGGATCCTGAAGCCGCAAAAACCAAGGGGCTGTTGAATTCATATCTCTAAGAATCCGCCTGATGGTTACTGTATCACATTGTTTCAATAGAGCTTTAATCAGCCCAGAAAAAGTGTTCAATGGCCACAGAGCCGCTCTGCGAGTTGCCCATGATGAACATAAATAGACAGAAGCAGAGATAAAACCCCAAAAACAAAACAGGCAAAACAGGCGAGGAAAGCCAGGGTCAGTCGAAAATCCATCAGAGAACAAAGCCGGGATGACGTATCGACGCCTACCTCTCCGTGTCAAGTTCTGAATCCTCTTGGCCCCTCCCGGGTGTCTTTGAAAGGTCCGGGCGCCCCGGCTTTCGCACCACTTTTGCGCAGCCCTTCCCAACCAGCAGGAAAGGAACGGCCAAACGAAGATCCTTCTTGTATCACAGTTTATTGAGAGCACTTGGTTAACAGATGAGCTGATGGCGGAGGGCGGGGCCCAAATCTGCAGCTGCTTTGATAGAGTGTACTGCTATAAGGCGTTTACTGATTGGTTGCGACCAGCTTGCCCATCACCAGGTGCCACGGGATAGGCTTGGGACAGGTTAAATGCGCGCATGCGCATAGACACGGTTGGCGCCAAGGCACTGTCTAATATGGAGGAGCCAGCGCCATCTTGTAATGGCGACTGCTTACGGCCCTGCAAGAACTAGCTTAATTCACAGTACAGTGTTGAGGAATCAAAGTGTTTGTTTTCTAAAACAAACTACGTTAGAAACGAAATGAATCTCTTCTGTTGTACATCTTGTTAGATTCCACAAGCTAGCAAAGTTTGATCTTGCTGCACTGAATCTCTTTAAGAAAGCATCTTGTTCCGAGAACACACAACTAGCTTTTTCACACAGCAATGAAGGTGTTGATCTTAGAAAATGAAATGAAGTAGTGAATTGTACATCTTGTTAGATTACACAAACTAGCAAAGTTTGGCCTTGCTGCAGTGAAGACTCTTGTGAGAAAGCAACCTGCTCCGAGAACACAACTAGCTTATTTCACACAGTACAGTGTTCGGCAATGAAGATGTTTGTTTTCTAAAGAAACTACTTTAGAAATGAAATGAATGTACTATTGTAAATCTTCTTAGATTACAGAAACTAGCAAGTTTGGCCTTGCTGCACTGAAGACTCTTAGTAAGAAAGCAACTCATTCCGAGAACAGGACTAGCTTAATTCACACAGTACAGTGTTGGCTTAATCAAGGTGTTTGTTTTCCAAGCAAACTGCATTTGAAATGTAGCTAACCTACGAATTTGTACATAAGTTAGATTACACAAACTAGCAAAGCTTGATCTTGCTGCGCCTGAAGACTCTTTGCAAGAAAGGAACTCATTCCGAGAAAAGAACTAGCTTATTTCACACAGTGGGGAATCAAAGTGTTTGAATCAAAGTGTTTGTTAGAAATGAAATGAATCTACTGAGTTGTACATCTCTTACATTACACAAACTAGCAAAGTTTGGCCTCCAAGTGAAGACTGCTTCAGAAGAAAGCAACCTCGCCCGAGAACACAACTAGCTTATTTCACAGTAGAGTGTTCGCAATGAACATGTTCGTTTTCTAAAGAAACTGCTTTAGAAATAAAGAATGTACTAAGTTGTAAATCTTTTTAGATTACAGAAACCAGCAAAGTTTTGATTGGGCTGCACTGAAGACATTCAGAATAAAGCAACTCATTCCTAGAACAGAACTAGCTTAATTCACACAGTACAGTGTTGAGGAATCAAAGTGTTTGTCTTCTAAACAAACTACGTTATAAATGAAATGAATCTCCTGTTGTACATCTTTTAGATTACAGAAACTAGCAAAGTTTTGATTGGGCTGCACTGAAGACTCTTAGAAGAAAGCAACTGGTTCCGAGAACAGAAATAGCTTAATTCACACAGTACAGTGTTGGGGAATCAAAGTGTTTGTCTTCTAAAACAAACTACGTTAGAAACGAAATGAATCTCCTAAGTTGTACATCTTGTACAACTACACAAGCTAACAAGTTTGATCTTGCTGCAGTGAAGACTCTTGTAACAAACAAGATTCTACAAGCTAACAAAGTTTGTTGAGAACAGAACTAGTTTTCGAGAACAGAACAGACGCAGTACAGTGTTGGGGAATCAAAGTGTTTGTTTTCTAAACAAACTACGTTAGAAATGAAAATGAATCTCCTAAGTTGTACATCTTGTTAGATTACACAAACTAACAAAGTTTGATCTTGCTGCAGTGAAGACTCGTAAGAAAGCAACTGGTCCCGAGAACACAACTAGCTTATTTCACACATTACAGTGTTGGGAATGAAGGTGTTTGTTTTTTAAACAAACTACGTTAGAAAATGAAATGAATCTACTAAATGGTACATCTTGTTATATTACACAAACTAGCAAAGTTTGGCCTTGCTGCATTGAAGACTCTTCGTAAAGAAAGTTAACTTAGGAAAACAGAACTGGCTTAATCTTCAGTACGGATTTGGGAATCAAGGTGTTTGTTTTCAAAAACTACGCTTGAAATGTAGCTAAACGAAGTTGTACGCCTTGTTAGATTACACAAATGAAGCAAAGTTTAATCTTTGTGAAGACTTGGTAAGAAAGCAACTCATTCCGAGAACAGAACTAACACAGTACAGTGTTCAAAGTGTTTGTTTTCTAATCTTGCTGAAACGAGTGAACTCTTTCCTTATGTTGTACATCTTGTTATCTCCACAAGCTAGCAAAGTTTGATCTTGCTGCAGTGAAGACTCTTTCAGAAGAAAGCAACTCGCTCCGAGAACACAACTAGCTTCTTTCACATTACCATGTTTGGCAATGAAGGTGTTTGTCTTCTAAAACAAACTGCGTTAGAAATGAAATGAATCTATGAATTGTATATCTTGTTAGATTACACAAACTAGCAAAGTTTGGCCTTGCAGTGAAGACTCTTCGTGAGAAAGCAACTCGCTCCGAGAACACAACTAGCTTATTTCACACACAGTATAGTGTTCGGCAATGAAGATGCTTGTTTTCTAAAGAAACTACTTTAGAAATGAGGCAAATGTACTAGTTGTAAAATCTTTAGATTGTTAGAAACTAGCAATGTTTGGCCTTGCTGCACTGAAGACTCTAGTAAGAAAGCAACTCAAGACTCTTGGACTAGCTTAATTCACACAGTACAGTGTTGGCGAATCAAGGTGTTTATTTTCCAAGCAAACTGCATTTGAAATGTAGTGTTTACGAATTTGTACTTCTCAAGTTAGATTACATAAACTAGCAAAGCTTGATCTTCTTGGAAGACTCTTGGTAAGAAAGGAACTCATTCCGAGAAAAGAACGAGCTTATTTCACACAGTACTGTGTTGGGGAATCAAAGTGTTTGTTTTCTAAACAAACTACGTTAGAAATGAAATGAATCTACTGAGTTGTACATCTTCTTACATTACACAAACTAGCAAAGTTTGGCCTTGCTAAGACTGTTTGCTCCGAGAACACAACTAGCTTATTTCACACAGTACAGTGTTCGCAATGAACATGTTCGTTTTCTAAAGAAACTGCTTAGAAATAAGGAATGTACTAAGTTGTAAATCTTTTTAGATTACAGAAACTAGCAAAGTTTGATTGGGCTGCACTGAAGACTCTTCGTGAATAAAGCAACTCATTCCTAGAACAGAACTAGCTTAATTCACACAGTACAGTGTTGAGGAATCAAAGTGTTTGTCTTCAAACAAACTACGTTAGAAACGAAATGAATCTCCTAAGTTGTACATCTTTCTAGATTACAGAAACTAGCAAAGTTTGATTGGGCTGCACTGAAGACTCTTAGTAAGAAAGCAACTGGTTCCGAGAACAGAAATAGCTTAATTCACACAGTACAGTGTTGGGGAATCAAAGTGTTTTCTTCTAAAACAAACACGTTAGAAACGAAATGAATTGTTGTACATCTTGTACATCTAGATTACACAAGCTAACAAAGTTTGATCTTGCTGTTGAAGACTCTCACAAGAAAGCAACCGGTTCCAGAACAGAACTAGCTTATTTCAGTACAGTGTTAGAGGGAATCAAAGTGTTTGTTTTCTAAACAAACTACGTTAGAAAATGAAATGAATCTCCTAAGTTGTATCTTGTTAGATTACACAAGCAACAAAGTTTGATCTTGCTGCAGTGAAGACTACATTAGAATGAAATGAATCAGCCTGAGAACAAAACCTTATTTACATTACAGTTCCGCAATGAAGGTGTTTGTTTTTTAAACAAACAGTTAGAAATAAAAATGAATCTACTAAATGGTACATCTTGTTAGATTACATAAAACTAGCAGTACAGTGTTCGGCAATGAAGACTCTTCAGAAGAAAGTTTTCTAAAACAGAACTCGCTTAATAGCCACACAGCAATGGAGTTGGCTGGCGAATCAAAGGTTTCTCCTAAAACGATTTTGAAATGTAGCTAACAAAGCAAGTTGTACGCCTTGTTAGATTACACAAACTAGCAAGTTTGATCTTCTAAAGACTCTAAAAGAAAGCAAGCAGCATTCCTTGAGAACAGAACTAGCTTAATTCACACAGTACAGTGTTGAGGAATCAAAGTGTTTGTTTTAAACAAACTATGTTAGAAATGAAATGAATCTCTTATGTTGTACATCTTGTTAGATTCCACAAGCTAGCAAAGTTTGATCTTGCTGCAGTGAAGACTCTTCAGAAGAAAGCAACTCGTTCCTGAGAACACAACTAGTTTTTCTTCACACATTACCATGTTTATAAATGAAGGTGTTTGTTT
Source organism: Orientallactaga sibirica (assembly GCA_036365145.1). NCBI lineage: Eukaryota > Metazoa > Chordata > Mammalia > Rodentia > Dipodidae > Orientallactaga > Orientallactaga sibirica. The sequence goes on from JAEOAD010001577.1 coordinate 30,253, forward strand.
TCTAAACAAACTGGTTAGTTAGAAATGAAATGAACCCAGTGAATTGTACATCTTGTTAGATCTGCACAAACTAGCAAAGTTTGGCCTTGCTGCAGTGAAGACTCTTCGTGAGAAAGCAACTCGCTCCGAGAACACAACTAGCTTATTTCACACAGTACAGTGTCTGGCAATGAAGATGTTTGTTTTCTAAAGAAACTACTTTAGAAATGAGGCGAATGTACTAAGTTGTAAATCTTCTTAGATTACAGAAACTAGCAAAGTTTGGCCTTGCTGCACTGAAGACTCTAAGAAAGCAACTCATTCCGAGAACAGGACTAGCTTAATTCACACAGTACAGTGTTGGCGAATCAAGGTGTTTGTTTTCCAAGCAAACTGCATTTGAAATGTAGCTAACCTACGAATTTGTACATCTTGTTAGATTACACAAACTAGCAAAGCTTGATCTTGCTGCGCTGAAGACTCTTGGTAAGAAAGGAAACTCATTCCAGAAAAGAACGAGATGTTTATTTCTGGGTTGTACACAGTACTGTGTTGGGGAATCAAAGTGTTTGTTTTCCAAACAAACTACATTTAGAAATGAAATGAATCTACTGAGTTGTACATCTTGTTACATTACACAAACTAGCAAAGTTTGGCCTTGTTAGAAAAGTGGTGAAGACTCTTATGTAAGAAAGCAACTCGCTCCGAGAACACAACTAGCTTATTTCACACAGTACAGTGTTCGGCAATGAACATGTTCGTTTTCTAAAGAAACTGTTTTTAGAAATAAGGCGAATGTACTAAGTTGTAAATCTTTTTAGATTACAGAAACTAGCAAAGTTTGATTGGGCTGCACTGAAGACTCTTCTTCAGAACAAAGCAACTCATTCCTAGAACAGAACTAGCTTAATTCACACAGTACAGTGTTGAGGAATCAAAGTGTTTGTCTTCTAAAACAAACTACGTTAGAAACGAAATGAATCTCTAAGTTGTACATCTTTCTAGATTACAGAAACCAGCAAAGTTTGATTGGGCTGCACTGAAGACTCTTCGTGAAGAAAGCAACTGGTTCCGAGAACAGAAATAGCTTAATTCACACAGTACAGTGTTGGGGGGAATCAAAGTGTTTGTCTTCTAAACAAACTACGTTAGAAACGAAATGAATCTCTAAGTTGTACATCTTGTTAAGATTACACAAGCTAACAAAGTTTGATCTTGCTGCAGTGAAGACTCCTCGTAAGAAAGCAACCGGGTTCCGAGAACAGAACTAGCTTATTTCACGCAGTACAGTGTTGGGGAATCAAAGTGTTTGTTTTCTAAACAAACTACGTTAGAAATGAAATGAATCTAAGATGTACATCTTGGTTAGATTACACAAGCTAACAAAGCTTGATCTTGCTGCAGTGAAGACTCCTCGAAGAAAGCAACTCTGGTCTTTCCGAGAACACAACTAGCTTATTTCACACATTACGTGTCTGGCAATGAAGGTGTTTGTTTTTAAACAAACTGCGTTAGAAAATGAAATGAATCTACTAAAATGGTACATCTTGTTAGATTACACAAACCAGCAAAGTTTGATTTGTTGCACTAAAAGACTCTTCGTGAAGAAAGTTAACTCGTCTTAAACAGAACTGGCTTAATTCACACAGTGTGGAGTTGGCGAATCAAGGTGTTTGTTTTCAAAGCAAACTACGTTTGAAATGTAGCTAACCTTACGAAGTTGTACGCCTTGTTAGATTACACAAACTAGCAAAGTTTGATTCCTACACTGAAGACTTTGTAAGAAAAACTCATTCAGAACAGAATTAGCTTAATTCACACAGTACAGTGTTGAGGAATCAAAGTGTTTGTTTTCTAAAACAAACCACGTTAGAAACTTAAATGAACTTATGTTGTATTATCTTGTTAGACTCTACAAGCTAGCAAAGTTTGATCTTGCTG
>JAEOAD010002399.1:0-21007 GCA_036365145.1 Orientallactaga sibirica
GCCTGTCAATACATCACCTTCATGAGGGAAGGATACATGTGACTCCACACCTCTAGAGAAGCTAATTGCACCTAATGACTGCTGGGAAAGGAGAGTCATGTTCATCAGTTGTGTACCTACTGGTAAGTTTCCCATCTTGTTAAATCAGTCTCCAACCATGATCATGCAAGAAACCCTAACTTAACTCAGTGCGGTTAAAAAAAAAAAAAAAAATTATGAGGAATACCTGCAACCCTACTGAGGAGTGTCCCTAATGGAATGGGGCAGGGACAAGGGGAAAAAAGGATACCAACACATGATTTATCTATACAAAACATGTTGTTAATAATAATAATAAACATTTTTCAAAAAGAAAAAAAGTAAGATGGAGTGTCATGGGAATGAAGAAGTGAGTTAGTGACAGGTTGAGACTGGTAAGACGGTGGATTTTCTAGGCATAGAATCAAAATACATTAGAAACATATATTAAAATATCAAAATGTGGGCTAGAAGGACTGCCTTGTGGTGAAGGCACTTGCCTGCAAAGCCAAAGGATCCAGGTTCGATTCCCACACCCACATAAGCCAAATGCACAAGGTGGTGCATGCATTTGTAATTCATTTGCATGGCTGGAAGCCCTGGCATGACCATTTTCACCGTCAATTGCTTGCTCTCTCTCTCCACACACACACACACACACACACACACACACACACACACACACAAAATAAATAATAAAATACTTATAAGAAAATATCAAAATGGAAAAAGTTAGTGAAAAAAACAGTTGAAGAAGAGGATGGTTGCATGAAAGAAAATGAAAAGTGTCCAAATGGCCAGAAAGATGAGAAGAGCTGATTGCAAAGAGGGGTGTGCTCAGCCCTCATGGGCCTGTGCAGTTAACATGGAGCCCACTCAGGCTCTGCTGTCGTGACCTTGCCCTCCATACACTATTTGTTCTCTATGTGGTTTTTATTTTTTTTTTTTTTTTTTTGTTTTGTTTTGCTTTGTTTTTGTTTTTTCAGGTAGGATGTCACTCTGGCTCAGGCTGACTTGGAATTCACTATATAGTCTTAGGGTGGCCTCAAACTCATGGCGATCCTCCTACCTCTGCCTCCCTAGTGCTGGGATTAAAGGCATGTGCCACCACGCCCGGCTTTCTTAGTTTGGTTTTGAAATATGGTCTACTGTAATCCATGCTGGACTCAAAGTAACCCAGATTGGTGTCACATAACTGTAAACTCAGTAGTTGGCATGTGGAGGCATGTGCTAAAATGTTCAACATATGTACTGAGTTTACAGGTATGTGCCACTAAGCCAAGTTCACTGCACTCACTTCTTTGTCTGCATTCCCTCTAGATCACCTTATCCACTGCCAGGGTCTCAAAAGACAGTAACACGTTGAAGTATCTGAACCATATATGCTAGCTCTGCACTTTCCACTGGATTGCAGGTCTGAACATGTATGTGCACATGAGGCACCTCTGAGGGTAACTGAAACAGGGCAGTTGTTAACATTTGTCCCCTTGACAGATCACTTGCCTGGATTGTGCAATGCCCTGTTTTTGATCCTTAGCAACACACACACACACACACAACACACACACACACACACACACAATCTGTTCTCCATGAATTCTCTATTCCATGTAAAGGTCTCCATCCCTTCTTTACAATATTCATGTCCAGATAACCTGAATTATTATTATGAAGCACCATCTTAGCTCCCTTATCAGTTTGGCACATACTTTTCTGTAGCCTTGTTCACACTCACTGCTAACATACATTTTGCTAGTTCAGCCATTGAAATGGTGTATCCAGGCTGGAGGTGTGGCTCAGTGGTGGATCCATTGTTTCCCTGGGATGTATGAGGCTCTGGGTTCATGAACTAGTTACCAGAAAAAAAAAATGCCTCAGTTAACCATACTGCATAGCTGATTGAATGTATAGAAAGTCTGTGGTAGTAGAAAGCTGTCTGTTACAGGCTTATAACAAAATTTGGTTGGGTTATGGGTTTAGTCCCATAAATAGTACTTATAGTCTACCTCACCACTTGATCTAACATTGCCATTACTATCAGGTAAAATTCTTATTGGAATGTTCAAACAAACATCTTAGTTTCCACCAACCCATAGGCTAAGGATGGCATCACAAAACACCTGAGGCCTCTAGCAGAGACTTCTCTGCTTTGAAAACTCCTCCTTGATGTTTCCTGAGTGTACTTAAAATGCCTAGATTTATAACTGTTTCATTCTATTACTATAAATATTCCATGAGTCAGGTAGGGGGGCCCACATTTTTACTCCCAGTACAAAAAGAGGCTAAAGTAGGAAGATCACTGTGAGTGTGAGGCTACCTTGGTTGACAGATTGAGTTCCAAGTCAGCCAGGGCTAGAGTGAGACCAGGCTTAAGAAATGAAACAAAAATTCTGAAAGTTTTAGCATGTTGAAACATCATATTTCATGTAACCTAGACCTGCTCCCAGGCCATCAGCTCTCAGATTTGTCTCAGAATAAAGTATTTATTATGCCCTTGAGGTAAGAACTGTGGTTTGACACCTCAATGCCACAGATTTTTAAAAAAATGAATATGAAAATGAAAAATCAGCACATATTCTCCCCTGAGAGTTTCAGGTCCTTTCACATGTCCATACCATTGCACTTGACATGCTCATCACCCTACTGACAGTTTGAGTCAGATAGACTTACTTTTGAAAATGACATGCAAACTGAAGGGTGCTCAGCAACATCCCTGTACCCACCCACAAGGTCAGGTGCATCATTGTATGGCCCACCCTCCATTAAATAATAAAAAAAGACCCCTGACATCACAAAATATTAGTTGAAAGGTTAAAACAAACTCATTCCTCCTGAGATCAACACCAGCAACACAGTCTGTACCATTGTTCTGGTATTACAAGAGCAGTTCAGGGAGAAGCACAGGGGCTATGTGGAAATTGTAGACATGAGGTGACTTTGGTTTAATTCTGTCAGGGAAGGAGCTGGAGAACTGCAAGTGGCCACCAAGTGAACAACTGAAAGACAGGTCCGAGCCTCAATCTGATGAAACAGGCAAGAAAACACAGGCCAGAGTGGAGAAGAATTTCAGGGCTCAGAGTGGGCTGGATTACCATCTTTCTCACATCATACTGATAACAGTAATGAGGGGAAAATACAGACATGTTTTATATAAACTTTTGATCTAGTTGTAATCTAAACAGAGATTCAGAGGAATGCAAGGGCTACTGGCTTTCATGTACATGAAACCCTCACTTCATGGAGAGAAGAGTCCATAAGTCCACAAGGAGACATATGGACCCATTAACACCTTAAATCTCAGAGTCATGACTGATTACTCAACAAATAACGTTTGAAATGATTGCCTTTCTTTCCCCTACTTTATTAAGTGTTAGCCATAGATGAAATATAAGCTATCTCTAAGAATCCTTTCTTATCCCAAATTTCCAACTCTCTCAATACAGCATAGGTTCAAGGTTGAATTCCTGTCTTTGCTCACTTGCCTCTGAAAGTACAAGTATCAAGGACTGAATTCTGGTTTCAGAAACACAGGGTGACTGGTACAGAAGACAGTTGTGGGAAGAAAACTCAGGAGATTCTGGAGTCATTGGTCAGTGGGGTGAGAGGGAAATGATGGAACACAGACTTCATACACAAAGCCAATGTCTCATGCATTAGACTCAAAAGAGATAGAAGCATCAGAGCCCTGAGCATTGTCCCTGCTACCAAGGAAGTGTGAACTTGGCCTCCTGCTTCTCCACCTGGTTACTCCTTCCTCCCCATCACCATGATGACCAGACACAGTTCTGAGAACCAACCCAGCACCAATCTCCAGAATGGGGAAGTTGGGTTAAGAATGGTCACTCAAAGCCAGGCATGATAGCACACGCCTTTAGTCACAACACTCAGGAGGCAGAGGTAGGAGGATTGCCATGAGTATGAGCCATCCTGAAATGAAATAGTGAATTCCAGGTCATCCTGGGCTAAAGTGAGACCCTACCTTGAAAAAAACAAAAACAAAAAAAAAGTATGGTCACTCTTCCAGCACAAGGCATGTGCCTCTCCTTCTTATAAGGAAGACCACACCTACCTACTTCTATCCTGGTCGTCAGAATTCCACACATTCCACATCCAGTGGCTGGTTTTTCATATCCTATTGTTAACACAGTGTGCCATCTCCAGAGTAGAAGCCCAGGGCCCAGCTTCTCAGGATGTCCTCACTCTGAGAAATGGGGTGATGTGTTTGTCTTTGGAGCTCTACCCAATGGCTGTCTCCTTTGTCCTGTCCAGGTGGCTGGGAAGCCACATCATACATATGATCTTCATGTAGGTCCTAGGCCACCCTGCCTGTTGTCTCATATTTGGGCTGCGTGATTCAGGCCACCTTGTTTACTATATCACAGAAAACATCCTTGTTCGGGGAAGTTTGATATGTGCCATTTCAGGAAGGTCAGTACATCTCACCCACATATCAAATGAAGGATCTAAGGAGATGGTTAAAGGTATTTCCTTGCAAACTTTACAGCTCCTGTTCAATTCCCCACCATCCACATAAAGGCACATGCACACAGCATACCCACTCCAAATCAATGAGAAGTGGAGGCAGGAGAACCCAGAAGCTTGCAGGCCAGCGAGAATGGTGCCCATGAAGCAGGAGAAAAAAAAAAAAAAAAAGCATAACCAGTAAAACAAGTGAAGCCCTCTGTCAAGCAAAGTGGAAGTTGTCCTCAGACCTCACATGTACTCTGTGGCATGCACATGCTAATTCACACAGAAGGTATTTGAATCGCAACACTTCTCTCTTTAATGGCATCTTCTAAATTCCTACATACACACTAAGTATGACATTAACCAACCAATCTGAAGATCTCATCCAAATAACAGGTAGTCATCTCTATTCCTGGAATACTCTGAGCTTCCTTTCCATTCAGTAACTAACCTAGTCTTCCATTCATGAAGTGTCAAGATTTTCCAGACACCAGCCTGCCCCTCCCAAACTGTCATTTCTTCACAGGTCTAGTGACTCTCTAACAATCTCTACCTGCCTATCACCATGGTGCCTTATGTAAACACCTTTTCCCAAATTAGAGTGAGCTTATTAAACTTAGGACTTTCCCACTTTAATTAATCACACTCAATAGTGTTGTATATTCTTTTCTCACATCTTAAAATTTTGGGTTAAGGCCAGAGGCTAGTAAACCCAAGACCTCATTAACTCTCCTTCCTGCTTTTCCTTCTAGTATTTAGTACCTAACACTGTTGGTTTTCACTTTCTGTCCATACACACAGGAAAATGAAGGCAATATCAGTAAGCACACCACACTGAGATTAGAAACTCGGCATGGAGAGGTGAAGACACTTGTGGGTGGCACACTGAAACTGGTTTTGGGCTGAGGCCAGGCCTATCACCAGGGGTCTTTGCAGTGCCAACAGGAAGCTCACGTGGCCCCTCTACCTGGCCTTAACCCCCTACCTGATGTGGAGAGGTCTAACTTGCAAGCAGATCACCATGGTCACCTCCTCCACCACCATCTCACCAGACAGAGGATCAGGAAATTGAACTCTGCTGCTTCCTCCTCACCATTTGCACCTCCCTGCCTTTAAGTTTACAATTTCCCCCATGCTCTGGTAGAGCTGCAGCACTGTGGTGTCATGGGCTGTTCCACCTGCCAGGGCATGGGGGGGCAGAGACATCCACCATTCCTGACAGGAGGGTGGCTTGCAGAGGGGAGTGGGATGCAGCTGTACTGAAGCAGGGACTTTGCAGCTCACAGGGATCTTTCCTCCCACCTAACCATAGAGCAGACACGGGACTCCTGTGGTGTGAGGAGGCCTCATGGGAAAAGGCGACTCCTGGCCAGAAGATTCCACAGGCCCATTGTGTGTGCCTGACAACACTATGGTCAACCCACAGGGATTGATTGCACTCAGGCCTGGGTTCTGCAGCCCTGCCCTGCTTCCCTTGCTCTTCCTTCCTTTCTTCCTCCCTTTCTTATCTTCATTTCCCCTATTATCTCCCCCTTCCTTCTTTCTGTCCCACCCTCCTTACTTCCATTCCTCTCTCCCTTCTTCCTTATTTCCCTCCCTCACTTTCTCCTTCCTTCTTTCCATTCTTCTCATTTCACCCCTTTTCCTTCCTTCCTTCCTTTTATTCTCTTCCCCTTACCATCTTTTTCCTTCTTTCTTTCCTTTCTTCTCCTCTTTTTCCTTCCCACATTCATTCCTTCCCTCTATTATTCACCCTTTCCCCCTTTTTTTCTACCTTACTTTCCTTTTCCTTCTTCTTCCCATTTCTCTCCCTTTCTCCTTTTCCCATTCTTTACTTTGCCCCCTCTTTTTCCCTGTCTCCCTTCCCCTTTCCTTTCCTTCCTTCTCTCTTTATCTCCTCCTTTCCTTTTTGTTCTTCATTTTGACACAGGCTCTACATAGTACAGACTTGCCCTCAAACCTTGAAACTCCTCCCTCAGCCTCCCACTGGGGTCATAAGAGTGCACCAGGCCCAAAAATTTTGTGGCGGCATGTGTGTGTGTGTGTGTGTGTGTGTGGTCTGTGTGGATTTGAGCTCATGTTCCAGGGCGGTGCGCTGGAGCTGGCCAGCCCAGCCCTTTGCCTGGCTTTTCTCAGCGCCTCCGGGGGGAGCCTGTGACCCTCAGCCCAGCACGATCCTCCTACCTGCTGCCGATCGCTCTCACTCACCCCCAGACTCGCCATGGCAGCCTCCTTCACCATCCTGCAGGATGGCGGCTCCGGAAAATGAACTCCGCTGCTTCCTCCGCACTGCTCACGCCGACCGCCTTTCAGTTTACACTCTGATGAGCGGTATCGCTGACACACAGATGGGCCGCTGCCACTGCCACCGCCACTTTCTGTGCCCCACAGAGCTGCTGGAGAGAGGCTCAGGAGAAAGAACTCCGCAGCTCCCGCCTTTTTAAAGTACAATTTTCCTAAGGACGCTCTCGCTGAGCAGCAGCATTGTGACGTCATGGGCAGTTCCACCTGCCTACAGCACGGGGGAGGCCAGAGGCGCCCAGCAGTCAGGAGGGGAGGGCGGCTGGCAGAAGAGGAGTGGGCTGCAGCTGTATTGGTGCAGGGACTTTGCAGCTAATAGAGCTTGTGCCTCTCCCTCACAAACACTCAGAGAGCAGATGTAGGGGCTCCTGAGACCTGAGGTGCAGCTGGGTGTTCTGACAGACCACCAGCTTCCACCAACACGAGGTTTAACAATGTCATCAGATAGCATGTGAAGACTATGGTGGCAATTTCCCTGCTTTGCTAAAACCTGCCTACCTGATGGTCAACCAATGTATTTGAAAAGTGCCTTGATTTATGACGACTTATGTAGTTATGAAAACTTCATGAAACTGTTAACACTTTTAGATGGAATTTTGGGTAAACTTAATCTGTGTTCCTGGCCATGGTCACTCATATTTGGCCCTAAAGTATGTCTAATCCCCTTTGATGTGAGAGCTTCATCTTTTGCATGGACTGGGGTGCAGCTGTGCTGAAGCAGGGACTTTGCAGCTCACAGAGCTTGTGTCCCACCCCACACATACCTAGAGAGCAGATGCAGGGGTTCCTGGTAACTAGGGTGCAGCTATAATAAAACAGAAGCTTTGCAGCTCACAGAGCTTTTGCCCTGCTCCCCACCCACTTACCGAGATAACAGGTGCTGGGACTCCTGGGGTTTGAGGGGCCTGGTGTGATGGTGTGACTCCTGGGGCCAGAAGATCCCATAAGCCCCACAGTGTGTGCATGAAACACTATGGTCAGCCCACAGGGATTGACTGTGCTCAGACCAGGGATCTGCAGCCCTGCCCTCCTTCCCTTGTCCTTCCTTTGTTCCTTCCTTGCTCCTTCCATTCTTCTCCATTTAATCCCTCTTTTTTCTCCCACTCTTTCTTCACTCATATACTCCTTCCTTTCTCTACTTCTTTCCATTCTTCATTTCTCCTCTTTTGCACCCTTTAATCATGCCACTCATCACCTTTTCCCTCCTTTGTTCCCTTTCTTTCTATTCTCCTCCCTTTCCCACTCGTTTTTCTTCCTTCCTTTCTTCTCTTCCCTTTCCCCTTTTTCTTCTTCCCTCCTTGCCTCTTTTCTTCCATTTCTCCCTTTATTTCTGGCTTGCTGTGAGCTCAAGGCCTGATGAGGACTCCATCTCATGTCTCCTTTCTGCAGTGAAAATATTGGCCTTCCTCCCCTGCAAAGTTCTGGCACACAGGAAAGGCACAACATATAGAAAAAACTCAGATGGAAAAGCTCAGATGGATGTGTGTGTGTGTGTGTGTGTGTGTGTGTGTGTGAGTGATGAGATGGAAAACAGCCCCGAGAACAGGTAAGATATCTCACCAACAGAAGTGCATCCACAACAGTGTGGAATGTATACTTACATTGTGTATTTACATTATATGTATAATTACAAGAGATGAACCCCACAGGGAAGTTCCTATCTTTATGATGTCTGAAGAAATTTATAAATAGTACAGAAGCCTTACAGCATCCTAGTGTCATGGCCTTGGCTGCCCTGTCAGCCCCCTTTCAAAGGAATAGCAGAGACAAAGCACCCAGTAAAGGTTAATTACAAGTAGCTGGGCTGCTGCTCCTACCAGGCCCAGGGTCTGAGGGAAGAAGGGGAGGGGAAAGGACTGGGAAGACCACACAGGAGCTTAGGTGGAGGTGAAGAATTTGGGGAAGCCCCTACTGGGGAAACTAGACAGGGTTTGGCCAGGGAAGGTATTGTTCCTGGATGAGAGTGCTGATCTCAGACATTTATCTCTCACTGTTTAAGGATTTGGGCTGGAATGATGATTGGAAAAGTCCCTCAGTGAACTCTGGAGACAACGCACTTGGTGAATGCCCAGTGTGGGGAGGAAAGTGGCTCTTGGACAACAGGATATTTTGTAAGAAACATCTAGAAGCAGGAAGTCAGGCTAGAGACATGGGAGGCATAGCTTCATGTGTGGTGTAGCTGAAACCTGGATTCTGAGCAGCTGCTTACAAACTTGATGTGATCCCAGCTCAGTGGTAAGTCCAGGCACACATGGAACACAATGGATCTTACCCTTGTGGTCTGAAAATTTGGAGGCAGACATGTGGAGGAATGATGTGGGCATGGGCAATGGCAGTGATGGGAATTGACCTGCTATCCAGAAAGACTTCTTGGAGGAGAGGGCTGGGGAGCTGTGCAGATGGGCACAGTGACACTCACCTGTTATCCCAGCCCTCAGGAAGCAGAGACAGGAACATCATGGGTTCAAAGGTAGCCTAAGATATATATAGCAAGACCTGGTCCCAAAAAATGTTCTTGGGGATGAGCCTCATTGGGTAGTGTTTGTCTTGTAAACCTAAAGACCTCAGTTTGATCCACAGAAACCAGATAAAAGAGCCAGGTGTGGTGCCACAGGCTTGTAATGCTAGCACTGGGGAGGTGAGATAGGAGAGTTCCTGGGCCAAGTGGCCAGCCAGTCTGGCATATTTGGTGAGTTCCATGCCAGTGAGAGACCCTATCTCTAAAACTGCCAATGGCATTCCTGGGAATAACACACAAAATTGTCTTTTATCCCCACTAACTGTGTGCATGCATACTTGTATACACACATGCACTGCACACACATGAAAACACAAATACACATCCACACATTTTTATTCTCATTTTTTATCTATTTATAAGCAGAGAGAGTTGGAGAGAAGACAGACAGACAGACTGGGCACTCCAGGGCTCCATCCACTATAAATGAATTCCAGACACATGTGCCACTATGTGGATCTCACTTTAGGTGAGTGGGAGGGAATCAAACATGGGTTGTTAGACTTTGTTGGCAAGCACCTAAACCAGTAAGCCATTTCTCCAGCCCAATCTACCACATTTTTAACAAAGAAGCATTCTTGGGGAAGGGAAAGAGATGTTGGGAGAGAAATCTGGTTAAAGCCGAGTTAGAGTGAGTAGGAGACCCAGGAGGGCAACAATAGTAGCTCTGACATCCTGTCCATGGACAGATCTTGTAGAACACAAAGCCCCCAAATTATGCTGAGAACAGTCTAGAAACTTTTAGCAGCTGAACAGTCCAGAGTCCAGCTGAGCAGAGGGTGGCAATGCCCAAGGTCAGTAATGAGCCCATCTGGGGGACAGAGAAAAGTGGCCTGGGCTGGGATGAAATGACTGGGCCAGCAGCAGGTACGTAGGCTTGCATGGTGGACACTCTGCAGACTTCCTGCCTTGACTGAGACATTTCCTAGTTATCCTGGCCTGGTGGGGCTGTCAGCCAGAATTGTGATGATTTGAGACTTGAGTCCTGGTTCTGGTTCTGGCTGACCTCTTGAGAAAGGGGCCACTGGTCCCCTACAGTTACCAAGCAGAGCCTGGAAGAGAACAGAAGGTGGAGCAAGCTCCAGTGCCCTCTCAATGTTCAATCAGACTCAGAACCAGAAGAGTTTAAATAGATCGAGAAGACTTTTGAGGGTATTAACAGAACACATGAAAATTATTCAAAGAGGGCTGGAGAGATGGCTCAGCAGTTAAGGTGCTTGCTTACAAAGCTTGAAGGCATGGGTTCAATTCTGCGGTATCCATGTAAAGCCAGATGCACAAAGTGGTTTGTGTGTATGAAGATTGTTCAGTTTCAAGAGACCCTTGTGCATCCTGCTGCACCCATTCTTTCTTTTCCTTGCAAGTAAATGAATAAAAATATTACCATAAGAACCGTGAACCTCCTGCATTCAGTTCCCAGTGTTAGCACATCGGTCACAGCTGAGAAGAGCTCCAGCTCCACAGCACAGCACAGAGGGATCGAGGTGGGAACTCAGCATTGGTGAGATTGGAAGCCACACCAAAAGGTAACAAGGCCAACTGACAAAAGAAAAAAAGGTACATAGGCCTGTATTGAAGGTGCTAATCTCTCTTTCCAGGTCGTCAGGGCAGGTTGTGGGTTACATATTTTTGGTTGGTTTTACCATTTTCAAATAAGCTGTACATGGGGTGTTGAATATTGCTCCATTTAATGCTTACAGATTTATAGGGCCTTTGTCTTTTGCTTTTCTCATTATTGGGGGGAAGGTCTGACCCAGATCCAGGCTGACCAGGAACCCAATTCAGAACAGAATTCTCTACCTCCTAGATGACAAGATTAAGGGTGGAGAACAACACAAGTCCTTAGGGATTTAGGACTTATAGGACTATTTGTTTGTTTTAATCCACACACTTGTATACTCTGTGCTGGTTTTTATTGAATGTGTATATTGCTCAGTTGAAGTTTAGACTTTGCCAGTATATTGTCCCACCCAGTCCACTAGAATACTTGCTTACCATGCAAACTCAACCCCTAGGATAACTTCTGCAGTTGGATTGGGTACAAGTGCTACAGTTGGCAGGTTAAACTCATATCCTGAAAGTATATAAAGGTGGATCACTACATCTAAGATACTGCAGATAAGTAGAAAAACCAAGCATCAAATCAATTCAGGATGCCAAAGTCGCCTCATAATAATACAAGAAACACAAAGAATCAAGAAAATGCAATCCCACCAAAATTATGAATCCTTCAGAAATTATCAAGATTGAGAGTGTTTTCTATGAAATACCTGACAAAGACTTCAAAAGAATGATTTTATCTATACTCAAGGAAATGAAGAACAAATGAAAGGATTCAAAGAAGAATTCAAACTCCTGATAAACTGCACAGAAAAACAGCTTAATGAAATAAAAAGGTCATTACAGGACATGAGTAAGGAAAGAGAAATACTGAAGAAAAACCAGGCAGAAATTATAGCTCTGAAGAACAAAGTCAGTGAAGTCCCAATGCTCCATAATATTCATTTTTCTCAGCAGCACACGGAACATTATCTGAAAAAGACTATATATTAGGACACAAATCAAATTTTATAAAATACCAGAAAATTGATACAATCCCTTGTATACTAACTGACCACAATGGGATTAAACTCCTCCCAGGTCCCAAAAATTCTCCCCTAAAGGGCCACACTTACCTTCAAAAGTACCTATGAAATTAAAATTTTTCCATAACTGTTTGGACTTTAATATTCACTAAAAATTATGGTCAGAGAATAAAGTATAAGTCTTAGACATCACAGCTCAGACTGTGAGTAGATGGATGGGCTCACAATCACTGAGTGATATCCATGCCACAGTCAAGTTCAAACGCTGTTCATTTATTCTGACAATGTCTCATCTGTTTTACAATGACAGGTATATACCATGCAATTTGTTCAACAGTTTGAAAAACAGACCTCAAAATTTCCAGCATACAACGTTATACTTATTAGAAACCTAATTAGAAATTCTGTTAATCTTTAGATATTCTATACTAAATGGCTATTTTAACCTTATCTCTCATTGCTCACAGTCAGCACACTCTCAGAGGGTCCTGAGACAATCTGTCTCCATATACTTGGGTTCCCTTGTTCTTCCTCCAATGCTTAAAGGTCTTGCAAGAATTAAAAAACAACTTCCAATCTGTTGTATGCCTACTCCCCCTTAACTCCTTGATTTCATTTTTTCTCCTTAACATTGTCTTCCAGGGCTGTCTTCCAGCACTCCACTGATGCATTTCCAGTGTCCCCTCCACCCACTAGAGAAGTTATCAAGTGTCAATCCAAACAACCCCACTCATGTCTGGTACTGTTTACCTGGTTAAAAAAAAAAAAAGAACCAAGAGAGCTAGGTGTGGCGGTGCATGCCTTTAATCACAGTACTCGGGAGGCAGAGGTAGGAGGATTGCCATGAGTTCAAGTCCACCCTGAAACTACATAGTGAATTCCAGGTCACCCTAGACCAGCGCCAGACCCTACTTTGAAAAACCAAAACAAAACAAAAGAAAAAATCCCTAGGCCCTAGCAGGAGACCCTATTGTTTTGCTAACTGGGCATGTTGTGCATATCTAACTGCCTTCTAAATATGTATGTTGGTAGTTATAGACTAGTATTGCTCTAAAAGAAGCTTCTTTCCAGTAGTCAAAGTGATGAGTAAGTGTCTGTCGAGTGCTCAGGCCTAAGTAGGACATCTCCATAACCCCACCAAGTATCAGGAAACAACACAGAACAGAGGAAAGAAGGAATGTAGGTGCCAGAGCATAAAGAGGGATGCAGAAAAGCACTAATTTCTGGGCACACATGACAACTGTGCTCATGAACTCATAGTAAGTATGGTTACTGATCTGTAAAGATTGAGTCCATCAATATTGTATCATGGATGAGCCAGGGGCTCATGAGTCTTCATCCCTCCAATGAGCCATTGGCAGTTAATGGTGCTAGAGAGGGAATTCATTTTCTTCAGTGCTGTAGCAACTAGTAAGTTGTCCATCCCTCAGTAAATAACATGCCCCACACACCCATGCTAATTGGAGCAAACCTACCTAATGTCCACTTTATTTATTTATTTAATTTATTTATTTTGTTTTTTTTGAGGTAGGGTCTCACTCTAGTCCAGGAAGCCTAGAATTCACTCTGAGTCTCAGGGTAGCCTCAAACTCATAGCAGTCCTCCTACCTCTGCCACCTCATGCTGGGAATAAAGGCATGTGCCACCACATCTGGCAATATACCCATTTTATATAAATATAAACTCATCAAACAATTGGTCAAGTAGCAAAACTGGGAAATAATATGTCACAAGTGAAAAGAAAGAAAACAAAACAACTGTAAAGTAAAATAATATCAAAACAAAGTATCAAATAAGGGAGGTCGCTTAGCAGTTAAAACACTTGCTTATGAATCCTAAGGACCCAGATTCAATTCCCCAGTACCCACGTAAGCCAGATGCACATGTATCTGGATTTGGTTTCCCACAGCTGAAGGTCTTGTTGTTCCCATTCTCTCTCTCTGTTACTCTCTATCCCTTTGTAAAAGAGAGTGTCTAGGTATATATATATATGTAATGAACACACACATACGGTCCTTTGTGTTACTATGACTGCGCACATGCTTTTTTTTTCCTTTTTTAAAAAAATAAGCAATAAAAAGGTTAACCAGAAATTATGATGCTTACCTACAAATTCAGGTGCAAACTGGGTGGTGGAGCAACTGGTGGAAGTGAAATTTTTATAAACACATTATTTACATACAGTATTTAGGAGGTAAATGACTGTGCACATATATTTTTTTTAAAGAAGAAACAATAAAAAGATTAATCAAAACCTAGTGAAGGCAGTTACCTATGAAATTCATAGGCAAGCAGAGTAGTGGGGCTAGAGGTGAGAATGGGACCTTTCTTTATAAAGCCTTCCATTTGTAATGCTATATAATATCATATTTTATATATTATGGTTTTTTATCAGAGAGAGAGCGAGAGAGAGAGAATTGGCATGGCACAGCCTTCAGCCACTATAATCAAACTCCAGGTGTATGTGCCACCTGGTGAGCAAATACAAACTTGCTCACTTGTGTTCCTTTGTGTGTCTGGCCTATGTGGGACTTGGAGGGTTGAACATGACTCCTTAGGTTTTGAAGGCAAGCACTCACTAAGTCATCTATCAAGCCAAATACCATACTTTAAAACTAAAATTAGGTTGTGCTAGAGGGATGGTTTAATGGTTAAGGACGTCACCTGAGAAGCCAAAGGGCCCAGGTTTGATTCCCCAGAACCCATGTAAACACAGGTAAGTGTGTGTGTGGGGGGGGGAGACACAGAACACAAGCTCTCTGAGCTGCAAAGCTTCTGCTTTATTATAGCTGCACCCTAGGTACCAGGAACCCCTGCATCTGCTCTCTGGATATGTGCAGGTTGGGACACAAGCTCTGTGAACTGCAAAGTCCCTGCATCACCACTGTTGCACCCCAGTGTCCATGCAAAAGATGCATCTCTTGCCTCAAAGGGGATTAGACATACTTTAGGGCCAAATTTGAGTGACCATGTCCCAGGAACACAGATTAAGGTTACCCAAAATTCCCTGTCTAAATGTGTTAACAGTTTCATGAAGTTTTCATAATTACATAAGTCAAGTCATAATCAAGGCAATTTTCAAATACATTGGTTGACCATCAGGTAGGCAGGTTTTAGCAAAGCAGGGAAATCTCCCCCATAGGCTTCACATGCTATCTGATGACATTCTTAAACCTTGGGTAGGTGGAAGCTGGTGGTCTGTCAGTACACACAGCTGCACCTGAGGTCACAGAAGCCCCTGCATTTGCTCTCTGTTTGGGGTGTGCACAAGCTCTCTTAGTGGCAAAGTCGCTGCTCCAGTATAGCTGCAGCCCACTCATCTTCTGCCAGCCCCCCTCCCCTCCTGACTGATGGGCGCCTCCAGCCTCCCCCGTGCTGTAGGCAGATGGAACTCCCCGTGACATCACAATGCTGCTGCTCAGGCAGAGCGTCCTTAGGGAAACTGTAAACTTTAAAAGGCCGGAGCTGTGGAGTTCTTTTTCCTGAGCCTCTCTCCAGCAGCTCTGTGGGGCAGAGAAAGTGGCGGTGGCATGTGGCATGTCTGTGTGCCAGGGAAACCGCTCATCAGATTGTAAACTGAAAGGCGGACAGTGTGAGCAGTGCGGAGTTCATTTTCTGGAGACTCCATCCTGTGGGATGGTGGAGGAGGCGGCCATGGCGAGTCTGGGGATCAGTGAGAGTGATCTGCAGCAGGTAGGAGGATTGGGCTGGAGCGAGGGGTCACGGGCTCCCGGGAGGCCCTGGGAAAAAGCCCAGCAAAGGGCTGGCCGGGCCCACACCTAGCCAGATCACCACCCTGGAACATGAATCCACATCCACACAAACCATACACACACACACACACACACACACACACACACACACACACGCAGGCACGCAGGCAGCAGGCACGCAGGCACGCGGGCGCATACATGCCCCCAAAAAAATCTAGCCCTGGTGCCCTACTGTAACCCCAGTGGGAGGCAGAGGTAGGAGCATCAAGGTTTGAGGGCAAGTCTGTACTACATAGAGATTGTCTCAAAACAGAAGAGCAAAAAGGAAAGGAAAGTTGGGCATGGTGACGCACACCTTAAATCCCAGCACCTGGGAGGCAGAGGTAGGAGGATCACTTTGAGTTCTTCCAGGTCAGCCTGAGTTAAAGTGAGACTCTACTTAAAAAAGAAAGAAAGAAAGAAGAAAGAAAGAAAGAAAGAAAGAAAGAAAGAAAGAAAGAAAGAAAGAAAGGAGAGGAGAGGGAGATAAAGAGAGGAACGGAAGGAAAAGAGGAAGGGAGACAGGAGGAAAAAAAGGGGACAAAGGAAAGGGGGAAAGAGAGAAAGGGAGACAAATGGGAAGAAGAAGGAAAAACGAAGGAAAGTAGAAAAAAGGGGTAAAGGGTGAATAATAGAGGGAAGGAATGAAGGAAGTAAACAGAGGAGGAAAAAGAGGAGAAGAAAGGAAAGAAGGAAGGAAAAAGGGTAAATGAGGAGGAGAATAAAAGGAAGGAAGGAAAAGGGGTGAAATGAGAAGAATGGAAAGAAAGAATGGGGGAGTGAGAGGGGAAATTAGGAAGAAGGGAGAGAGGAATGGAAGGAAAGAACAGGGTGGGGGAGAAGGAAGGGGGAGAAAAGAGGAGAAATGGAAGACAAGAAAGGGAAGAAGAAAAGAAGGAAGAGCAGGAGAAGCAGGGCAGGGTTGCAGAACCCAGACCTGAGTACGGTCAATCTCAGTGGGTTGACCATAGTGTTGTCAGGCGCGCACAGTGGGCCTGTGGAATCTTCTGGCCAGGAGTCACCTTTTCCATGAGGCTCCTCACACCACAGGAGTCCTGTGTCTGCTCTATGGGTAGGTGGGAGGAAAGATCCCTGTGAGCTGTAAAGTCCCTGCTTCAGTACAGCTGCATCCCACTCCCCTCTGCAAGCTGCCCTCCTGTCAGGAATGGTGGATGACTCTGCCCCCCTCCCATGCCCAGGCAGGTGGAACAGCCCATGACCTCACAGTGCTGCAGCTCTACCAGAGCATGGGGGAAATTGTAAACTTAAAGGCAGGGAGGTGCAAATGGTGAGGAGGAAGCAGCAGACTTCACTTTCCTGATCCTCTGTCTGGTGAGATGGTGGTGGAGGAGGTGACCATGGTGATCTGCTTGCAATTCAGACATGTCCACATCAAGTAGGGGGGTCAGGCCAAGTAGAGGGGCCACCTGAGCTCCTGGTGGCACTGCAAGGACCCAGTTTCAGCATGCCACCCACAAGTGTCTTCACCTCTCCATGTCGATTTTCTAATCTCAGTGTGGTGTGCTTAAAGACATTGCCTTCATTTTCCTGTGTATATGGACAGAAAGTGAAAACCAACAGTGTTAGGTACTAAATACTAGAAGGAAAAGCAGGAAGGAGGATTAAGTGAGGTCTTGGCTTTACTAGCCTCTGGCCTTAACCCAAAATTTTAAGAGCCTTTGGGATGTGAGAAATGAATATCCAACACTACTGAATGTGATTAAGTAAAGTGAGATTGTCCTAAGTTTAATAAGTTCACTCTAGTTTGGGAAAAGGTGTTTATGTAAGGTACCGTGGTGATAGGCAGGTAGAGATTGTTAGAGAGTCACTAGACCTGTGAAGAGATGGAGGGGCAGGCTGGTGTCAGGAAAATGCTGACACTTCATGAATGGAAGACTAGGTTAGTTATTGAATGTCTAGGTTACATGAAATTTGAAGATTCAACATGGTAAAATTGTCAGAATTTTTGGTTTCATTTCTTAAGCCTGGTCTCACTCTAGCCTGGCTGACCTGGAACTCAATGTGTCAACCAACATAGCCTCACACTCACAGGGATCTTCCTACTTTAGCCTTTTTTGTACTGGGAGTAAAAATGTGGGCCACCCTACCTAACTCATGGAATATTTATAGTAATAGGATTAAAAAGTTATAAATCTAGGCATGTTAAGTACATTCATGGAAACATCAAGAAGGAGTTTTCAAAGCAGAGAAGTCTCTGCTAGAGGCCTCAGGTGTTTTGTGATGCCATCCTTAGCCTGTGGGTTTTGGTGGAAACTAAGATGTTTGTTTGAACATTCCAATAAGAATTTTACCTGATAGTAATGGCAATGTTAGATCAAGTGGTGAGGTAGACTATAAGTACTATTTATGGGACTAAAGGTAACCCAACAAAATTAGGTTATAAACCTGTAACAGACAGCTTTCTACTGCCACAGACTTTCTATACATTCAATCAGCTATGTAGTATGGTTAACTCAGGCATTACTCTTTTTTGTAGGAACTTGTTCATGAACCCAGAGCTTCACACATCCCAGGTAAACAATGGATCCACCACTGAGTCACACCTCCAGCCTGGATACACCATTTCAATGTCTGAACTAGCAACATGTGTGTGAATAGTGAGGGTGAACAAGGCTACAGAGAAGTATGTGCCAAACTGATAAGGTAGCTAAGATGGTGCTTCATAATAATAACTCAGGTTGTCTGGACATGAATATTGTAAAGAAGGGATGGAGACATGGAATAGAAAATGCATGGAGAACAGATGTGTGTGTGTGTGTGTGTGTGTGTGTGTGTGTGTGTGTGTGTGTGTTAAGGATCAAAAACAGGGCTTTTCACAAACCAGGCAAGTGATCTGTCAAGGGGACAAGTGTTAACAACTGCCCTGTTTCAGTTACCCTCAGAGGTGCCTCATGAGCCCATACATGTTCAAACCTGTCATCCAGTGGAAAGTGCAGAGCTAGCATATATGGTTCAGAGACTCAACATGTTTCTGTCTTTTGAGACCCTGGCTGTGGATAAGGTGATCTAGAGGGAATGCAGACAAAGAAGGGAGTGCAGTGAATCTGGCTCAGTGGCACATACCTGTAAACTCAGTACATATGTTGAACATTTTATCTCATGTCTCCACCTGCCAAGTACTGAGTTTACAGGCATGTGACATCAAGCTGGGTTTCTTTGAGCACAGCCTGGGTTATACGAGACCATATTTCAAAACCAAGCAAAGCAAAACCACACAGAGCACAAGTAGTGTATAGAGGGCCAGGCCAGGGCAGCAGAGCCTGAGTGGGCACTCATCACACTCAGCTTCCTCACTGAGGACTGAATGGAATCAGCTGCCTGGAGCATCTGCCATGCCTTCCCTGCCATAGTGATCTGTAAACCTGCAACTATAAGCTGAAGTACACTCTTCCTCTCTTAAACTGATTTTATATAGGAGATTGTTCTAGCAACAAAAGACAAGGTACTTGTGAGCCACAGCTTCCGTGATGTTTGCTTCCCATACATATGTTGACAGGACGCACAAAGTTTGGCAGGAATTACAGGCAGCAGACAGCCAGCAAAAAGATTGCAAGGAAGGGAGCAGCCAGTGGAAAAAGGGAGAGGTTTCCCAAGGTGATATCTCTGCTAGACGAGGACAAGGGGACCCTGAACTGTGGCTTCTGGGACAGGCACACTGTAGGTACAGATGCCTCCAGGCCTTGAGAGAGTGGGCTGGGTATTGAGATCCAGGTCTTACCCTCAAGCCCAACCAGGACAGTGACTCTTCTTTGCTCTGACAGGTTCTGCCACCA
The DNA here is from genome assembly GCA_036365145.1 of Orientallactaga sibirica. Lineage (NCBI taxonomy): Eukaryota > Metazoa > Chordata > Mammalia > Rodentia > Dipodidae > Orientallactaga > Orientallactaga sibirica. The sequence continues at coordinate 19,436 of JAEOAD010002399.1, forward strand.
AGCTGTTTTACAAAGAAGTAATCACATGAACAGCATTCCTGTAAACCTGAAAAAACATTGTTTGTAAGAGGAGGCAGTGGGAGTGGAAAGATTCCATACAGCTGTTCCTATTCAACCATCTTACCACTGTGCCTTGGATGGGAGCCATGATGTTCTAAAGCAGGAGAGGGCAACATTATAGGGGCTGAGTTAGAAGGTTCTGGGTTCTGCAACTATGCCTAATTCTATGCAAGTGCATTTTGGGGAAGCAATGAGTACAATTCGAGGAGTTACTTAAACATTCTCACTGTTTCCTTATGTTTTAGTCTCCTTTCATTTATTTTAATTAGTTTATAAAGGATGTCTCATGTAAACCATTTCTGCCTCCAAATTTACTACCTAGCCTAGGATGGTCTTGGTCTTCTGGTCCTCCTGCCTCTACTTGCAGAGTGCTGGCATCACAGATGTCTTAGCAGTTAAAGCACTTGCCTGCAAAGTCCAGGTTCAATTCCACAGAACACATGTAAGCCAGATACACAAGATGACACATGTATCAGGAGTTCATTTGCATTGGCTGGGGACTCTGGCATGCCCATATTCTCTCTCTCTTTTTCTCTCTGTCTTAAATAAATTTTAACAATAAAAAAATCTAAAAAAACCTCAACCCATTATTAGAAAAAAAGACAAAAGAAAAATATAAAAATGGCCATGCGTGTTGGCACATGCCTTTAATCTCAGCACTTGGGAGGCTAAAATAGCAGATCGCTATGAGTTTGAGTCTGGCCTGAGACTACATAGTGAATTCTAGGCCAGCCAGGGCTAGACCAAGACTAACTTGAAAAACAAATAGAAATTAGTAAATAAATAAATTGTTGGCAAGAATGTGGAGAAATTGTACATTTATACAGTTCCTGTTTAGTAAGCTGAATAAAGCTCAGGAGATAGATGGTTGTGAAGCCTACATATTTCAAGCCCCAGAAGTTTCTACTTAAAATTATTTAAAGGATAAGTTTGATAACATGTTTTTTGTAACATTCTGCCATAAACTAAACTACATATTAACTATCCTAAACATTACATTCAATGACTAGCCATCATCATGTATAAGAATATATGCTATGGGGCTGGAGAGATGGCTTCTAATTAAGGTGTTTTCCTGTGAAGCCTAAGGACCCAGGTTCATTTTCCCAGTATGCACATAAGCCAGATACACAAGGTGGCTCTTTTAGTCAGGTTCGCATTGCTGGCAGAAAGCACCTGTTGAATAGCAGGTTATGGGGGGGGTGGAGTTTACTTTGGCTTACAGACTTGAGGGGAAGCTCCGTGATGGCAGGGGAAAAATGACAGAATGAGGAAAGATGTACAACACCTACTGACCAACATCAGATGGACAACAGCAACAGAGGAGTGTGCCAAGCACTGGCAAGGGAAAATTAGCTATAATACCCATAAGCCTGCCCCAACAATACACTACACTACCCAGGGGCTTTAATTTCCAAACCTCCATCAGCTGGAAACCTACACTTCAGAACACCTCAGTTTATGAGAGGCATCTGAATCAAACAACTCAGAGGTGCATGCATCTGGAGGCAT
>JAEOAD010001104.1:0-18536 GCA_036365145.1 Orientallactaga sibirica
GCTTTGACTTTACATAGCCTAAATGCCGGTAATAGATGTAAGTGAAGCGATGGCACACAACCCATTTGGCAAACGTCTATTAGGTCCTGCTAAGGAGACGACTCGATAATCTTTGAAAATTACAAAAAACCCTACGTGCTCTATCTTTGCAGGAGACACACAGATGGCTAGGCAGGCCTTTGTCAAGATAGAGAAAATTCAGTGCTGGTTTCAGAAACTTTCCAGCAGATCACCTGGGAAAGAAAATAACACAGACACAAGGCCAGAGTCACCTGGTGTCATCACATGAAAAGTCGATATCACAGAAGCCTCCCTTAAACTGAGATGCAGAGAATGCTCGCTGGCACTTACTATGTATGTTAGGACATTAGAAGGATTTAATTCTGAGATTGACACTTCTTAGAAGTTATTCTAACTTTTCCAGGAAACCAATTGTGAATAAGAACATGTTACAAGGGTGTGGCTGGGAGTTCAAAGCTAGACAGTGATGCCACAGTGAATTCTGTGTTAGCCCGGGCTACAGCCACTGCTACCCTGTACCCCCTCCAAAAATTATGTATGTATGTATTTATGTATGTATATATATATATATATATATGTGTGTGTGTGTGTGTTTGTGTGTGTGTATGTTTCTGTGTTGATGGATACACATTAACATAAGGCCTTAAACCTAATAGTATTGAGATATATATAAAAATTTATATACATTCACATATAATTATATATGTTAGTATATGTATGTACTATGTATTGTAAATAACGTATAAAAATCTATAATACATGTAATTATATTTTATACATGTCATATATGTAAATAAAAACATATATTTGTATATCTAATATATGTATAAATTTCCATGTATAGTCATATATGAACTCATATATTTACATATAAGTTTATATATAATTTAAATATATATTCATATGTGTATATATTCTGGGTGAGCGGGCAGTAAAAGAACACTGTTCCTCGCACCTCACGGAGTTCTCACTCTCCTTCCAGGATCCTGCACCGACAACCGAGCTCACTTCAGAAAACCTGAGTCCCTCTCGTCATCAACGACAATGACAGGCGAGACAGTGGTCCAAGTAATTGGACTCAGAGCCGCGGTAAGGTTTTTTAATCTCTCTACCTTACCTTTTCCAACAGGGCCTTGGTCTCTAGCGGCCGGCTTCTAACCCCTCGACGCCCTTTCCCGTCAGCCCTCCACGATCTCCTTAGTTAGGCTGGGCCATTCCTAGGAAAACACACCCTCTGTGACCTGTTTGTTCATTTTTCAGACATCCCCCTTCCGGTAGGCTCGTAACTAAGAGTGATGGCATGAAATGTAAGATATCGCTGCATTTCCAAAAAGACCCTTCCGCTCACCACCTGTCCCCTGGCTCAGCAGTCCAAACTCAGGCGGCCATTTGGAGCGTTTTTTTGGAACGAGCAGATTCTCTAACCTCGGGTGACCGCGACGCGTTCACCCGAGGTTAGAGAATCTGGAGCCGGACGGGCCAGGAGAAGGGCTGGGTGATCCAGGGACTCTCTGTGTGGGAGAAAAACGGGGCTCCCGACAAGCACCTGAGTCATCTGCTCACATCTGTCTGGGACCTCCAGAACTGACAGAGGTTTGAAGATATTCAGTAGGAGTTTTGAGCGCCCTTTCTGCCTGAGGCTCACACTTCTGGTAACCCAGCAGACCTGGTGGAGTGTCAGAGATGGGCGGGCAGGCAGTTTCTCAGCTGCTGTGCACCAAATCAAGATGTGCGCGCCCCCTTGTGTCCATGTGCGGCATTGCACCCTTGCGTAAATTTGCATCTGACTAAACGTGGGACCTGCAGACTGAAATCCCACTCAGGATTCGAACCAGTGTTCTTAGGGGTAGAAGTGAGGCGCCTTAACCCCTAAGTATTCTCTCCAGCCCAGAAACTCCTTTTAATTCCTTACAAACCTCATGAGCTGAAGAGTGGGCAAAAGGAATCGAGAACCTCAGACTTGGAAAGTGGACCTTGAGGCACGGAGTCGCCAGAAGGAGGCGCTTGAGAACCTTCCTGACAACACGGTGCGTGCAAGTGTGGTGATGGACCACAAGGGCAAGGTATGGAAAAATCGCCTGTATATCATTTCTTCATTCAGTCACACTTGCAAAACATCGCAAAGCCAAAATAACAAAAAGAAAAAGAAGGGAACAAAGGAAGGAAGAAAAGAAAAAAAAAGAAAGGAAAGGAAGGAAGCAGGACAGACAGCAAAGACTGAAGCAAGCAAGCAAAAGAGAAAGAAAGAAAGAAACACTGAAATATACAATAAATGAAGTGAATTATGCTCGAAACAGACTGAAGCTTTGACTTTACATAGCCTAAATGCCGGGAATAGTTGTAAGCGAAGCGATGGCACACAACCCATTTGGCAAACGTCTATTAGGTCCTGCTAAGGAGACGACTCTATAATCTTTGAAAATTACAAAAAACCCTACGTGCTCTATCTTTGCAGGAGACAGTGGTCCAAGTGATTGGACTCAGTGCCCCGGGAAGATTTTTAAATCTCTCTACCTTACTATTTCCAGCAGGGCCTTGGTCTGTAGCGGCCGGCTTCTAACCCCTCGAGGCCCTTTCCCGTCAGCCCTCCACGATCTCCTTAGTTAGGCTGGGCCATTCATTGGAAAACACACCCTCTGTGACCTGTTTGTTCATTTTTCAGAAATCCCCCTGCCGGTAGGCTCGTAAGTAAGAGTGATGGCATGATATGTAAGATATCACTGCATTTCCAAAAAGACCCTTTCCCTCACCGCCTGTCCCCTGGCTCAGCAGTCCAAACTCAGGCGTCCATTTGGAGCGTTTTTTTGGAACGAGCCAATTCTCTAACCTCGGGTGAACTCGTCGCGGTTAGAGAATCTGGATCCGACGGGGGCCAGAGAAGGCCTGGGTGTTCCAGGGACTCTCTGCATGGGAGAAAAACGGGGCTCCCGACAAGCACCTGAGTCATCTGCTCACATCTGTCTGGGACCTCCAGAACTGACAGAGGTTTGAAGATATTCAGTAGGAGTTTTGAGCGCCCTTTCTGCCTGAGGCTCACACTTCTGGTAACCCATCCGACCTGGTGGAGTGTCAGAGATGGGCGGGTAGGCAGTGTCTCAGCTGCTGTGCACGAGATCAAGATGTGCGCGCCCCCTTGTGTCCATTTGCGGCATTGCACCCTTGCGTAACTTTGCATCTGACTAAACGTGGGACCTGCAGACTGAAATCCCACTCAGGATTCGAACCAGTGTTCTTAGGGTTAGAAGCCAGGCGCCTTAACCCCTAAGTATTCTCTCCAGCCCAGAAACTCCTTTTAATTCCTTATAAGCCTTATGAGCTGAAGAGTGGGCAGAAGGAATCGAGAACCTCAGACTTGGAAAGTGTACCTTGAGGCACAGAGTCGCCAGAAGGAGGCGTTTGAGAACCTTCCTGACAAAACGGTGGATGCAGGTGTGGTGACGGACCACAACAAGTGCAAGGTATGGAAAAATCGCCCGTATGTCATTTCTTCATTCAGTCACACTTGTAAAACATCGCAAAGCCAAAATAACAAAAAGAAAAAAGAAGGGAAGGATAGAAAGATGGAAGGAAGGAAGGAAAGAAAAGAAAGGAAGGAAGAAAGAAAGGAAGGAAGAAGGACAGGCAGCAAAGACTCAAGCAAGCAAGCAACAGAGAAAGAAAGAAAAACTATAATATACAATAAATGAAATGAATTAAGATCGAAACCGATTGAAGCTTTGACTTTACATAGCTTAAATGCCTGGAATAGTTGTAAGCGAAGCGATGACATACAAACCATTTGGCAAACGTCTATTAGGTCCTGCTAAGAGACGACTCGATAAACTTTCAAAATTACAAAAAACCCTATGTGCTCTATCTTTGCAGGAGACACACAGATGGCTAGGCAGGCCTTTGTCATGATAGAGAAAATTCAGTGCTGGTTTCAGAAACTTTCCAACAGACCACCTGGGAAAGAAAATAACACAGACACAAGGCCAGAGTCACCTGGTGGCATCACATGAAAAGTCGATATCACATAAGCCTCCCTTAAAATCAGATCCAGAGAATGCTCGCTGGCACTTACTATGTATGTTAGCACATTAGAAGGATGTAATTCTGAGATTGACGCTTCTTAGAAGTTATTCTAACTTTTCCAGGAAACCAATTGTGAATAAGAACATGTTACAAGGTTTTGGCTGGAAGTTCAAGGCCAGACAGAGATGCCACAGTGAATTCTGTGTTAGCCCGGGCTACAGCCACTGCTACCCTGTACCCCCTCCAAAAATTATGTATGTATGTATTTATGTATATTATATATATATATATATATATATATATATATATATATATGTGTGTGTGTGTGTGTGTGTGTGTGTTTGTTTTTTATGTGTGTGTATGTTTCTGTATTGATGGATACACAGTAACATAAGGCCTTAAACCTAATAGTATTGAGATATATATAAAAATTTATATACATTCACATATAATTATATATGTTAGTATATGTATGTATTATGTATTATAAATAACGTATAAAAATCTATAATACATGTAATTATATTTTATACATGTCATATATGTAAATAAAAACATATATTTATACATCTAATATATGTATAAATTTCCATGTATAGTCATATATGAACTCATATATTTACATATAAGTTTATATATAATTTAAATATATATTCATATGTGTATATATTCTGGGTGAGCGGGCAGTAAAAGAACACTGTTCCTCGCACCTCACGGAGTTCTCACTCTCCTTCCAGGATCCTGCACCGACACCCGAGCTCACTACAGAAAACCTGAGTCCCTCTCGTCATCAACGACAATGACAGGCGAGACAGTGGTCCAAGTAATTGGACTCAGAGCCCCGGGAAGATTTTTAAATCTCTCTACCTTACTATTTCCAGCAGGGCCTTGGTCTCTAGCGGCCGGCTTCTAACCCCTCGAGGCCCTTTCTCGTCAGCCCTCCACGATCTCCTTAGTTAGGCTGGGCCATTCGTTGGAAAACACACCCTCTGTGACCTGTTTGTTCATTTTGCAGAAATCCCCCTGCCGGTAGGCTCGTAACTAAGACTGATGGCATGATATGTAAGATATCGCTCCATTTCCAAAAAGACCCTTCCGCTCACCGCCTGTCCCCTGGCTCAGCAGTCCAAACTCAGGCGTCCATTTGGAGCGTTTTTTTGGCACGAGCCGATTCTCTAACCTCGGGTGAACTCGTCGCGGTTAGAGAATCTGGATCCGGACGGGCCAGGAGAAGGCCTGGGTGTTCCAGGGACTCTCTGCATGGGAGAAAAACGGGGCTCCCGACAAGCACCTGAGTCATCTGCTCACATCTGTCTGGGATCTCCACAACTGACAGAGGTTTGAAGATATTCAGTAGGAGTTTTGAGCGCCCTTTCTGCCTGAGGCTCACACTTCTGGTAACCCAGCAGACCTGGTGGAGTGTCAGAGATGGGCGGGCAGGCAGTGTCTCAGCTGCTGTGCACGACATCAAGATGTGCGCGCCCCCTTGTGTCCAAGTGCGGCATTGCACCCTTGTGTAACTTTGCATCTGACTAAACGTGGCACCTGGAGATTGAAATCCAACTCAGGATTCGTACCAGTGTTCTTAGGGTTAGAAGCCAGGCGCCTTAACCCATAACTATTCTCTCCAGCCCAGAAACTCCTTTTAATTCCTTATAAGCCTTATGAGCTGAAGAGTGGGCAGAAGGAATCGAGAACCTCAGACCTGGAAGTGGACCTAGAGGCACGGAATCGCCAGAAGGAGGCGCTTGAGAACCTTCCTGAAAACACGGTGGATGCAGGTGTGGTGATAGACAACAACAAGGGCGAGGTATGGAAAAATCGCCAGTATGTCATTTCTTTATTCAGTCACACTTGCAAAACATCGCAAAGTCAAAATAACAAAAAGAAAAGAGAAGGGAAGGAAGGAAGGAAGAAAAGAAAAAAAAGAAAGGAAGGAAAAAAGGAAAGGAAAGGTAGGAAGCAGGACAGACAGGAAAGACTCAAGCAAGCAAGCAACAGAAAAAGAAAGAAAAACTAAAATATACAGTAAATGAAATGAATTACGATCGAAACAGACTGAAGCTTTGACTTTACATAGCCTAAATGCCGGGAATAGTTGTAAGTGAAGCGATGACACACAACCCAATTGGCAAACGTCTATTAGGTCCTGCTAAGCAGACGACTGGATCATCTTTGAAAATTACAAAAAACCCTATGTGCTCTATCTTTGCAGGAGACACACAGATGGCTAGGCAGGCCTTCGTCATGATAGAGAAAATTCGGTGCTGGTTTCAGAAACTTTCCAGCACATCACCTGGGAAAGAAAATAACACAGACACAAGGCCAGAGTCACCTGGTGTCATCAAATGAAAAGTCGTTATCACAGAAGCGTCCCTTAAACTGAGATCCAGAGAATGCTCGCTGGCATTTACTATGTATGTTAGAACATTAGAAGGATTTAATTCTGAGATTGACACTTCTTAGAAGTTATTCTAACTTTTCCAGGAAACCAATTGTGAATAAGAACATGTTACAAGGGTTTGGCAGGAAGTTCAAGGCCAGACAGAGATGCTACGGTGAATTCTGTGTTACCCGGGGCTACATCCCCTGGTACCCTGTAACCCCCTCCAAAAATTATGTATGTATGTATTTATGTATGTATATATATATATATATATATATATATATATATATATATATATATATGTGTGTGTGTGTGTGTGTGTGTGTGTGTGTGTATGTGTTTCTGTGTTGATGGATACACATTTACATATGGCCTAAAACCTAATCCTATTGAGATATATATAAAAATTAATATACATTCACATATAATTATATATGTTAGTATATGTATGTATTATGTATTATAAATAACGTATAAAAATCTATAATACATGTAATTATACTTTATACATGTCATATATGTAAATATGTAACATATATTTATATATCTAATAGATGTATAAATTTCCATGTATAGTCATATATGAACTCATATATTTACATATAAGTTTATATATAATTTAAATATATATTCATATGTGTATATATTCAGGGTGAGCGGGCAGTAAAACAACACTGTTCCTCGCACGTCACGGAGTTCTCACTCTCCTTCCAGGATCCTGCACCGACACCCGAGCTCACTTCAGAAAACCTGAGTCCCTCTCGTCATCAACGACAATGACAGGCGAGACAGTGGTCCAAGTAATTGGACTCAGAGCCCCGGGAAGATTTTTAAATCTCTCTACCTTACTATTTCAAGCAGGGCCTTGGTCTCTAGCGGCCGGCTTCTAATCCCTCGAGGCCCTTTCCCGTCAGCCCTCCACGATCTCCTTAGGCTGGGCCATTCCTAGGAAAACACATCCTCTGTGACCTGTTTGTACATTTTTCACACATCCCCCTTCCGGTAGGGTCGTAACTAAGAGTGATGGCATGAAATGTAAGATATCGCTCCATTTCCAAAAAGACCCTTCCGCTCACCGCCTGTCCCCTGGCTCAGCAGTCCAAACTCACGCGGCCATTTGGAGCGTTTTTTTGGAACGAGCAGATTCTCTAAACTGACCGCGATGCGTTCACCCGAGGTTAGAGAATCTGGAGCCGGACGGGCCAGGAGAAGGGCTGGGTGTTCCAGGGACTCTCTGCGTGGGAGAAAAACGGGGCTCCCGACAAGCACCTGAGTCATCTGCTCACATCTGTCTGGGACCTCCAGAACTGACAGAGGTTTGAAGATATTCAGTAGGAGTTTTGAGCGCCCTTTCTGCCTGAGGCTCACACTTCTGGTAACCCAGCAGAACTGGTGGAGTGTCAGAGATGGGCGGGCAGGCAGTGTCTCAGCTGCTGTGCACCAAATCAAGATGTGCGCACCCCCTTGTGTCCATGTGCGGCATTGTACCCTTGCGTAACTTTGCATCTGACTAAACGTGGGACCTGCAGACTGAAATCCCACTCAGGATTAGAACCAGTGTTCCTAGGGTTAGAAGTCAGGCGCCTTAACCCCTAAGTATTCTCTCCAGCCCAGAAACTCCTTTTAATTCCTTATAAACCTTATGAGCTGAAGAGCGGGCAGAAGGAATCGAGAACCTCAGACTTGGAAAGTGGACCTTGAGGCACGGAGTCGCCAGAAGGAGGCGTTTGAGAACCTTCCTGACAACACGGTGCATGCAGGTGTGGTGATGGACCACAAGGGCAAGGTATGGAAAAATCGCCTGTATATCATTTCTTCATTCAGTCACACTTGCCAAACATCGCAAAGCCAAAATAACAAAAAGAAAAAGAAGGGAACCAAGGAAGGAAGGAAGAAAAGAGAAAAAAGAAAGGAAAGGAAGGAAGCAGGACAGACAGCAAAGACTGAAGCAAGCAAGCAAAAAGAAAGAAAGAAAGAAACACTGAAATATACAATAAATGAAATGAATTACGATCGAAACAGACTGAAGCTTTGACTTTACATAGCCTAAATGCCGGGAATAGTTGTAAGCGAACCGATGACACACAACCCATTTGGCAAACGTCTATTAGGTCCTGCTAAGGAGACGACTCGATAATCTTTGAAAATTACAAAAAACCCTACGTGCTCTATCTTTGCAGGAGACACACAGATGGCTAGGCAGGCCTTTGTCATGATAGAGAAAATTCAGTGCTGGTTTCAGAAACTTTCCAGCAGATCACCTGGGAAAGAAAATAACACAGACACAAGGCCAGAGTCACCTGGTGTCATCACATGAAAAGTCTATATCACAGAAGCCTCCCTTAAACTGAGATCCAGAGAATGCTCGCTGGCACTTACTATGTATGTTAGGATTAGAAGGATTTAATTCTGAGATTGACACTTCTTAGAAGTTATTCTAACTTTTCCAGGAAACCAATTGTGAATAAGAACATGTTACAAGGGTTTCGCTGGGAGTTCAAGGCCAGACAGAGATGCCACAGTGAATTCTGTGTTAGCCCGGGCTACAGCCACTGCTACCCTGTACCCCCTCCAAAAATTATGTATGTATGTATTTATGTATGTATATATATGTGTGTGTGTGTGTGTTTGCGTGTGTCTGTGTATGTTTCTGTGTTGATGGATACACATTTACATATGGCCTTAAACCTGATCCTATTGAGATATATATAAAAATTTATATAGTTTCACATATAATTAAATATGTTAGTATATGTATGTATTATGTATTATAAATAACGTATAAAAATCTATAATACATGTAATTATATTTTATACATGTCATATATGTAAATATACAACATATATTTATATATCTAATATATGTATAAATTTCCATGTATAGTCATATATGAACTCATATATTTACATATAAGTTGATATATAATTTAAATATATATTCATATGTGTATATATTCTGCGTGAGCGGGCAGTAAAAGAACAGTGTTCCTCGCACCTCACGGAGTTCTCACTCTCCTTCCAGGATCCTGCACCGACACCCGAGCTCACTTCAGAAAACCTGAGTCCCTCTCGTCATCAACGACAATGACAGGCGAGACAGTGGTCCAAGTAATTGGACTCAGAGCCCCGGGAAGATTTTTAAATCTCTCTACCTTACTATTTCCAGCAGGGCCTTGGTCTCTAGCGCCCGCCTCTAACCCCTCGAGGCCCTTTCCCGTCAGCCCTCCATGATCTCCTTAGTTAGGCTGGGCCATTCCTAGGAAAACACACCCTCTGTGACCTGTTTGTTCATTTTTCAGACATCCCCCTTCCGGTAGGCTCGTAACTAAGAGTGATGGCATGAAATGTAAGATATGGCTGCATTTTCAAAAAGACCCTTCCGCTCACCACCTGTCCCCTGGCTCAGCAGTCCAAACTCAGGCGGCCATTTGGAGCGTTTTTTTGGAACGAGCAGATTCTCTAACCTCGGGTGACCGCGAGGTTAGAGAATCTGGAGCCGGACGGGCCAGGAGAAGGGCTGGGTGTTCCAGGGACTCTCTGCGTGGGAGAAAAACGGGGCTCCCGACAAGCACCTGAGTCATCTGCTCACATCTGTCTGGGACCTCCAGAACTGACAGAGGTTTGAAGATATTCAGTAGGAGTTTTGAGCGCCCTTTCTGCCTGAGGCTCACACTTCTGGTAACCCAGCAGACCTGGTGGAGTGTCAGAGATGGGCGGGCAGGCAGTGTCTCAGCTGCTGTGCACGAAATCAAGATGTGCGCGCCCCCTTGTGTCCATGTGCGGCACTGCACCCTTGCGTAACTTTGCATCTGACTAAACGTGGGACCTGCAGACTGAAATCCCACTCAGGATTCGCACCAGTGTTCTTATGGTTAGAAGTCAGGCGCCTTAACCCCTAAGTATTCTCTCCAGCCCAGAAACTCCTTTTAATTCCTTATAAACCTTATGAGCTGAAGAGCGGGCAGAAGGAATCGAGAACCTCAGACTTGGAACGTGGACCTTGAGGCACGGAGTCGCCAGAAGGAGGCGCTTGAGAGCCTTCCTGACAACACGGTGGATGCAGGTGTGGTGATGGACCACAAGGGCAAGGTATGGAAAAATCGCCTGTATATCATTTCTTCATTCAGTCACACTTGCAAACCATCGCAAAGCCAAAATAACAAAAAGAAAAAGAAGGGAACGAAGGAAGGAAGGAAGAAGAGAAAAAAAAGAAAGGAAAGGAAGGAAGCAGGACAGACAGCAAAGACTGAAGCAAGCAAGCAAAAGAGAAAGAAAGAAAGAAACACTGAAATATACAATAAATGAAATGAATTACGATCGAAACAGACTGAAGCTTTGACTTTACATAGCCTAAATGCCGGGAATAGTTGTAAGCGAAGCGATGGCACACAACCCATTTGGCAAACGTCTATTAGGTCCTGCTAAGGAGACAACTCGATAATCTTTGAAAATTACAAAAAACCCTACGTGCTCTATCTTTGCAGGAGACACACAGATGGCTAGGCAGGCCTTTGTCATGATAGAGAAAATTCAGTGCTGGTTGCAGAAACTTTCCAGCAGATCACCTGGGAAAGAAAATAACACAGACACAAGGCCAGAGTCACCTGGTGTCATCACATGAAAAGTCGATATCACAGAAGCCTCCCTTAAACTGAGATCCAGAGAATGCTCGCTGGCACTTTCTATGTATGTTAGGACATTAGAAGGATTTAATTCTGAGATTGACACTTCTTAGAAGTTATTCTAACTTTTCCAGGAAACCAATTGTGAATAAGAACATGTTAAAAGTGTTTGGCTGGGAGTTCAAAGCCAGACAGAGATGCCACAGTGAATTCTGTGTTAGCCCGGGCTACAACCACTGCTACCCTGTACCCCCTCCAAAAATTATGTATGTATGTATTTATGTATATATATATATATATATATATATATATATATATATATATATATATATATATATATATGTGTGTGTGTGTGTGTGTGTGTGTATGTTTCTGTGTTAATGGATACACATTAACATAAGGCCTTAAACCTAATAGTATTGAGATATATATAAAAATTTATATACATTCACATATAATTATATATGTTAGTATATGTATGTATTATGTATTATAAATAACGTATAAAAATCTATAATACATGTAATTATATTTTATACATGTCATATATGTAAATATACAACATATATTTATATATCTAATATATGTATAAATTTCCATGTATAGTCATATATGAACTCATATATTTACATATAAGTTTATATATAATTTAAATATATATTCATATGTGTATATATTCTGGGTGAGCGGGCAGTAAAAGAACACTGTTCCTCGCACCTCACGGAGTTCTCACTCTCCTTCCAGGATCCTGCACCGACACCCGAGCTCACTTCAGAAAACCTGAGTCCCTCTCGTCATCAACGACAATGACAGGCGAGACAGTGGTCCAAGTAATTGGACTCAGAGCCCCGGGAAGGTTTTTTAATCTCTCTACCTTACTATTTCCAGCAGGGCCTTGGTCTGTAGTGGCCGGCTTCTAACCCCTCGAGGCCCTTTCCCGTCAGCCCTCCAAGATCTCCTTAGTTAGGCTGGGCCATTCCTAGGAAAACACACCCTCTGTGACCTGTTTGTTCATTTTTCAGACATCCCCCTTCCGGTAGGCTCGTAACTCAGAGTGATGGCATGAAATGTAAGATATCGCTGCATTTCCAAAAAGACCCTTCCGCTCACCACCTGTCCCCTGGCTCAGCAGTCCAAACTCAGGCGGCCATTTGGAGGGTTTTTTTGGAATGAGCAGATTCTCTAACCTCGGGTGACCGCGACGCGTTCACCCGAGGTTAGAGAATCTGGCGCCGGAGGGGCCAGGAGAAGGGCTGGGTGTTCCAGGGACTCTCTGCGTGGGAGAAAAACGGGGCTCCCGACAAGCACCTGAGTCATCTGCTCACATCTGTCTGACAGAGGTTTGAAGATATTTAGTAGGAGTTTTGAGCGCCCTTTCTGCCTGAGGCTCACACTTCTGGTAACCCAGCAGACCTGATGGAGTGTCAGAGATGGGCGGGCAGGCAGTGTCTCAGCTGCTGTGCACGAAATCAAGATGTGCGCGCCCCCTTCTGTCCATGTCCGGCATTGCACCCTTGCGTAACTTTGCATCTGACTAAACGTGGGACCTGCAGACTGAAATCCCACTCAGGATTCGAAGCAGTGCTCTTAGGGTTAGAAGTGAGGCGCCTTAACCCCTAAGAATTCTCTCCAGCCCAGAAACTCCTTTTAATTCCTTATAAACCTTATGAGCTGAAGAGTGGGCTGAAGGAATCGAGAACCTCAGAATTGGAAAGTGGACCTTGAGGCACGGATTCGCCAGAAGGAGGCGCTTGGGAACCTTCCTGACAACACGGTGCATGCAGGTGTGGTGATGGACCACAAGGGCAAGGTATGGAAAAATCGCCTGTATATCATTTCTTCATTCAGTCTCACTTGCAAAATATCGCAAAGCCAAAATAACAAAAAGAAAAAGAAGGGAACGAAGGAAGGAAGGAAGAAAAGAAAAAAAAGAAAGGAAAGGAAGGAAGCAGGACAGACAGCAAAGACTGAAGCAAGCAAGCAAAAGAGAAAGAAAGAAAGAAACACTGAAATATACAATAAATGAAATGAATTACGATCGAAACAGACTGAAGCTTTGACTTTACATAGCCTAAATGCCGGGAATAGTTGTAAGCGAAGCGATGACACACAACCCATTTCGCAAACGTCTATTAGGTCCTGCTAAGGAGACGACTCGATAATCTTTGAAAATTACAAAAAACCCTACGTGCTCTATCTTTTCAGGAGACACACAGATGGCTAGGCAGGCCTTTGTCATGATAGAGAAAATTCAGTGCTGGTTTCAGAAACTTTCCAGCAGATCACCTGGGAAAGAAAATAACACAGACACAAGGCCAGAGTCACCTGGTGTCATCACATGAAAAGTCGATATCACAGAAGCCTCCCTTAAACTGAGATCCAGAGAATGCTCGCTGGCACTTACTATGTATGTTAGGACATTAGAAGGATTTAATTCTGAGATTGACACTTCTTACAAGTTCTTCTAACTTTTCCAGAAAACCAATTGTGAATAAGAACATGTTACAAGGGTTTGGCTGGGAGTTCAAAGCCAGACAGAGATGCCACAGTGAATGCTGTGTTAGCCCGGGCTACAGCCACTGCTACCCTGTACCCCCTCCAAAAATTATGTATGTATGTATTTATTTATATATATATATATATGTGTGTGTGTGTGTGTGTTTGTTTGTGTGTGTGTATGTTTCTGTGTTGATGGATACACATTTTACATATGGCCTTAAACCTAATCCTATTGAGATATATATAAAAATTTATATACATTCACATATAATTATATATGTTAGTATATGTATGTATTATGTATTATAAATAACGTATAAAAATCTATAATACATGTAATTATATTTTATACATGTCATATATGTAAATATATAACATATATTTATATATCTAATATATGTATAAATTTCCATGTATAGTCATATATGAACTCATATATTTATATATAAGTTTATATATAATTTAAATATATATTCATATGTGTATATATTCTGGGTGAGTGGGCAGTAAAAGAACACTGTTCCTCGCACCTCACGGAGTTCTCACTCTCCTTCCAGGATCCTGCACCGACACCCGAGCTCACTTCAGAAAACCTGAGTCCCTCTCGTCATCAACGACAATGACAGGCGAGACAGTGGTCCAAGTAATTGGACTCAGAGCCCCGGGAAGATTTTTAAATCTCTCTACCTTACTATTTCCAGCAGGGCCTTGGTCTCTAGCGCCCGCCTCTAACCCCTCGAGGCCCTTTCCCGTCAGCCCTCCACGATCTCCTTAGTTAGGCTGGGCCATTCCTAGGAAAACACACCCTCTGTGACCTGTTTGTTCATTTTTCAGACATCCCCCTTCCGGTAGGCTCGTAACTAAGAGTGATGGCATGAAATGTAAGATATCGCTGCATTTCCAAAAAGACCCTTCCGCTCACCACCTGTCCCCTGGCTCAGCAGTCCAAACTCAGGCGGCCATTTGGAGCGTTTTTTGGAACGAGCAGATTCTCTAACCTCGGGTGACCGCGACGCGTTCACCCGAGGTTAGAGAATCTGGAGCCGGACGGGCCAGGAGAAGGGCTGGGTGTTCCAGGGACTCTCTGCGTGGGAGAAAAACGGGGCTCCCGACAAGCACCTGAGTCATCTGCTCACATCTGTCTGGGACCTCCAGAACTGACAGAGGTTTGAAGATATTCAGTAGGAGTTTTGAGCGCCCTTTCTGCCTGAGGCTCACACTTCTGGTAACCCAGCAGACCTGGTGGAGTGTCAGAGATGGGCGGGCAGGCAGTGTCTCAGCTGCTGTGCACGAAATCAAGATGTGCGCGCCCCCTTGTGTCCATGTGCGGCATTGCACCCTTGCGTAACTTTGCATCTGACTAAACGTGGGACCTGCAGACTGAAATCCCACTCAGGATTCGAACCAGTGTTCTTAGGGTTAGAAGTCAGGCGCCTTAACCCCTAAGTATTCTCTCCAGCCCAGAAACTCCTTTTAATTCCTTATAAACCTTATGAGCTGAAGAGTGGGCAGAAGGAATCGAGAACCTCAGACTTGGAAAGTGGACCTTGAGGCACGGAGTCGCCAGAAGGAGGCGCTTGAGAACCTTCCTGACAACACGGTGGATGCAGGTGTGGTGATGGACCACAAGGGCAAGGTATGGAAAAATCGCCTGTATATCATTTCTTCATTCAGTCACACTTGCAAAACATCGCAAAGCCAAAATAACAAAAAGAAAATGAAGGGAACGAAGGAAGGAAAAAGAAAAGAAAAAAAAGAAAGGAAAGGAAGGAAACAGGACAGACAGCAAAGACTGAAGCAAGCAAGCAAAAGAGAAAGAAAGAAAGAAACACTAAAATATACAATAAATGAAATGAATTACGATCGAAACAGACTGAAGCTTTGACTTTACATAGCCTAAATGCCGGGAATAGTTGTAAGCGAAGCGATGGCACACAACCCATTTGGCAAACGTCTATTAGGTCCTGCTAAGGAGACGACTCGATAATCTTTGAAAATTACAAAAAACCCTACGTGCTCTATCTTTGCAGGAGACACACAGATGGCTAGGCAGGCCTTTGTCATGATAGAGAAAATTCAGTGCTGGTTTCAGAAACTTTCCAGCAGATCACCTGGGAAAGAAAATAACACAGACACAAGGCCAGAGTCACCTGGTGTCATCACATGAAAAGTCGATATCACAGAAGCCTCCCTTAAACTGAGATCCAGAGAATGCTCGCTGGCACTTACTATGTATGTTAGGACATTAGAAGGATTTAATTCTGAGATTGACACTTCTTAGAAGTTATTCTAACTTTTCCAGGAAACCAATTGTGAATAAGAACATGTTACAAGGGTTTGGCTGGGAGTTCAAAGCCAGACAGAGATGCCACAGTGAATTCTGTGTTAGCTGTGTTGATGGGCTACAGCCACTGCTACCCTGTACCCCCTCCAAAAATTATGTATGTATGTATTTATTTATGTATATATATATATATGTGTGTGTGTGTGTGTGTGTGTGTGTGTTTGTGTGTGTGTATGTTTCTGTGTTGATGGATACACATTTACATATGGCCTTAAACCTAATCCTATTGAGATATATATAAAAATTTATATACATTCACATATAATTATATATGTTAGTATATGTATGTATTATGTATTATAAATAACGTATAAAAATCTATAATACATGTAATTATATTTTATACATGTCATATATGTAAATATATAACATATATTTATATATCTAATATATGTATAAATTTCCATGTATAGTCATATATGAACTCATATATTTACATATAAGTTTATATATAATTTAAATATATATTCATATGTGTATATATTCTGGGTGAGCGGGCAGTAAAAGAACACTGTTCCTCGCACCTCACGGAGTTCTCACTCTCCTTCCAGGATCCTGCACCGACACCCGAGCTCACTTCAGAAAACCTGAGTCCCTCTCGTCATCAACGACAATGACAGGCGAGACAGTGGTCCAAGTAATTGGACTCAGAGCCCCGGGAAGATTTTTAAATCTCTCTACCTTACTATTTCCAGCAGGGCCTTGGTCTCTAGCGGCCGGCTTCTAACCCCTCGAGGCCCTTTCCCGTCAGCCCTCCACGATCTCCTTAGTTAGGCTGGGCCATTCCTAGGAAAACACACCCTCTGTGACCTGTTTGTTCATTTTTCAGACATCCCCCTTCCGGTAGGCTCGTAACTAAGAGTGATGGCATGAAATGTAAGATATCGCTCCATTTCCAAAAAGACCCTTCCGCTCACCACCTGTCCCCTGGCTCAGCAGTCCAAACTCAGGCGGCCATTTGGAGCGTTTTTTTGAACGAGCAGATTCTCTAACCTCGGGTGACCGCGACGCGTTCACCCGAGGTTAGAGAATCTGGAGCCGGACGGGCCAGGAGAAGGCCTGGGTGTTCCAGGGACTCTCTGCGTGGGAGAAAACGGGGCTCCTGACAAGCACCTGAGTCATCTGCTCACATCTGTCTGGGACCTCCAGAACTGACAGAGGTTTGAAGATATTCAGTAGGAGTTTTGAGCGCCCTTTCTGCCTGAGGCTCACACTTCTGGTAACCCAGCAGACCTGGTGGAGTGTCAGAGATGGGCGGGCAGGCAGTGTCTCAGCTGCTGTGCACGAAATCAAGATGTGCGCGCCCCCTTGTGTCCATGTGCGGCATTGCACCCTTGCGTAACTTTGCATCTGACTAAACGTGGGACCTGCAGACTGAAATCCCACTCAGGATTCGAACCAGTGTTCTTAGGGTTAGAAGTCAGGCGCCTTAACCCCTAAGTATTCTCTCCAGCCCAGAAACTCCTTTTAATTCCTTATAAACCTTATGAGCTGAAGAGTGGGCAGAAGGAATCGAGAACCTCAGACTTGGAAAGTGGACCTTGAGGCACGGAGTCGCCAGAAGGAGGCGCTTGAGAACCTTCCTGACAACACGGTGGATGCAGGTGTGGTGATGGACCACAAGGGCAAGGTATGGAAAAATCGCCTGTATATCATTTCTTCATTCAGTCACACTTGCAAAACATCGCAAAGCCAAAATAACAAAAAGAAAAAGAAGGGAAGGAAGGAAGGAAGGAAGAAAAGAAAGAAAAAAAGAAAGGAAAGGAAGGAAGCAGGACAGACAGCAAAGACTGAAGCAAGCAAGCAAAAGCAAAGAAAGAAAGAAAGAAACACTAAAATATACAATAAATGAAATGAATTACGATCGAAACAGACTGAAGCTTTGACTTTACATAGCCTAAATGCCGGGAATAGTTGTAAGCGAAGCGATGACACACAACCCATTTGGCAAACGTCTATTAGGTCCTGCTAAGGAGACGACTCGATAATCTTTGAAAATTACAAAAACCCTACGTGCTCTATCTTTGCAGGAGACACACAGATGGCTAGGCAGGCCTTTGTCATGATAGAGAAAATTCAGTGCTGGTTTCAGAAACTTTCCAGCAGATCACCTGGGAAAGAAAATAACACAGACACAAGGCCAGAGTCACCTGGTGTCATCACATGAAAAGTCGATATCACAGAAGCCTCCCTTAAACTGAGATCCAGAGAATGCTCGCTGGCACTTACTATGTATGTTAGGACATTAGAAGGATTTAATTCTGAGATTGACACTTCTTAGAAGTTATTCTAACTTTTCCAGGAAACCAATTGTGAATAAGAACATGTTACAAGGGTTTGGCTGGGAGTTCAAGGCCAGACAGAGATGCCACAGTGAATTCTGTGTTAGCCCGGGCTACAGCCACTGCTACCCTGTACCCCCTCCAAAAATTATGTATGTATTTATTTATGTATATATATATATATATATATATATATATATATATATATATGTGTGTGTGTGTGTGTGTGTGTTTGTGTGTGTGTATGTTTCTGTGTTGATGGATACACATTTACATATGGCCTTAAACCTAATCCTATTGAGATATATATAAAAATTTATATACATTCACATATAATTATATATGTTAGTATATGTATGTATTATGTA
>JAEOAD010002816.1:0-87877 GCA_036365145.1 Orientallactaga sibirica
TTTTTCAATGTCTGTGAAGAGTAGAATTTTGATCAAGACTAGGCTGAATCTGTGAATCACTTTGGGTAATATGGAAATTTTAACAGTATTAATTCTTCAAAGATATGAGCATGGACTACCTTTCCATTTATTTGTGTCTCTTTAGTTTTCTTCATAAATTCCATACAGTTTTCATGGTAGAGATGTTTTACTTCCAAGCCTACATTTCTTGCAAGGTAATTTGTTTCTGAAAACAGCATCTTGAAATTTCTTTTTTGGATGGCTTATTGCTTATGTGGACATAGTATTGGTTCTTGACTGTTCATTTCTGGAATGTAACTTTATTGAATTTATTTAATACATTCTTGGTTGTGTCTTTAGGAGTCTATCTATAACATCATGGACATGGACCCAGAAACAATTTCAATTAATTCTTTCAACTTGAATGACTGTATTTACTTCTGTTGCCAAATCCTCAGACCTAAATTAGATATCATCTTTTACTAGTTTGAATTGTCATTACCAAAAAGACCAAAGAGAGCTGGGGAAATGGCTCAGTGCCTAAAGGCACTTGTCTGCAAGCCTTCCAGCCTGATTTTCATTCTCCAATACCCACATAAAGCTAGACACAAAATGATACATGCATCTGTAATCTCTGTATGCCTGTGACAATGGGGGAGAGAAAGCAGGAGAATCCAGAAGCTGGCAGGTCAGCTAGACTAGTACCCATGACATGGCAAAAACAAAAACCTACAAGAAAGACTCTGTTTCTGGCAAAGTGGAAGGACAAATACCCTGAGGTTGTCCTCAAATATCTACACTTGTGCAGGTGGCATGTATACCCATAAACAGAGAGACAGAGACACAGAGAGAGATAGAGAGAGAACTAAATAAAATTAGAACTTTTTTTTAGATAAAAAGCAAAGGAAGCACTGGCATTGTATTCATTAAATATCTGTAAGTAGAGTCACTATGGAAACCCTAAGGCGATGCCACCAAATATGGAAAATATGTAAACCCTCATGTTTATTTTAGAAATATTTCCAAAGACTATGGCATAGAATCAACATAACTCAGAAGTGTTTATCCTGGCATGAATTAAGGAACCATGCTCTGTCTGCATAGAACAATGCTATCACATATCACAAAGACTGAAATCTTGTAATTTTCCCCAATACAGAGGATCCTAGGGGGCATTATGCAGAGTGAAATGAGTGAGATACAGGAAACCAAATTCCAATGTGGGATCTCAGAGAGTTGATCTGGCAGACATTGAGTAAAATTGAGATTACTAGAGGCTGTGTTAGTAAAGAAGAGATGGAAAGATACTACTCAAAGAATAAATATTGAAGGGTTAGGAGGATGGCTCAGAGGTTAAAGGCACTGGCTCTCAAAGCCTGATGACCAGGGTTCAATTCCTCAGTGCTCACATAAAGCCAGATGCACAAAGAGGTACATGTGTGTGGAGTTTCTTTGCAGTGGCAAGAATAAGTATATGCAGCATGATAAGGAAGAGTAAATTTTAAGAAACCTGTTGTATAGCAAGATGTCTATAGCTAACAATGGTGTACTGCATTCTTACAAATGCAAGTGGAGTAGACAATAAATTGCTCACCATAAAAGTGACAATTATATACAACAATGTATTTTCTAGCAAAATTTAACAATGCATAGATTTCATAACATCGTGTACACAATCTGTCCATATTTTCTTTAAATTTCTTCACTGCCCAAGGTACTGGATCACCTAAGGACATTTTCAGACAAGGATATGATGTACTCTGAGCACATTCTCTCCCCATCCACCTTTCCTTTACTCAATCACTTCCCCTGACCTCACATAGGCCTTTTCGCCCCCATTAATCTGTTCTTCTACTTACATATTTACAATACCATCCTATTAAGTCCCCTGGCTCCCTTTCTATTTCCTTTACATACCCTTTTAGCTTACTGCTCTGCTATTGAGTTTAATTCCTACTCACATAGAAGTCCAATCATTTGAAGTTAGGCTACACATATGTTGGACTGTATTGGATCTGCCTCCTGGTCTCTAGTATACATATTCTCTTCTCTTCTTCATCCATTCTACCAGAGAGATTTTATACACAGTGTTTTTTTTTTTATTTCACTGAATGTGTTCTTCATTGCTAGCATTTTGACTGGTTTTTCTTTATAATTTCTATTTCCTAATTTATGTCTCGTATTACCCTCCTTATTTCATTAAGTTGGTTTCCTGTGACTTCTTTGATTCCTTTGATTTCCTATTTGAATTCTTTGAACATATTTATAATCATTCTTTTGAAATCTATCTCAGGAATTTCCTCTAAATCAGTTTCACTGAAGGTCATTTCTAATACATTAATACTTTTGCTGTATTATATTTTCTTGATTTTTTTGTGTTTGTTGTATTATAATGTAGATTTTTGCATCTTGGATTAATTTAATGCCTAGGTTTTCAAATTATCTGCAGTATTATTAGATGTATCAGTCAACCTGATTTTATATATCTTCAGGGTAGGAGCTTAAGATGCTAGGTGTGGCTCTTAAGACTCTCAGAGTAACCACAATGTGACCCAAGATGTTGGGTTTGCCTGCTATGAGAGTATTCAAGTAATCTGAGTGGAACAAAATATAAATTCTGAAAATTTAACTAAGCAATGTATCCATGCAATGAAAAAACCACAGAGTATTTATGCAACAGTAGGTATTATGACAAAGAGATCCTTTAACAAAGTAACAGTTCCTAAGGACGTGAGTTGCCCCACACCCTTAATCATGTCAACTGGAAGGCTAAGATTCCTGGTCTGTAGAGGGTTCCAAGGTCAGCTTGTGACTGAGTGAAACTCTTCCCCAATGAATGCCAGAAGAGGAAACAAAGGCAATGTAAATCAGGAAGCACCATCAACAAGCCAAAAATATAGCTTATTTTATAAGAGCAAATCCAACCATCCATCAGATTTAATGTATGATTTTCCCTGACATGGATGCACATTAGCACTTCTGCTGCAAGCCTATATACCAGGCTTCCTGGGCAGGTACTGACTTGATGTAATCCCAATTACTTTTGGGGATGGCTTTTGTCTCAGCTATGCTGCACAGCTGCTTGAGTCCCTCTTTGCTGTGCTGTGGACTCAGGTAGGTTGGCTGGGTCAGTAGCAGCTCTGATTACCTGTGCTGGGTGCTGTAAGTTCCCTTCCCCAGGTCCCTGATGCTGTTGGTGCTTGTGCTGGTGGTGAGGGAGTGGAGGCTGTGGATGGTGGCTGAAGTCCTCCTGGTGATCCTTGTGATCATCTTCCTCACAAGCTGCTCTGCTGGTCTCTGCTGTCTTCTTTCCATGTTTCTTGAGTTTTCAAGGGGCCCTGTGTGAGTTCAAAATCCCTCTCCTGGCTTTTCCTTAGCCTGTCAGCTGTGGCCACATGGAACTTGTGCCACTGCTGATGGTGCAACTTCTGCCTGCTTCTGTGGACTCTATAAGCTCTGGGTCTCTCCTACTTCTTTGCTGTGGTTAATAATTTATTATACAGATCACTTTTTGGTAGAAAAGTGCTTTTTTTTTTTTGGCTTTTCTCCCAGGCTGTTTTGGTGTGGTTCCTATGCCACCATCTTAACCAGAAGTCCTCTCCTTTTATTTTTATTTGGCCAAACAAATACTTGCTGTCTTCCAAATGGCATTCACATGAGGCCCCTTGAATTTAGTCAGATATCACCCAGGTGCAGTAACTCTGAGAATGTCTGTCAGTCAACTCACTAAACACAAGACCCCAAAGTTTATTTTGTTGTTGTTGAATCAATGAACAAAAAAGGATGAGGCAGCCATATTTCTGGCTCTATTCCTTGAGCTAATCCATACTCTTATGGTTTTATTGACCACTTAAAACCCATGCTCCATGTAGCTGCTGGACACTTAAAAACTATGACACAGTGACATGAAATAAACTAGTATTAGAAAAACTACACAAAGGGAATTTCTTCTACACAAAGGGAATACAAAGGCAACAATGTCTTTAAAAATGCAGCACTAGGGCTGGAGAGATGGCTTAGTGGTTAAGGCGCCTGCCTCCTAAGCCTAAGAACGCTGGTTCCAATCTCCAGGTCCCATGTTTAGCCAGATGCAAAGTGATGCAAGGGTGCAATGCCGCACTTGACCACAAGGGGGCGCACACACCTGGATTTCGTTTGCAGCAGCTGAGAGGCTGCTGGCATGCCCATCTCTATCTGTCTTCCTCTCCCTTTCTCTCTGTCTCTCTCCAAATAAATAAATAAATAAATAAATAAATAAATAAATAAATAAATAAATAATAAAATACAGCAGTAAAGATTGAATTAAAAATAAACATCAGTAGACTACTCACCATATGTTTTCCTCAATAACAGAGAATAAGACAATGTTGAGAATTTATTCTATTAGATATAACAAGAGAGAAGACAGCACTCAATTTGAAATACTGTATTGCACCCTAAGATCCTTGTTTTCCTTTTAAAAATACATGTAAAACAACTAGGGTTAGTGAACAAGCAGCCTTTGTTTA
Source organism: Orientallactaga sibirica (assembly GCA_036365145.1). Lineage (NCBI taxonomy): Eukaryota > Metazoa > Chordata > Mammalia > Rodentia > Dipodidae > Orientallactaga > Orientallactaga sibirica. The sequence goes on from JAEOAD010002816.1 coordinate 4,509, forward strand.
ATCACAGAGACCTGACGGATCATGCAAAGTCAATTCAATGAGAAAGGAATAATGTCATTCCACACCAGTGAATGCCCCCACTCACAGGCCCAGAGCTCTGCTGAAAGGTACATTACCTTCCACTGACCCTTCAAGCAGAATGCCCAGGAACATGCCGTGTCCTTCTTCTTTGGGTCAGCCACACACCACCTCAGGGAGGAAGATACCACCTAACACAGGCTTCTCACTGGCAGGTTGCATGAGTTGGCAGTCTTCTCATGAGCAAAACTTCTATGGATTACGGAGGCACTCAAAGGACAGTTTCAATCTTTCACCTGTATCTAATGCTGCATTTAAAGGAAAGACATGAAGCCATGGAAATTGAAGGAAGTTCAGAATCTGAGGCCCTGCTAGGCTCCATTCATGCAGATGAGGTCCTTTGTTCCAAATAGCAAGATAATGAAGGACTTTTAACCAAGTTGGCAGATCATAATGCTACTGAGTGTCACTGTGATTATGCTGGGGAGATAGAATATTTAGCTGGTATGTGTAACATACTGAATATTCCTCTGTATGTTGTGAAGATTTTGCAAGAAAAAGGGTTCAAGATTCTGAGCAAAAGATTTTCAATTATTCTAGAGAAGACAATCAAAATAGTTTTAGGAGAAATCTCTGTGATAATAAAGAATAAAATTATTTTGTGCTCTTATTAAATACATTAAACATAAACGCTTCACTCTATGTGGCCATGCAAGGACCCATGTAATTGGAAACTTGGTCATGAGTTAGATATGACTTTCTATGGTAACCTCATCCTGATCATGTCCAGGCTACTAAGAGGAGACAGAGTGTCTAGCTAGTGCTGGGATTACTTTTTAGTACTTTTTTTTAAAATAAAATTTTATTTTAGTTTCCCCTTTTAAAAATTTTATTTATTCATTTATTTTTATTGACAATTTCCATAGTTGTAAACAATAACCCATGGTAATTCCCACCCTCCCCCACTTCCCCTTTGAAACTCCACCCTTCACCATGTCCCCTCCATCTCTCAATCTCTCTTTTATTCTAATATCATGATCTTTTCCTCCTATTATGATGGGCTTGTGCAGGTAGTAACAGGCACTGTGAGGTCATGGATATCCAGGCCATTTTGTGTCAAGAGGAGCACATTGTAAGGAGTCCTACCATTCCTTTGGCTCTTACATTCCTTCTGCCACCTCTTCCAAAATGAACACTGAGCCTGGGAAGATGTGACAGAGATGTTTCAGGTTTGAGCACTCATCTGTCACTTCTTCTCAGCATCATGGTGCCTTCTGAGTCATCCCAAGGTCACTGCCATCTGAAAAGAGAAGTTTCTCTATCCAAAAGTGAAAGTAGCATTAATATATGGTATGAACATTAAGAGAAGTGCTTACTGAGCAATTTGGTGAACATAATACATACATTGAGCCAGACACCAACAGACATTACACCCCCAGGGCTCATGACTACCCCTGTTGTAGGTTTTTAGTATCAGGGATGTATTCCCTCCCGTGGAGCAGACCTTCAGTCCAATTAGAGAGTGGTTGGTTTTCCCAATAACAGACATGCCACTGTTTCACCTGTTGACTCATTTGGCCTGCCTGGGTAAATTTAAGGCTTATAGAGTTCACTGTCAAGTATCACCACTGGTAATTTCTCTCTCTACCATTGAACTGCATTCACCATACCTTTTTCCAGCTTTCTGTCATTCAGTCTACATGGAGGAGGTTTAAAGTTCAGCTCCTGCAGGATTTCTCAGTGACATTGCAGCCCAAGTATGTGGAGTCTTCAGCAATAGGGTCTTACCATCTATTACTGGGAAACCAGGAGTCTTGGAAATGGCCTGTAATGTTTTGGGGTATTCATGACCTCCCTAGACAACAATTCACTGGAAGGTATCCCATTCCTGGCACTGAAAAATTTCTAGTAACAATCTATGGCTCCTGAGTGTTCCATTGTCCAAAAAAGTAGGTTACCTTATGACTTACTTATATCCTCTTAGATTTTGATTAGCCCTCCCTCCACCTTTCCTTTACACAATCTCTTCTCCTGACCTTACTTAGGCTTTTTTACTCCCATTAATCTGTTCTTCCACTTACATATATACAATAACATCCTATTAAGTCCCCCCTCCCTTTCTATCCCTTTATATCCCATTTCTAGATTATTGGCCTCTGCTACTGAGTTTGATTCCTACTCACATAGAATTCCAATCATTTGTAGCTAGGATCTACATATGAGAGAGAACATGTGATGTTTGGCTTTCTGGGCCTGGGTTATCTTTCTAAGTATAATCTTTCCCAGATGTATTCATTTTCCTGCAAATTTCATAATTTCAAAAAATTATTTTTTAGGATTATACTCATATCCCCTCATACCTGCTTCCATTCTACTGAGGGACCTCCTCAGTGCGGTTACTGGTATTCACTATGGAGTCTTGAGGGCCTCACTTGGTCTCTGTGGTTGGAGACTGTGTCTTGGGATAATCCTATCTACTCTATGGCTTTTAGAATATTTCAACTTCTTCTTGTTCAATGTTCCCTGAGCCCCAATGAACATGTTAGCAGTCTGATTTAGTGTTCAGTTCTATGCAGCCTCCAGGTTTCTACTTTGATGAGTAATGAGGTACCACCATGTCTGTAGTCATTTCCCTGGAAATGGTTGTTGGGCTAGCATTGACAGCAGGACTCATGTCACTGCTTCCTCTACAATATCTCCTGGGACCTGGCAGATGTCATAGAATTGACCCATCTTGTGATAGGTAGTTGCCTATCTTTTCTTGTCATATAGATGAATTTTGGATCTCCCTAGTATTCTGTGCCATCTGTAAATAAAACACATTTTCCAACCAAGAATGAAAGCACTCTGAATTAAAGGGTATAAACATGGTTATTTGAAGGACTAAAAATATTATATTTATTTATTTATGACCAATAAAAGGCTTTCCTCTCAGCTCCAGTGTGATCACTCAATGTCCTGTGATCACAGAATGTACTTAGCTGGTCTGGGATGCACATGAATTCTGTCTTCTAGTGTGTATGAATTAGGGGACATGTTTAATTGTAGCAGTTACCTTCTCATTGCTGGAAGAAAACATCCAACCAGAAATAGTATATGAAATAAAAGGGTTATGGAAGAAAAGGGTTTAATTCCAGCTTACAGTTTCAGGGCAATTTCATCATGGTGAGGAAAGCAAGGCAAAAGTGGACAACTGGGCATCACAGCTCCACAGAGGTTTTGGAGGAAGTAGAATGAGTGAGATCATTAGCACTGGCAAGTGTGACTGGATGATAAAAATCTCAAGGTCCATCCCAAATGATATGCCTCTTTCTGGAAATCTCCACCAGTTTGGTATTATGTATCCTGCTTAATTACAAACACATGAGACCAGGGGCACTTTAACATTCAAACCACTAAAATTATTATGATAAACTTCTCTATTAGAATATGTGAGTGGAAACTTTAAGACATAATTTTGATGAAGTAGCTTCTTCTAAATACAATCCAATTAGCTCAAAATCAACCATATTACCACCTTTACATGAAAAAAAAACATTCAAGAGAATACTTAGTTGACCTAAGGAAGAACTGTTTGCATATTTGATGGCTCCAGGACCATCTCCACTACAAACACCAAAGTTCTGTTTGAAGGTGATATTCAAGATGACTAAATCAGGGACTGGAAAGATGACTTAGTCATTAATGTGCTTGCCTGTAAAGCCTAATAACCCTGGTTCAGTTCCCAAGTGCACAAAAAAAGCCCAATGCACAAAGTGGTATATTCATCTGACATTTGTTTGCAGTGGCTAGAGTCCATAACACACCCATCTCTTCTGTATCTTTCTCTCTCTCTTTCTGCCTTTCTCTGCTTAAAAATAAATGAATAAATAATAAAAATGTGTTCAAAAAAGATGACTAAAGTAGTATTTTTCAGAGGTCCAACACAAAAATCAAGATACTCAAAATAATTATCTTTGATTATCCAAAAATCCTTTTCTAGAAAGTGTTACCTTTGGGATAAAATAATTCCCACATCAAAAGATCAAAAAGCACATATATAAACACTGAGAACATGAAGAAAAGGCCAGTATCCATTAATTATAGAGCATGATTAATTTTAATTAATTTATTAGAGTGTGTGATTTTTTTGTTAGTTTTTTGAGGTAGGGTTTCACTCTAGCCCAGGCGCACCTGGAACTCACTATGTAGTATCAGGGTGGCTTTGAAATTATGGTGATCCTCCTACCTCTACCTTCCAAGTGTTGGAATTAAAGGTGTGTGTCACAACATATAGCTGGAGTATGTGATTTTTAGAACATACATTTTGTGAGGTAATATACAAAATCTACATAAATCTTACAACAGCTCTAGTCAAGAATTCACAGTGAAAATCCCAGGGCCTAACCTAGTGCTCAAACTATGTTGAATTATTTATAACATCTCAGTTTTATCTCTATTGGACACTTATGATCTATATTGTACTAATTCTATAGTACTACTTTTACTAGTATCTTGTACTAAAGTTTATGGTGAAATTAGGCACACTATCAAAGTAAATGTAGAGATGTATATTATAGTAAGTAATAATGTTATCATTACTAACATGGAGGAAATGCTCTTTATTTGAGTATTATTCTTGGGGTCTTCTTTTTCTTAGAGAGGCTGTAGAGCCAGCATTCAGCACAGCTTGTCTGACTATTGTGAACTCTGAGTTAATGGACCTTGGATGAGACTTTAATCTACAAATCACTTTCCACCCCAGAACAAGATGAGTGCCATGTTAGTTGCATATATACAAAGTTTGAAGTTGAGCATCTGAGTTCAGCTAATTGCTTGAAAAATGTACCCATTCAGCCTACAGCAAAAAACATCATTCGTGACAACAGCCATAAGTAGAGTTTTGTGCATTTTAAGCTTTTGGATATCATATTATTACAAGAGAAAACATCATAAATACAAGATTAGACATCAGCAAAAAGAACAAACACAGGGATGGTCGGTTAAATCATTCTCATGTGGAAAACAAGTGTGTATCTGATGGAGACTGAAAAAACTCTAGAAATAATGAGATAAATTCAAGGAATAATCAAACATTGAATCCATTCTTTTTTTGTTTGAGAGAGACAGAGAGAGAGAGACAGACATAGAGAGAGGTAGAGGGAGACAGAGAATGGGGGTGCCAGCAGTCTCTCAGCTGCTGTGAAAGAAATCCAGATGTTTACTCCCCCTTGTGGGCAAGTGCAGCATTGCACCCTTGCATCACTGCATCTGGCTAAACGTGGGACCTGGAGATTGGAACTGGGTTCTTAGGTTTAGCAGGCAGGCGCCTTAACTGCTAAGCCAACTCTCCAGCCCTTAATCCATTATTGAATAGCTACAAAACAGAAACTCAGCCATATCAGAGTGGAAATGTTGTTTCTATGCCAACTACACATTAAAAGATGGGAATGTTTCTTATGATAGCATTGGATTAAAATTAGAAATTAAGCCAGGCATGGTGGTGCATGCCTTTAATCCCAGCACTTGGGAGGCAGAGGTAGGAGGACTGCTGTGAGTTTGAGGCAACTCTGAGACTATATAGTTAATTCCAGGTCAGCCTGGGCCAGAGTGAGACCCTACCTGGAAAAAAAAAGAAACAAAAATTAATAACTGGGGGAAATTTTTAAATATATACATATGTGAAAATTAAGTACAATAATTAAAAAACTACCATTATTCAAGGAAGAAATTATAACACATTCTCAAGTCTTTATCCCATTTTGAGTTTTAATTATACATGTGTGAAGTAAGTGTCAAGGTCCATTTGTCTGTTGGTAGACATCCAGTTTGCCCAACATTACTTACGAAGGAGACTGCTATTCATGTATATGAGATTAAAAACACTTGTGAAGAGTGAAGTTTTTAAAAAATAAATAATTCATGTCATTTAGCAAAATCAGTACTCAAAGGAAAAGTTGTAGTTATCAGCACCTAAAGTCCACATCCTAATTTTCCATATTAATAAGTTAGAAATGAGAAGCAAACTAAGGCAAAAACAAGCAGAAAGAGGAAAAAGTGGAAATTAGCATCGATAATTAAAAATAGAAGGAAAAATAAATTTAAAAGTTTGGTCTTGTCCTTGAAAAAAATGATGAAAATAAGCATTTTTATTCACTAACCAAGAAAAGGATAAATATTCAAATTACAAAAATAAGAAAGGGGCTGGAGAGATGGCTTAGTGGTTAAGGCTCCAGCCTGCTAAGCCTAAGAATCAGGTTCCAATCTCCAGGTCCCACATTTAGCCAGATGCAGTGTCATGAGGGCACAATGCCGCACTTGCCCACAAGGGGGAGCACACATCTGGATTTCGTTCACAGCAGCTGAGACTGCTGGCGCGCCCATTCTCTGTCTCTTTCTCCCTCTCTGTCTGTCTCTCTCTGTGTTTCTCTCCAAAAATAAATAAAATAATTTTTAAAAATTTAAAAAATAAGAAAGAAGGCTGGGGATATGGCTTCAAGAAGGAAAAGAAGCCGGGCATGGTGGCGCACGCCTTTAATCCCAGCACTCGGGAGGCAGAGGCAGGAGGATTGCCTTGAGTTCAAGGCCACCCTGAGACTACATAGTTAGTTCCAGGTCAGCCTGGGCCAGAGTGAGACCCTACCTCAAAAAAAAAAAAAAAAAAAAAAAGAAGGAAAAGAAGTCATTACCATTTACTTTACAGAAATAAAAATGATCATGAAGGACAACTTATGACAACAAAATAGGTAACCTACATGAAATTATAAATCCCTACAACCACAAAATAACATAAAGTAATATAGAAAGAACTACAAACTCAAGAAAAATTTATAATAAGTAAAAATATTAGATTGGTTGAAAGACACCCACGAAACAGTTCAGGGCTACACAGTCGGGCTTCGTGGCACACGGCTTTAATCCCAGCACTTAGGAGGCAGATACAGGAGGATCACCATGAGTTTGCAGCAAGCCTGAGACTACATAGTGAATTCCAAGTCAGCCTGCTGTAGAGTGAGACCCTACCTCAAAAAACAACAACAAAATGTACAGGGCTAGATGGACTTAATGCTAAATTCTGTTGACATTTAAGAAGAATTGACAGTCCTTTATAAAATCACCAAATAATAAAAGGAGCATTTCCCCATCATTTTGTGGGGCAGTATTGTTTATACAGAACAGGAAAAAAGAACTATTGGCCAACGATCCAAATCAATAAACAGAGAAAAGAAACAAACCTCTGATACAGAATTCCAAATAAATTTGTACATGCTCCACTCTGAAGGAGGAGGCCATGACTCCACATTATTCATATCTGGGGTTCACACAGTGGCTCCCTTTTAAAGATGGCAGTGTGGAAAGGGGAGACAGAGTGCTTTAGAGTGGGAAATCCCTAATAGCAACACTTTAGTTTGGTGTCTGAATCACATTCACTACATGCACCTTTGATGTGCAGCTAATGGCATTTTACCTCTGTGGTCTTCCCCCAAATCCATTATTCCTCTCTACCCTTGAGGAAAAATGTCAAATTCCAACCAAACATCATCATGCAATACTCAAGAGTAGTGATCCTGTCAAGACTACCAATACAAAGAAAATCTGAGAAAGTGTCACATCCCAGAGAAGCTGATCAAAATAACCATCAAATGTGACATGTGGTTCTAGATCTTGGAATAAAGGATATTAGATAAAAATGAGGGAAACCTGGGCAACTGTGGATTTTATTTTATACTAAGAACCTTGAGTAAATCTAATTTAATTAATTTAGGAATGTTTAAGTGTTCTGCATTAGTGTCAAATATAATAGGTATTCTTTGTGCAAGGTGCATGTAGGAGGTTTTCCTATTAGCTACTCAATTTTTTCTCAATATATATTTTTTTTTTTTTTTTTTACAAAATCAAAGACTTAATGAAATCAATTTAAACATTTTTGAATCTGGGTAAAATATTCACTTTATGATATATTTCTTCACATATACTTGGTGGTAATATTTTTGTTGTTAATTGAGGTAGGGTCTTGCAGTAGCCTGGACTGTCACAGGCTAGCCTTGAACTCACAATGATCCTCCTACCTGTGCATCCCAAGTTCTGGGACTGAAGGTGTATATCACCACACCTGACATTAATAACATTTTTAGAAATAGAAAAAAAATATATATTTTGGCAAATATGGGAACAGATTGGAACCTTCCTGCATTTCTGTTAGGAAAGTTCTATGAGGAACACAAGAACTTAAACATAAGTTCCCATGACCCAGATATTCCCCTTTAAAATATATACCTAAATGAGGGCTGGAGAGATGGCTTAGAGGTTAAGGCACCTGCCTCCTAAGCCTAAGAACACTGGTTCCAATCTCCAGCGGTTCCAAACTCCAGGTCCCACGTTTAGCCAGATGCAAACTGATGCAAGGGCAAAATGATGCACTTGACCACAAGGGGGCACACGCACCTGGATTTCATTCACAGCAGCTGAGAGGCTGCTGGAGCACCCATCTCTATCTCTCTTCCTCTTCCTCTCCCTCTCTCTCTGTCTCTCTCCAAATATATATTGAATGCAAAAAAGTCATACAAAATTCATTATGATAAAAATAGTTATTCATGTCACTGAAAATGTAAACAACTCAGATTCTATCAACTGAATAATGAAGAATTTTCATGTATTTTCCATATAAGGTAAAATATTATTCAGCCATAAAAATGAATAAAGTGCTGATATATGCTATAAAAGGAATGAATGTATTTTGAAACTATTATGTCCAGTGAAAGACCAACAAAGCCATAAATTATATGATTGTGTTTATGTGAAGTGATCAGAAGAGGCAAATCCATGGGGCCCAGGGTAGATCATTGGTTGCCAGGAGGCAAGCTTGGCAGATGAGGTGGGTGCGGTTGCCACCATCACCACAAGGAAGGAAGAATTGGGAGGGACATTTTGACACTGAGATTAAGGATCTTGTAGAATATCTGGGTCAATATATCCAGTGTGTGGTTAAGTATTTCTGTCTCTTTTTTCATTAAAGCCTCCAAAGCTATAGATATGATTTTATCATCATACTATGTAATTCTAATTTTATGTCTCTAACCTATAATTTTATACTATATTAATAAGTTAATAATTAAAACTACCAGAATTCTTCCACTTACCAAATGAGTTCTTCCATTTGAGACAAGCTACATGAGCTTTGAACACATTAAGATTCACTGAATGCATACAGTGTCAGGGAATTGAGAGAAAATAAAGGCTGGCACTGAGGATCCAGGCGGAACAAAAGCATGAGCTGAGGTTTCCTAAATCCACAGCTTGGTTTCTGTTTTCATCACATATTCTGTAAGATGTCTATATGCTAGTGCTTACCAGTGAACAACAGATAATCTAAAGTACTTTCTTGTCCCAGCATCAAGCTGTTGGCACAGGATTTTTGAAATCTCCTTGACATACTCACAAGTGGTGTGAACAGGGATTCTCCAATACAGCATACATCAGTCTGCTGTGCGAGCAGTGGCTGCAACAAAGCCATTTCTCATACTGGCCTCAGGTGGGGGCTGGATGTACTTTACCACTGGTTAGTGAAAATGTCCTTGCATGGCCTATCCACAGGGTGAACAGACTTGGGGTACACTTGCAGAGGACAGGATATGAGAACTATTTGACTTTGTTCTACTTAAATTTTGGATACCATCTTGTATATTATTGTGTAGTCCTATGGCAGGAAAAAATTCAACTCAGCATTTTATCATCTAATTATAGGGAAGAGAATAAATATCTTCCACCAGATGCAAAAATACATACCAGAACAAGTGACAATCATATAAATAAGTCTTTAAAATGTAAGAAAATGTTCCTTTTAGAAAAATCTAGTGCTTTGTATTATAAAGACAGATAACTCATTGAAAAGAACATTAAAGAGTGTGGTAGTTTGAATATATGGCCCCCAATATAGTCAATGTTTTATTACTTTATAGTTTGCATCTGCAATCACCTTGCTAGAGGCAATGTCACTGGGGGCCAGTCTTAATGTGTGGTGATGGTTTGAGATTCCATTGTAAATATATGCAAATGTGCCTAGCAGGAGTTCCTGAAGTGTGCTGGCCTTTTAGCAGTAGTTTTTGCTCCGTGAGCTGTGTGGCTGGTTGGCTTTTCTCTCTCTGCTTTGCCCTGTGGAGAGCAGGCCAGCTTCTCCTGCCATTATGGAACTTCCCCTGGATCTGTGAGCTTCAATAAATAAATATTCCTTCCTCCATAACTGTGCCTGGTCTGGAAGTTCATCTCAGCGAACCTGAAGCTGTCTGCTACACTGAGGTAAATATGACAGGTCAAAGGCAAGCTGGAAGAAATTTATGAGGCAAACATCCAGTTTAAGTGCAGAAAGTCCACCAATTATTTTCTTCCTACAAAAGAAAACTGTATTCAATATCTGGCTTTGATAACAATAAATGTAAAATTTTCAGTTAGGCATTGAAAGGGTCATATTTAGAGAGTCATGTGTACCAAGGCCAATTATTTCTTGTGCACAAGTGATAAAAACTGATCTTCCAGCTTTACTGCTACAAACTAGATTTTTTGTTATACATTCCCCAAAAATGTACAGAGAACATATGCCAGTGAGAAAACCCCACTAAGTTGAGTATTCCATAATCAGAGCTCACATCTCTGACAATGGCACAAGTCACTCATGATAACTAATTTTCTCACACTTAGAATGGGCACAAATAAAACAAAATTCTAAACAACCATCATTCATTTGGTATTTTTTAAATGAAGTTTTGCCCTCTTCCTCCTTAAAAGTGGCCTTGAAAATGGAAGAAGTTATACTTACTACTTTGAAAGTGATAAAGTGATTTGCAAATTAGAGAGTCATTATTGCTGATTTGATGATCAGAAACAATGTTGGATGCACCCAACTAAACACTGACACCTTATTTTCCTGATCTGGGCAGATGTCTTCTAGACCAAGAATAAAATTTGCTACATTCACATACTGTCCCTCAATGTACAGAAGGACAGAAATCACATGTCTCTATGTCACCTGTCTTTGGTGTTATTTGTCTGGCAATGGGGTAATTCTAGTTTATGCTGCCATAAAGCCAGGTGTGGCCATATATCTAACAGACAGGAAGGCTTCTTGGAAAGACAGACACATATGACTTCCATGGGTTATAATCCATGGTTTCTTTCTTCTGTGTCATTCATGGGTTTTGGTAAAACCTTCCTACAGCCAAACCTTCTTACTGTGCCCACTCCAGAAGAGTGTCTGTATGCTACTTAGCATATCCCAGAACAATGACAATTCAGGTACCATCTCATGACCCACATTCAGGGACAGTCATCCTCCCCTTCCTGAAACAATTCCTCCATGGAGGAAGTCATTTCAACCCATAACAAAAGCTATAAGGAGGAATCAAAACTGGCTCTTAAAACATTGTCCCTCCCAGCCCCTTCTTATGATGATGCAGAGGAAGACCAAGCCATCAATGATAAAAGACCTCCACCCAAACTGCCACCTGTGGCAGCCACATCACAACCACCCTTCCCCTCTTTACACTTGGAAGGACCTCCACCCGATCTGTCCTGGACACACCCAGGCAACTTACATTTGGCTGACTCGCCCCATTGCTCCACCCTTTGCTGCCTTCCCTGTTAACATAGGGCCGGATGCAACAGTCAGGCACTGGTACCCCACCCCCTCTCTTATCTGGCTCTCATCAGCAAGGCAGCCCAGGAATCTGGCATTGACTCCTACTTTGGACCAGCCCTTGTACAATGGGCCATCCACCTTCAGACATACTGAGCATGATTGCTCACACACAGGTCTGCCTGGCTTTATTGCTGATGGGAATTGACAGGTAGACAAGTTTATTGCTGTCTCATCCTTGCCTCCTTTAGAACAAGCTAGACGTTTACACCAAAGGTTCCATCTATCCCCCATTAACCTAAGAACCCTATACCCAGAGCTCTTGCTTAGCCAATGTAAACATTTAACTTGTGCCTGTAAGGCATGTGCCCCCTAGCCCCCTTGGGCCCCCTACAGCCTCAAGGGGTCAATCCTAGAGGCCTTACCCCAAATTTTATCTGGCAGATGGATGTTACCCATATACTTTCCTTTGATAACCTCAAATATGTCCATGTCATTGTGGACACTTCCTCTAATCTTATTTTTGCTGTTGCTCTCTCAGGGGAGAAGGTGCCCCATGACATTAAGGTGACAAAAACCACCATGTTGGTCATGGGCATACCCTGGTCATTTAAAACTGATAATAGCCCTGCATACACATCTGCCCAATTCACATCCTTCATGGAATCTTGGGGAATAAAACACTCCCTTGGGATCCCCTATAACCCACAAGGACAAGGCATCATGGAGAGAACTAACCAGACCCTAAAGGAACTAATTATAAGACAAAAGTCCACTATGTTGCCCAAGGATCCCTGCTTGGCCCTGGTGGAAGCTCTCTTCACCCTCTATTTTCTCACCTTTGATGAGGCAGGACTCTCCCCAGCCTACAAACATTGGAGATCCCAACCAACCCCAACGCCCTTCCCTTTAGTCCCTGGGAAGGATCCTCTTACCAATATCTGGAAAGGACCCCACCCACTGTTAACGCAGGGCAAGGGTATGCTTGTGTCTTTCCAGAAACTTCACAGATCCCGATCTGGATCCCTGCCAGAAACATCTGTCCAGCCACTGACTCAGGGATCGACCTTGATGAAGAGAATGATGCTGAACCCATCAGTCTGGATATGAGACTGTAAACTCATTCCCCCCTTTTCTCGTTTTATCTCCTTTTCTCCTAATACCATTTCCCAGAAACCATTTTGGACAATTCTTCTTAGGCCATACTTGTTTGGGGTGGTGGGCCCAGATTCCCATGCTTTTCCTAGGCTTCATTTTAGCCACTCTATTTCACTGTATTCCTCCACCTTCAAGCAAGTACTTCTCCTTAGCCATACCTTTGCTTTTTTGCTTATTAATGCCTCCTACCGTAATGTTACCCTCAAACAAGCCATAAATTCCTTTGCAACTCCTTTGATTGCATTGATCTACTACCATTAAGAAAATCAATGCTACTATTTATGGCGCTAAGGGTGAGCTCACAGCAGTCACCCAACAACTTGTTTATGTTAAATTCCCCCTATTATTTTGTCTTGGTCCCAACACTCAATTCCTCCACCTTTATACTCTTTTCTGGGGGCTTTCTCAACTGCTCCTTCCTTAGTTGTAGACTGAGCCCTTGCATGACTATTCATGCTGACCTCCATGTTATCGTTAGACAGGTTCCCATTGGCTTTGAAGCTGTTTCACCTGATGATAACTTTACATTTCTTTCTTCAACCCTTTCTCCCTTCATATCCTGATGGGAATCCTACTTATTCTCACCATCATGCTGATCCTTTTCAGATGTCTCAGAACTTTTGCGCAGCACATCTCCGCCATCCAAACAAACCAGGTTCTACTACAGGGAGCCATTAATCATCTTTGGAAGAGGAAACCCCTTGTGAACCACCATATATCTTATCCACAATTTCTCATTTGTAATCCAGTCCTACACCAATCTTTTTTCAGGTTCTATAGTTGATTCTCGATTAGTGGACCATTCGCACTCCAGAGAGCCACCACCACTTGGCCCTCCCATGCCTCCCAGGCAACAGCCACACCCCTTGGGTTTTCTCAACAGGATGGCAGGTAATCAATGATGGGTAAGACCCCATACGATGGGGACACCTAAGACAGGCTCCATCACGTGTGATAATCCTTTGGGGCCTGGAGTCAACAATGGCTTGGCAAAGAATCATGCCTCCAGAGTCGCCAATAATAAGAACAAAAGGGAGGATATGTATAGCACAATGCAGGTCTGGCCCTTGCCAGACGGCATGCTAAAAGAAACCAGGCCACACCCCTTGGGTTTTCTTAACAAGATGGTGGGTAGTCAATGACAGGTAAGAGCCCTTGAGATGGGGCAACCTAAGAAAGGCACCATCATGTGTGATGATCCCTTGGGGCCTGGGGTCAACAATGGCTTGGCAAAGAACCATGCCTCCCAGGGTCAACAATAATAAAAACAAAAAGGAGGATATGTATGGCACAATGCAGGTCAGGCCCTAGCCAGACCATATGCCAGAAGAAACCAGGAAGTGGCTTCTGTGGACATGGCACTCTGCACAGGCTTGGCATAACAGCTACAATCCCATGCTCACGAGAAAACTGCTGCAAAATTATCTGCCAGGAGACCAGCTGTCATTGGTCACAAGAAGGGGACAACCTCATAGAATGATTGGCCAGCCAAACACTTTAAACCCCCTACACTTCTTTGAATAAATGAGTTTGCAGCACCTCACCCTCTGCCTGCTTCCACCCAACTCCCAAAGTATGTGTCATGATGCCATGCCTCTCACCACCTACTCAGCAGATATCCTGCCATCACTCAAGGGTGGCCCTAGGGTGGGCCCCAACAACAGATGATCATGACTGTCCAGAGCACATCTGCATCACAATGATGACCATGTCTACCCAGGTAAGGTATCATCTGTAGCACAATGATGATCATGTCTCCAAAAGCCTCATATGTAACACAGTGATGATCATGTCTCCATTGGCCTCATGTGCAGCACAATGATGATCATGTCTCCCAATGTCCCATCTGTAATACAATGATGGTCATGTCTCCCTATGGATCCTCTGTAACACAATGATCATGTATCCCAAGACCTCATTGGCAATACAATGATGTCCATGTCTTCCCAGGGATCCTCTGTAACACAGTGATGATTATGTCTACTGAGGACTCATCTGTAACACATTGATTATCATGTCTCACAAGGCCTAATCTGTAATACAATATTGATCAGGTCATCCTAGGCCTCATCCACACCAAAATGGTGATCATGTCTACCCAAGCCTCATTGGTACCACAATGATAATCATGTCTCCTCAGGTGTCATCTGTAACACAATGATGATTATATCTCGACAGGCCTCATCTGTAACACATTGACAGGCTTCATGTGTAACAATGATGATCCTGTCTCTCCAAGTGTCATCTATGAGACAATGATGATTATGTCTTCCCAGGCCTCATAAGAAGCACAGTGATGATGACTACAAAGGCTTCATCTGTAAAACCAGGATGATCACATCTCCCCAGGCCTTATGTGTAACACCATCATGGTTATGTATCCCCAAGTCTCACCTATAACACAATGATGATCATTAATGCCAAGGCCTCATCACTAACACAATTATGATCATGTATACTTAGGCACATCTGCAGCACAATAATAATCATGTCTCCAGAGACCTCACTGGTTACACTTTAATGATCATATCTCACCTGGTCTATCTTTAAAAATGATAATCATGTCTCCCAAGGCATCATTTGTAACACAATGAGGATCATGTTTTCCCAGGCCTCATCAGAAGCACAATGATTTTTATGTCCTCCTGTGCCTAATCTGTAATACATCATGTTTCTAATGCCTCAAGTGGAATACAACAAAGATCATGTTTCCTTAAGCTTCACCTGTAACATATTGATGATTATGTCTTCCCTGGCATCACCTATGAAACAGTGATGATCATGTCTCCTAAGGCCTCATCTGCTATAACAATGATGATCATTGTAAAGAGAGTGTAAAAGAGGCTGGAGAGATGGCTTAGTGCCTGCCTGCGAAGCCTAAGAACGCCTGTTCGATTCTCCAAGTCCCATGTTTAGCCAGACACAAAAAGTGATGCAAATGCAAAATGACATACTTGTCCACAAGGGGTCACATGCATCTGGAGTTCATTCACAGTGGCTGAGGCCACTGGCATGCCCATTCTCTCTCTCCCTCTCAAATTCAAAAAAAAGTGGGAAAGAAAAACAAAAGAGAACTCTGAACTTCATCTCTACAGATAGACTGCTTATTGAGAGAAACAGTGAGGGGCAAAAGCCTTCCTGTGGTATAAAGCCTGAAGCACTGGGCCAGGCTGGGGTGCAAGCTCAGAAGGAGAATCCTAAGAAAAACAGACTGTAGCAGCTGCAGGTCCAAGGGAAGTAGAGAAGGAATTGTGGTTATTTGTGTCCTTGGTCAGAATAAGCATTTAAAGCCAAATTTTCTAGGGAGGATGTCCCACCAGAGGGTTTTGCTCCCTCAAGGTTTTCTGAGCTCAGAGAAGTTTATCAATTGGGAGTAGCCTGTCAAGGCTGCATGTCTCTGTGACTTCTTTATTGCCTGCTAGTTTTAGGGAAAATTATTAACTCTTTAGTTCACTCTAGTTTTCAGGGAAGGCTATTAACCCTTTAGTCTGGACTCTGGAAAGATAAAAAAAGATTGGGAAATATAGGTGATATGTGGGGCATCTAGGGAGGACTGCATGGGCTGGAATGGAAAGCAACAACTCATCTCCAACTACTTCAAGCCGAGTGGGGCAGTAGATCTCACGAGGTGTCCCATGACATCCTGTGGAAATTGGATGTTTAGGGGCTAATATTAAGTGGCCATGAAGAATTCAGTGACATGAAGGCAAAGATTCTGACTTGGAGGAATTCAGTGAGGCATCTGAGTATGCAAGGACCAAAAGAGAGGGCAACCATTATAATAAGTGGAATAAAGTACATGTAAGATAGGATAGATTTAATTTGAACAGAGTAGAGGTATGAGATTTCTTAACTTATAGCAATAAATATCTTGGTTGGTCACAGAGAGATGTCAGGTCACCTTTAGAGAAATGATATTATTGGCCATGTAAAAGACTCATACAGCCCAAAATATTATTGGCTCTGGATTGGTAATATTTACCTCTCCACAATCATTGCAGTCCATCATTGAAGTCTTAGTCACACAGGTGTGGCTTTGGGGAGTTTCACATCTTAGTTTCCCATTTGCCCAACTACATTTTGTACTTTGTGTACATAGTAGGCTATTACCCCATGTCAATCTTATGAATAGGCAAGGAGGCAGCTCGTCAGGAGAGTGATAGTTATCAGAGTCATTATGAAAGAACACATAGATCATGTCAAATCTTTTAGCCATCATGATCTTGTTATTATCTATGTATGAGTTTTCTTACATGTAACATGACATTTATAGGTGACATGAACATTATATTTAAGGTTGAAAAATAATGATAATATAGGTGATAAGTAAGGAAGGTATTATTAACTAGGATGGGAAATTAATGGGAACTTGTGAAAATATAAAGATTTGGTTTAGGTAAAGTAGGAAGTATAAGAGATTAGTATGGAAGGAATATTTTAGATATCTTATTTTTTTATATATATATATATATATATATATATTATTATTATAATTATTTTATTATAATATATATATATATATATATATAATTTATATATAAATTAACTAATTATAAAACTTAATTTTACAAGTTTCTTTCTGTGTAAGTCTTTAATATAGAAGGTTTATGGTCTTTACATACTTGGTCCATAGATCAAAAAGTCTTATCTTTAGGAGAACTATTTTATATAATTAGGCCCAGATTTATTTATTAGAATAAGATGAAAGCAAATAAATAAGTCTTAACCAATAAGAAAACATATGAATAGAACACTTAATAAACCTGGAGTTATAAACAAGTGTCCTACATAACTACATAAAGGCTTAGATTTGATTTTTTAAAGGTTTTTTTTATTATTTATTTATTTATTTGAGAGAGAGAAATACAGAAATAGGCAGGTAGAGAGAGAAAGAATGGGCACGCCAGGGCCTCCAGCCACTGCAAACGAACTCCAGATGCGTGCGCCCCCTTGTGCATCTGGCTTACGTGGGTCTTGGAGAATCGAGCTTCGAACCAGGGTCCTTAGGCTTCACAGGCAAGCGTTTAACCACTAAGCCATCTCTCCAGCCCCTTAGATTTGATTTTTATGTCACATTCAGATAGTGTTTAAATAAATAGACAAAACTCAATAAAATGTCTTGATCATGTTAGCCTTGATTTTGATATGGGAAACTAAGACTTACAGAACTGGCAGCATAAACAAAGTGGAGAATCAGTGTGTTTTTACTTCCATGTGAGTCCAGGGGAACTCTCTTCCAAAGCCTGAATAAATGGTTAATTAGTAGAGAGATATCTGTATCTGTGTTATGGAGTCAAGAAGAAAGACAAGATAATTTTACTACTGGACAGAAGCTTCAATACAGACTATGGCCTTGAAACAGTACAAAAATTACAGTGTCAGTACCAAAGTCTATGTAGTATGGGACATAATTATCATGAAATTTTATTACATTTACAAAACATAACTTTGGGCCAAAAGTCTTTAAGTTTTCTTTATTGTAATATGAGGTATGACATTATAAATAATCACCTTATTATAGAATTGTTTGAACTATGTAAAATAATAAGACAAGAGAAATAAAGAGAAACAGCATTTTAGAAGGTAGGTATATCTTATTTTTTAAATATCTAACAGTTATAAGTATAGGCAGAACATGTCAAGTAAGACAACATCAAGTTTTGGCATTTGTACTTGGTAACATCTTTGATTAAATACCTAAACTGGAAGTCAAACAGCAGCATTTAAATATTTTTTTGGGGGGGGTTCAAGGTAGGGTTTTGCTCTAGCCCAGGCAGAGCTGGAATTCACTATGTAGTCTCAGGGTGGCCTCCAACTCATGTTGATCCACCTACCTCTGCCTCACAAGTGCTGAGATTAAAGGCATGCATCACCATGCCCCGCTGTAAAATCATGTTTTTGAGCAGGGAACATGTCTTAAGTATCTATCTATCTATCTATCTATCTATCTATCTATCTATCTATCTATCTATCTATCTATCTATCTATGCAATGAACTTAAGATACAAAAAATGAGACAATTACCAAACACCTTAATGAGACTGAATATATATAACTTAAGAAAAAAAGCCAAACTGGGTCATCTCTGAGCTAATTTAGTCTGATTTTTAACATACGTTAGAGATATCATGATAGACATAAAGTGATTTCTTCAAGAATTACCTTTAATCATTGAAACATTTTTAAGTTTAACATAAGGCAATATTTACAAATGGTAGAATATATGAAGTCTAGACAAACTATATTAACATTGTATATTGCAGGATTTCCTGGGACAGGAGGAGTTTCTTCAGTTTCCCTAAGAGCAAAGTCATAGCAACAAAATCACTTTTTATAATACTTAGATAAAAATCTCAGTGATAATCACCCAATGAAACAGCATTAACAAGACAGGAACCATCTTATGGTTACAGGGTTTTTCTGTTTATTTGTTTGTCTTTTTAAGATCTAATAATCTTATTAAATAGTAAAAGGTTGACAAATAGAAGAACATAGAAAACTTGGTTAAGAACTTTAAAGCCAGCAGATTAATAGCAATGAGTTAATGTTTTCTTTAAGTTTAAAAGTGGAATACCACAGAATCCTGTTACCAGCCAGGGCCATCTTTTGTTATTCTGATATAAAGCCTAGGCTAATAGTCATCTTATACAAGGATTAGGAGGAAGCACCTGGGCATTCATAATGCTTGGGTTGTCTAGTGGAATTACACATGGAAGGCTCCTGGAGTCTTAGATCATCCATGGACAGAAAAGTGAAAAAGTCTTAGAGTTTCTAAGGTCTGGGGGGCCTCCACCACAGACCAAGAATGGATTCCATGTCCTGAAGTTGACCTGCATTGGGGCAGCAGGAAGAATGTAGACTATATTGAAGGGGGTTGACATGCTTAAGGAGTGTCCTCTTCTTCAAAGACTGCCTTATTCCCCCTCAATTAACATATTGGCACCCCAACATGTATTATGAGTATGATAAATGCAGGAAAGAGAGGATCATTGAACTTGCAACATCATCTTGGATTTTGGAAACAGCCATGGACAGTGTGAAGCAGGTTTGCCTGCATAGAGACCCTATGGAGCTGTAAATATGGACTGTGGGTTGCAGTGGAGACCTAGTGCAGAAGCCAGGACCATGAGATGGCTGCTAAGGAGAGCTGCCAGCCTTACAAAAGGCTTTTTAGGACTGTGAGTAGCCTATCTGGAGGGTGGCATTGGCACTTCAGAAATTTCTTGCTGAGTAGAATTATCAGACTTGGAGATTAGTCAGTGAGTAGAGTTGTTGGACTTGGACATAGAGAGTTTGATGTTCACTGTGTTTAAATCTTGTATTGGTTGAATATTTTTTTTGCTATGTCCAATGCCATCTTTTGCAGTGTGAGTGTTTATTCTGTGCCACTATGTTTTTGGAGGGATATTTTGTATTAAAGCTCCTTTAAAAGATCTTTGACTATGGCCATGTTTGAACATCATTAGGATATATAAATCTATGGTGACTTCAAAGTTGGACTGAAGGCATTGTATTTTATATCATGTAGGGTTATCAGGTTATGGGGGTCAGGGGTGGAATGTGGTCATTTGATTCAGGTGCCCGTCAAAAACTTATGTGTTCTGAATGCTAGGTTCCAAGCTGAAGGAGCTTTGGGGATTAACACCTCCTGTAAAGAATGTATTGTTGGGGGTGAGTCTATGGGTATTATAGCCTTGGTCAGGTGATTTCTGCCACCAATGCAGACCTGACTGCAACAGGCACAGTGTTTCAAACAATCACACCTTATAATTCATCCATGTACCTGTACAATATTGTCTTCCTGCTGTCATAAGTGATATATTGCATGTATTCTTGGCTCTGCTTGGAAAGATTTTGTTTAAAACTTTTGCTTCTATATTTAAGAGAATGGCCATAAAATGTTACTGCTTGTTATAGAAATGTTTACATCAACAAAATCCCAGTTTTAGACACTGGGAGGTTAGATATATCTATACCAAGTCCTTCCCTGAACTCAGAGCTTGTCAATTCAGTGAGACAAACTAAATAGTGAGATCTGGATTTCCTCGTGTTCTTGCTTTTTTTTTCCTCTGGAATTACACACATGAACAACCACACCCAATATTTAAAACCATTTTGTACATTTAATTTTTATTGTAAGGGCAAAAAGAGACAGAGAAAGAAAGAAAAGGTTTATGCCATGGTCTTTACCTGCTAATAAGAAACTCCAGATGCATGTAACACTCTCCATCTGTCTTTATCTAGGTACTGGGGAATTAATCATCAGTCACTGGACTTTGCAGGCAGTACCTTAATCACTGACCAATTTTGCCAACCCCACAACTAGCATTTTGACATGGGTACTGGTAATCCAAAGTCACCCCCTTGTGCTTGCATGGTATGCACCTTATCCAATTAGCCATCTCCTAAATCCTTTCAAACATTTTGATAATCATTTTTCAGATATTATTCTGACATTTGTTACATTGTATACCAATTACATACATTAAAAATTCAAGAGCAGCTGGGCATAGTGGAACATGCTTTTAATTCCCACACTCAGAAAGCAGAGACAGATGGATTACTGTGAGTTAGGGGCCAGGCTAAGAGTACATAATGACTTCCAGGTAAACATAAATTGAACAAACACATGAGGCTAGAGGAGAAACTTTGCATTCAAACATCCAAATTTTACCCCTGGCCCACATAAACCCATTACCATTTTATGATTACATATGCATTTATTCTGATGTAAATGTCTCCATGGTTTCTAGCAAATATAAAACTGCTCAAAACTCAAAAATTCAACATCTCAAATGAGAAGACAGAAAGTCTATTAACTTTAAACTTTCAGGTCAAAATTGTTATTAATTTTTAACATAATGAAACATAGTAAACATTTCCATTGGAAAAAGAAGGCATAGCAAGGAGATACTGAAGCAATATAAATGGGAAAAGAAACAGGACAAACCTAAAACCTTGCAGCTTTACCTAAGGAACCTGAGCACCTAAATCACCTGTTCTCCAAATATATCCCCTCCTTCTCTGAAATCTAGTTTCATGGGAAAATTAAACTATGCCAGCATAAGCAACCTTCCTCAGTGGAAATTACCAGAAAATTTAATCAGCTACACTAAAATATTTTTCATCTTCACAGCTCCATTTTTGATATCATAGGGTTTCTACACAAGAACTTAAAGACTTCTATTAGTTTCAAAGTGGCAATCCAAAGGATTTCTGTTCTTCCTGTACTGACTTTCCTGCCTTTGTTCTCCTTCCAAAAGCAATATAAGTTGAGGGGCCAAAACAGAGCAATAATATCCTTTAGTGTTGTTATTACACGTTTCTCCTATATTCAGACTGACCAGCACTACTCATACTGTTCTAATACATACTGGGATTCCCATCCTCAAAAATGGTAGTCTCTTTTACAATTGCAGTTGCAGCAAATATGCTTCTATGTCTTGAAATTCAAATTCGCAAATTTAGTCTGTAAACAAACAGCTGATTCCTTTTTTTAAATATATATATATTTTTATTTATATTATTTTGATTTTACATTCATAGTAAAGGATCCATTGTCCTCCTCCCTGTCCTCCCTCTTTCAAAGGGACCCTTGTCAATGGGGAATGTGGGTCAAGCATTGTGAGGTTGGTTAAGAGTTCTGGGGGGTTGGCCCCAGTCTCTGTGCATAATGCCCCAACTATGGCTCTAACAATCTTTCCGCCCCCTCTTCCGCAAGTTTCCCTGAGCCACATTGGGGTCATTTTAGTTCTGCTTCAGTGATGCGGTTTCGGGAGCCTCTGTGTCTCTGGATCTCTGGCTTAGTTGGAGGTGGATGTTCTCTGTGTTTATCTCCTTCGGCCTTTTGCTGGTGTCATGATCGCCATGAATACTGAACTCTTGCCCTTCCCCCTGCGTTGTTCTATGGTTTCAGCTGGGGCCCTGGTGAGGTGTGGTTAGCTGATCCTCCCTTCAGGTTCGATGTCCACCTGAAAAAGATAAGCAAATTCTCCATCGGAGAGAAAAGTTAGTACTAGGTAGAAGGGATGACCATCTATGTTTTGGAGGGAAATTTATATGCGTTGGCTCTCTTCTAGCCCACATTTGGTGGTATCTTGATCTTGGAGACTGAGCTCATTTTTTGTACCTGGTTTTGACTTATTTCCCAGTTCCAGCAATGAGTTCCATACCACTGAGTGGATCTATTAGCCAAATCAAGAGCAGTTGGTTACCCACCATGGCTGATTGCCACTACTGCACTTGTATGAGCATTACGTCAAGTTGTTTCCAGCTGGGTATCTTAGACTGCCAGTTGTTTGGACAGATGTCGGTCATTTTCCCCCCAGTTGCTTGTATAGCGCCCTCTGGTACTAGACTAGCTAACTGTCTGGGACTGACCCTCTTCCAGATTCTGAACATATCTCTTCGTGTTTGGTCTCGCACACGTAGCTGTCTGTCTTCAACAGTAGGGTCTTGCCATTAACCTTTGGTGGGTCACCAAGAACTCTGACAGAAGTCTGTCTATTTTTTGGGAAACCTTGTAGGTGTTTCAGATCAACAGCTCATTGTGGAAGTTCACCCCATGCTGGCACTGGGAGTTATAAGTCTGCACCTAGGAAGAAGATGAGGGAAGAAAAGATATAGATAAGAGAGTAGAGTATAGAGAGAGGAGAGAGAGAGAGAGAGAGAGAGAGAGAGAGAGAAGAGAGAGAGAAGCAGGACAAGATTAAGGTTGGCCTTCATGATGCTCTCTCCAGGTTCCTGTGGTTCGGGTGTTCCCTCTGCGGGCCTGTTGAAGGATCAATGTTTTAACCTGTTGTTCAGAATAAAGGGTTTTATAGTGTCTTTTCCTTTTGGGTCCCAATTTGTATCCCCCTTGTTCTCCCTCCCACCCCTCTCGTTACCTCCCACCCTTACCCCCTCCCTCCCTCCCACCCTCCCTTTTGTCTGGGCTTCAGAGTGTTTATTTGGTTTGGCCACCTGCCACATGGTTTCAGGTTAGGAGTGACAGATAAACGAGACCATGTGATGCTTATCTTTTTGTGCTTGGGTGAGCTCAATGAGGATGATCTGTTCCATGTTTGACCATTTTTTTTCAAATTTCCTTATTTCATCTTTCCTTACTGCTACGTAGAATTCCATAGTATAGATATACCACATCTTTGTTATCCATTCATCTAGTGATGGACACCTGGGTTGATTCCAGCTCTTTGCTATTATGAATTGAGCAGCTATAAACATGGTTGAGCAAATGTCTCTGATCTGAGGCTTGGGGCCTTTAGGGTATATGCCCAGTAAGGGAATAACTGGGTCCATTGGTAGGTCTATGGTCATCCTTTTCAGGAGCCTCCATATAGCTTTCCATAGTGGTTGAACCATTTTACATTCCCACCAGCAGTGAAAGGTTGTTCCTATTTCTCCACATCCTCGCCAGCATTTATTTTCATTATTTTTTTTAATACTAGCCATCCTTACTGGGGTAAGGTGGAATCTCATAGTTGTTTTAATTTGCATTTCCCTGATGATTAGGGATGTTGAACATTTTCTTAAATGTGCATTTGCTATTTGTATTTCTTCCTCTGAGAACTCCCTGTGCAGTTCTCTGCCCCACTTTGTGAGTGGATTGTTTGATGATTTGTTTTTAGGTTTTGGAGTTCTTTGTAGATTCTAGAAATCAGGCCTCTGTCAGTTGTATAGCTGGTGAAAATTTTCTCCCATTCTGTAGGTAATCTGCTGGCTTTGGTTATAGTATTTTTGTCAGTGAAAAAGCTTTTTCAGCTTCATGTGATCCCAATGGTTGAGTGATTATTTGATTTCCTGAGCTGTTGGGGTTTTGTTCAGGAAATCTTTTCCACTCCTATATTGTGGAAGGTTCCTCCTATTTTTTCTTCCAGTAGCAGCATAGTTTCTGGTTTTATATTAAGGTCTTTGATCCATTTGGACTGAATTTTTGTGCATGGAGAGATGTGTGGGTCGAGTTTCATTTTCCTACATATGGATGTCCAGTTTGTCCAGCACCATTTGTTGAAGATGCTGTCCTTTTTCCATTCTACATTGCTAGGGCCTTTGTCAAATATCAAGTAGCTGTAGTTTCTTGACCCAAAGTCTGGGTCTTCAATTCTGTTCCATTGGTCTATATTCCTGTTTTTGTGCCAGTACCAGATTGTTTTTATTACAATGGCTTTGTAGTATAACTTTAGATCAGGTATGGTGATGCCTCCAGAGGTGCTTCTTTTGCTGAGGATGAGCTTGGATATCCGAGGCCTTCTGCCTTTCCATATGAATTTTGAGATAGTTTTTTCTATCTCATTGAAAAAGGAAGTTGGGATTTTTATTGGCATTGCATTGAATCTATAAAGTGCTTTTGGTAAAATTGCCATTTTCACAATGTTAATTCTACCAATCCAGGAACATGGGAGGTCTTTCCATTTTTGTAGGACTTCCTCAATTTCTTTTTGAGAGTTTTTATGTTTTCATTGTATAGGTCTTTCACTTCCTTAGTTAATGTTATTCCAAGGTATTTTATTTTCTTTGTCACAATTGAAAATGGGACGATGTTAGTTATTTCTTTTTCTGTCTCTTTGTCCTTTGCATACAGAAAGGCTACTGATTTCTGTGCATTGATTTTGTATCCTGCTACTTTGCTGAAGGCGCTAATCACCTTTAAGAGTTTTGAGATGGAAGTTCTCGGGTCACTAATGTATAGAATCATGTCATCTGCAAATAGGGCTAACTTAACTTCTTCATTTCCAATTTGTATCCCTTTGATTTCTTTCTCCTGTCTTATTGCTTGAGCTAATACTTCTAGCACTATGTTGAAGAGCAGAGGTGAGAGTGGACACCCCTGCCTTGTTCCTGACCTCAATGGGAATTCCTTCAGTCTCTCCCCATTAAGAATTACTTGGGCTTTAGGTGCTTTATATATCGCCTTTATTATGTTGAGATATAGGCCGTCCATGCCTATTCTCTCCAATGTTTTGATCATGAAGTGATGTTGTATTTTGTCAAAGGCCTTTTCTGCATCTATCGAAATGATCATGTGGTTTTTGTGTTTCAGCTTGTTTATGTGGTGTATTACATTGACCGATTTCCGTATGTTGAACCACCCCTGTGTTCCAGGGATGAACCCTACTTGATCGAGGTGGATAAGGGAACAATCCAACAAGAGGATATCACAATCATCAATATTTATGCACCAAACACAGGTGCACCACAATTCATAAAGCAAAATCTACTTGGCAACAAAACAGAAATAAACACCAACACCATCATAGTTGGGGACTTCAATACTCCACTATCAACAATGGATAGATCGTCCAAACAGAAAATTAGTAGGGAAGTAAGAGAGCTCAACAACACCATAGAGCAACTGGACCTAACAGACATATACAGAACATTCCACCCAAAATCTACAGATTACACCTTCTTCTCAGCAGCCCATGGGACCTTCTCTAAAATAGATCATGTACTGGGCCACAAAGCATGCCTCCATATTTTCAAGAAAATTGATGTAATTTCCTGCATGATATCAGATCACAATGCTGTAATGCTAGAAATTAACAACAAAAAGTACACCAGGAATCCCTCTACCTCCTGGAAATTGAACAACACACTTTTAAACAATAAATGGGTTGTGGATGAAATAAAGAATGAAATTGCAAAATTTCTAGAATTCAATGACAACAACAACACATCATACCAAAACTTATGGGACACAATGAAGGCAGTTCTTAGGGGGAAAATCATAGCCTAAAAATGCCCTCATAACAAAGACAGAGAGATCCCAAATCAATAACCTAACCATCCACCTAAAGGCATTGGAAAAGCTAGAAGAAGCCAACCCCAAAAGCTCCAGACGGAAAGAAATAATTAAGATCAGAGCAGAAATTAATGAATTGGAAACTAAGAGGACAATTAAGAAAATTGATGAAACAAAGAGCTGGTTCTTTGAAAAACTTAACAAGATTGATACACCCTGGCCAATTTGATTAAGCGAAAAAAAGAAACACTTCAAATCAACAAAATTAGAAATGAAAAAGGAGAGATCACAACAGACATGAGTGAAATAGGAAGAATTATTAGGACTTATTTCAAAAACCTCTACTCCATAAAACAGGAGAATATGGAGGAAATGGATGAATTCCTAGACACATACCACCTACCAAAGCTAAGCCCAGAGCAGATTAATTTCCTAAACAGACCCATCACACCCTTCGAGATTGAAGAAGTAATCAAACACCTCCCCAAAAAGAAGAGTCCAGGACCAGATGGATTCTCAGCGGAGTTCTACCAAACCTTCATGGAAGAACTGAAACCAATACTTCTCAAACTGTGCCACACAATAGGAGAACAGGGAGATATCCCCAACTCCTTCTATGAAGCTAGTATCACCCTAATTCCAAAACCAGGCAGGGACGCCACAAGAAAAGAAAATTATAGGCCCATTTCTCTGATGAACATAGATGCAAAGATCCTGAACAAAATTCTTGCAAACCGAATTCAACAGTACATCAAAAGCTGATTCCTTTTAAATTCAACATTCTTCTAGTTCACAGGAACTGGTCAGAACTCAGAAAGTATTGATTGCACAAAATACTACTATCAAAATTTCTTATCCCCACACTTCATTCTGATTTTAGCTTACTCAAACATCACAATTTCCCATTAAGCATTGGTTATATCATTGCATGGCTACCCAAGTGCCTGTTCCTAAATAAATCCATACATTTCCCACAAACAAAAGAAGAAATTTGACATGACTTATGACTTTAGGGAAAAGACTTTCTCACTTTTAGTACATTCATCAGCCTTTTCACATATCTAAGATGCACACTGAGTTGTGACATCTGAGAAAAGCTTTCTCACATTCATTACTTTAATAATCACTGGAATATGAAAGTTTCCACATTCACTATATTCACAAATTTTATTTCTTATGTGAGTGCTCTGATTCATAGTGGGCTGTGATTTGAAGAAAAAAGGTTTCCTGCACTCAATATATTCACATGGAATCTCACCTGCATGTTTTGTAATGTTTAACAACATTTGACTTATAAATAAGTTTTCCCATACTTTCTGATTATAAAGATCTGATTTGGCAATAAAAGCTCTCTCACATCTCGTACATTCTTTTTGCTTTTTACCTGTGTGAGATTTCTAATGCAGAGTGGGATGTATCTTAGACATGAAGACAGCTTCATCACATTTGGCTCTTTCATAAGGCTTCTCACCTGTGTGAGTTCTCTGATGCTTAATAAGACCTGACTTGGAGATGAAGGCTTTCCCACATTCAGTACACTCATATGGCTTCTCACCTGTATGAATTCTCTGAAGAATCTTTAGCTGGGACTTGAAGATGAAAACCTTCCCACATTCCGTACATTCATATGCCTTTTCACCTGTGTGAGTTTTCTGACACAATATGATATGACTTGGATATGAAGGCTTTCCCACATTCAGTACATTCATATGGATTTTCACCTATGTGAGTTCTCTGATCCTCAGTAAGACGTGACTTGGTGATGAAGGCCTTCCCATTCACTACATTCATATGGCTTCTCACATGTATGAATTCTCTGATGAATCTTTAGCTGTGATTTAGAGATGAAGGCTTTCCCACATTCAGTGCATTCATATGGCTTTTCACCTGTGTGAGTTTTCTGATGCTTAATAAGACCTGACTTGGTGATGAAGGCTTTCCCACATTCAGTACACTCATATGGCTTCTCACCTGTGTGAGTTCTCCGATGATTAAAAAGGCCTGACTTGGTGAAGAAGGCTTTCCCACATTCAGTACACTCATATGGCTTCTCACCTGTATGAATTCTCTGATGATTCTTTAGATTAGACTTGGAGATGAAGGCTTTCCCACATTCAATACATTCATATGGCTTTTCACCTGTGTGAGTTTTCTGATGCTTAATCATATCTGACTTGGTGATGAAGGCTTTCCCACATTCAGTACACTCATATGGCTTCTCACCTGTATGAATTCTCTGATGATTCTTTAGATTAGACTTGGAGATGAGGGCTTTCCCACATTCCATACATTCATATGGCTTTTCACCTGTGTGAGTTTTCTGATGCTTAATCATATCTGACTTGATGATGAAGGCTTTCCCACATTCAGTACACTCATATGGCTTCTCACCTGTATGAATTCTCTGATGAATCTTTAGCTGTGACTTGGAGATGAAGGCTTTCCCACATTCAATACATTCATAAGGCTTCTCACCTGTGTGAGTTCTCCAATGATTAAAAAGGCCTGACTTGGTGAAGAAGGCTTTCCCACATTCAGTACACTCATATGGCTTCTCACCTGTATGAATTCTCTGATGATTCTTTAGATTAGACTTGGAGATGAAGGCTTTCCCACATTCCGTACATTCATATGGCTTTTCACCTGTGTGAGTTTTCTGATGCTTAATCATATCTGACTTGGTGATGAAGGCTTTCCCACATTCAGTACACTCATATGGCTTCTCACCTGTATGAATTCTCTGATGAATCTTTAGCTTTGACTTGGAGATGAAGGATTTCCCACATTCAGTACATGCATATGGCTTTTCACCTGTGTGAGTTTTCTGATGCCTAATAAGAACTGACTTGTAGACAAAGGCTTTCCCACATTCAGTACACTCATATGGCTTCTCACCTGTATGAATTCTCTGATGAATCTTTAGCTGTGACTTGGAGATGAAGGCTTTCCCACATTCAGTACACTCATATGGCTTCTCACCTGTATGAATTCTCTGATGAATTTTTAGCTGTGACTTGGAGATGAAGGCTTTCCCACATCCAGTACATTCATATGGCTTTTCACCTGTGTGAGTTTTCTGATGCCTAATAAGATATGACTTGTAGACTAGGGCTTTCCCACATTCAGGACACTCATATGGCTCCTCACCTGCATGAATTCTCTGATGAGTCTTTAGCTGTGACTGGAAGATGAAGGCTTTCCCACATTCAGTACATTCATATGGCTTTTCACGTACATGAGTTTTCTGATGCTTGATACGATATGACTTGGTGATGAAGGCTTTCCCACATTCAGTACATTCATATGGCTTTTCATCCATGTGAGTTCTCTGATGCTCTGTAAGACCTGACTTGGTGATGAAGGCCTTCCCACATTCACTACATTCATATGGCTTCTCACCTGTGTGAATTCTCTCATGAATCTTTAGCTTTGACTTAGAGATGAAGGCTTTCCCACATTCAGTACATTCATATGGCTTTTCACCTTTGTGTGTTCTGTGATGGACAATGAGACATTGCTTGGCGTTGAAGACTTTCCCACATTCAGTACATTCATATGGCTTTTCACCTGTGTAAGCTCTGTGATGCTTATTAAGATCTGACATGGAGATGAAGGCTTTCCCACATACACTACATTCATATGGCTCCTCACCTGAGTGAGTTCTGTGATGGACAATAAGACTTTTCTTGGTGGTGAAGGCTTTCCCACATTCAGTACACTCATATGGATTTTCATCTGTGTGAGCTCTGTGATGCTTATTAAGATCTGACTTGGTGATGAAGGCTTTCCCACGTTCAGAACATTCATATGGCTTTTCATCTGCGTGAGTTCTCTGATGCTCAGTAAGAACTGACGTGGTGATAAAGGCCTTCCCACATTCACTAAAATCATATGGCTTCTCACCTGTATGAATTCTCTGATGAATCTTTAGCTGTGACTTGGAGGTGAATGCTTTCTCACATTCAGTACATTCATATAGCTTTTTATCTATGTGAGTTCCCTGATGCATAGTGAGGTGTGACTTGGAGATCAAGGTTGTCCCACATTCATACTGCTTTTCACATGTGTTTCTTCCTTGATGAAAAGTGTGATGTGACTTCTGGTAAACAGCATTCTGGCATTGCCTGAAATCATCAGTCTTTGTCCCGTGCATTTTCTGCTGAATTTTTAATTCTGAGAGATGCAAAGATAATTATTACATTCCACTTACTAAACAAAGCTTTGACTCACAAGTGCTTCCTGTTAATTGATAGGGTATTATATTTTATGAAAAGATAACTCAAAATAATTATTTTAATACTGCTTTTCAATTGACTTCCTTATTATTCTTTATGGTAAGTTTCTTGATTCCAGGAATGTAAGACATCAGTGCAAACACAGCAAATGCTTTCCTTTTTAGCAGAATTTATTAGAGACCAATAAGTGAGATAATTTTTGTTGTTTGTTTGGTTTTCTTTCCACCTCAATAAGTTCTCATCTAATTTTTTTGAAGACAGAAATTCTTTCTTGCATTAGGTTTATTCAACAATTTCATTTTCAGTGAAATAAACTATTGGGTAGGAAGAAAAGTTTTTCTTTATTTTCCACTTGTAGTGACTTGACTAAGTGTTAACATATCAATTTAGCACATCATAACTGGATGTTCTTCTCTATAGATGTTTGGTATATTTATAAAAATTAGTGCAGATTTCTAATACAATAACATAGGACATTTTTTTTTTTTTGGTTTCTAGTATCTCTACCACAACATTTCTCCATGGAACATATTCATGATAGGTTTATTTATTATATGTTTATATGTGGAAATGTGTTTGACAGTTTGGAAATACTTGTTTCCAAATGCATACTTGATAATAACAGTTCAAGTTTGGCTGTCATTCATTGCCTTTAACCTTGATTGAGAGTGCCTCCTGTTGTAAACTGATGTATATGCAATGATTCTGCCCTATGAGATTTGAGGGATTCTCAATGTTCTGGTTGATTCTGGGGATCTGAAGTCATGATTATGCAAATAGCACATTAACCCACTGAGTGATCTCCAGAGTCAATGCTGGGTTTCATGACTGTGGATATTATTATTTTATATTTTTAAATTATTATATGTAATGATAATAGTATATGAACACTGTTTTCAATCAGTATTATTTGAATGAAGGAGAAAAGGAAGATGACAAAGAAAAATGCTTCATGAGAAAGAATGAAAACAAACCACATTAGAATATGAAAATAAAATTATACTAATTAACATAAAGAAAAGAAGTGTAAAATATTAATCTGAAAAGCATCACAATATGAATTAAATGAAAACAAAGCTATTAATGCAGAAAAATAGTTGATATGTAAAGAAAAAAAATTGGAGAGCACCTATATTTCTACAAGTTGTTGTTGGCAGAAATGGTGGTGTTTCATCTGTAGACTGGTATAGTCATTCTGGGCTCACTGTTGATGGTGGTGTATAAGCATTTATGGATTGACCTATAAGCAAGGTCAATGGCAGATTGATATGAGATATAACTGGGAAATTCCTACATTTATTGGACAAAAAGGCAAAAATACATGGCCTCTCCAATGTGTATCAGACAGTGAAAAACCAGAAACAAGGATACTTACCTCAATTCAGGGATTTAAGTACCCAAGAAAGAGTCAACTACAGGTTGTAAGGGGAATAATCCACCCATAAAATTGACCTGTGCTCATAATTTTCAGAGTCATGTTACAACTAAACATATGATGTTATAATGAATGTCTAAAGATCAAACAAAATGATCAATATAGGCTTAACATTCCCTATACTTTGAACATCAATAAGCAATATGGTTGACCACCATGAAGGGAGAGACCATCAAAACTTCCTTCCTAGAGCTCTCTAATGCAACACTTGATCAACATTTCTCCATTCCTATGAGATTGAGTATTTCTTCTTGTGTCCATCTCTCACACATAAAGATTTAATGTGTCCAGACTCCCTGGATTACCCATGTTCTCAGGTTTCAAAATTTTAAATGGTTAATCCCTGCATTTTTTTTTTTTTTTTTTTTTTTGGTTTTCAAGGTAGGGTCTCACTGTGGTCCAGGCTGACCTGGAATTAGCTATGTAGTCTCAGGGTGGCCTCAAACTCATGGTGATCCTCCTACCTCTGCCTCCCAAGTGCTGGGATTATAGGCGTGCACCACCACGCCCGGCAATCCCTGCATTTCTGATTGTGAGTCTGTTGTTACAGATTGAGTAGCAGCCAATACTGATATGAATCTCTAGAATTAACACCTGCAAGACACACATTTTTCTAAAAACACTACAGATAACACTCTTTTGGCACAAAAGCTCTTTGTACTGTTTGGTCTTATGTTGCACTTTTGGCTTTACATTTTATTTTCATCTAGAACATGAGATTGGACTATTACTATTTCTTAATTTTCTTTGCACTGTCATCCAGATTTTTGTTCTTCAAAGTCCCAAATTATCTTTTTAAAATCCCTCATACACTTCCTATATTTCACATATCTAATATAATTTTGGTACCTACATTCTTCTCATGCACATTGCACAGAAGTGTTCTCATCCCTTATCATGGAATCTCATGCTCTCTTTTCTCAGTTATTTCTAACTCTCACAAGTAACTGTAAATATAATTGGTTTAAATACTATCTTTATGCCAACATTGTAAGAAAACCCTCCATTATAGAATTGTATACTTGATAAATATTTTTCTTCCTTAAGGAGTTTCTTCTAAGGATTTTGTCACAACAGTGAAAATGACTAATGACACTTACACTGGAACATACAGAAAATAGTCAAGTGAGAATTTAGTACAATATCTAATACATATTTTCCAAGAACACCTATATAGGGAATTAAATTTGGGAATGTGTGAGAAAACATTCTTAAAGATCAGAAACACAGTAGAGCTTTCTTCATGTCACAAAAGGTGTCTGATTCACAGTAATACCATTCATCATGACAATTCCTGATGAGTTCTCATCTCATTGACCTATGTTACACAGTGTGCATTACTTGCCTGGAAGCCCCTGATTTGAGCCTTCTACAACACTCCATGGTGAAAGTCCATGCTCTAACTTGAAGATCAAATGTGGTTTGGTCATACAGTTCCCTGTAATTGGGAAATATTTGTGTTAGTATGTTATATTAGGTGGACACCTTTAGGATAACAGCTGCATTTCTACAACGGATCTCTACTCGGTGAACTGCAATGTTAGCTTTGATAAAATTTATATTCCAGGTGTTTATTAACTGGAATATTTCCCTGAATAACACTGAAAATATTTCACTCAAGTGACATTGAACAGCATGAAATCATACAAGAATTGTTTTTTTTGTATTTTTGCTTTTCTTTTCTTTTGTTTTTACAAGATATGGCCTCACTCTAGCCCAGGCTGGTCAAGAACAGATACTGTAACCCAGGCTGTCCTCATATTCATGTAGGTTCTTCTACCTCAGCCTCACATATTTTGGGACAAAAATACTAAACAATGGTTTAAAAAGAACATTAAATGAATAGAGCATCATGGGAGGAGATCATAATCAAACTAGAAAGAGAATAAATGACATTAGTGATAAGTGGAACAAAGAGAGAGTGGTCATAAAAAGAACAAGGGAGAAATGTGGGAAAAGAGTTTTACTAAAGAAATGAATTTTAAATAAGTAAAACATGGGTTGGAGGGATGCCTTAGCACCTAAGACACTTGCCTGCAAAGCCAAAAGAACTAGATTAAATTCCCCAGTATCCACATAAGCCAGATGCCCAACCTAGTGCATGCATCTGGAGTTTGATTGCAGTGGCTAGTGGCCCTGGCACACTCATTTTCTCTATATGCCTCTTCCTCTCTCTCTCCCACTCAAATAAATAAATAAAGTTTTTAAAAAGTAAAACAAAAAAAGAAATTCACAACTAAATTAATAAAGCAGAGCCAAAAATTGCATTACTATTTAAAAATACCTCAAGCACATTAAGAAATCACAAGGAATATAAGAAGGAATGGCCTCTGAATATATAAGAATTGCCCTTAAGTAAGTGAATGTATATAGTAACCATGTTCCAGAGTAAAGCAAATGAAATACAAATAATCTGAAGAGGGCCACTGAGCAAGGCACATGAATGTACTTACACACACACACACACACACACACACACACACACACACACACAAATAAATTAAAAGAAAAATAAAATTTTGTATAAATCAACAAATGACTATAATGTAACAAGTCATATTATATATAACAGAGGGGCTCAATGCTAATGACTGGGTACCAAGGAAATTACTTTCTCTAAAAATCAATGATGTACTCATCCACCACTCATTGACAATACACTATTGAAGTAATAATGATTAAAAATAGCTTAGTGAGCCGGGCATGGTGGCGCATGCCTTTAATCCCAGCACTCGGGAGGCAGAGGTAGGAGGATCACTGAGAG
Organism: Orientallactaga sibirica; assembly: GCA_036365145.1. Taxonomy (NCBI): domain Eukaryota; kingdom Metazoa; phylum Chordata; class Mammalia; order Rodentia; family Dipodidae; genus Orientallactaga; species Orientallactaga sibirica. The sequence goes on from JAEOAD010002816.1 coordinate 39,468, forward strand.
TTCGAGGCCACCCTGAGACTACATAGTTAATTCCAGGTCAGCCTGGACCAGAGTGAGACCCTACCTTGCAAAACCCAAAAATAATAATAATAATAATAATAAAAATAAAAACAGCTTAGTGATAGAGCACTTTTCCAGGATGTATAAACCTCTAAGTTCAATTCAAAGCATAAGAAAAAGATGAAGGCTTAGCTGAAATATATGGTAAGTGCAATAAACAAAGTCCATGCAATTCACAATGGAGACTACAAAAATGTACTTGTCTGTAGGTCAAATGGACATATAGAGGGAAAAAAGATTCTAAGGAGAAATGGAACCAGCTGTGGTGACATACTACTTCACTGCAAACAATTGAATACCTACTGCAGGAGAATCACTAAGATTTTGAGGACAACCTTGGCTTCAGAGTGCACTCCAGGATAACCTAGGGTAGAGTGAAATGCAGTCTCCAAATAAAAACATTTAAAAAGGTGGTATGAACATAACAGTAGACATTATGTGAAGTAATATATCTATTTCCTCTGGTTTTGAAATGACTGGCATCATCTTAAATCAAAGCAGCTCTACTGACTTCCAGGAGATTTTCAACACAATTGTATCAAAGAAATCAAGAAAGCTGCAGACATTTAATTCTATGAAAATGGAAATAGAGTATCAACACTCCACAACCATAAATAAATGCCATAAATTTCTCACTTGATCTTCCAATGGGTAATGTGTGCATAAATGATAAAAACAGATGAGGGTTTGATTTCTTGGCCATACAAATGTGTATCATAGAATCATTTGCTCTCTTACCCAATAACTCATTCAGGAAGAGGAATTTATGATTTTTCCTTTGGGCTAACAAATCCCTCTGTAATTGGAGTGAATAAACATTATTTCACTTCCCCCAGAAAATTCATGGGATATAAATAAGTATGACAAACACAAAAACAAAAATTCTTTATGTTCTCCTTATAATTGAAGGCCCAGTTTACATAATAGAGGCAGAAAACCAAACAAGTAATTAGAATATGGAAAATGAGTAGAAGAAAAGGGATAGAATAAGCATGTTTAATATTAACTGGATGCATTTGCAAGAAATAACTTTGTATGTTGCATATCCCAGTAATATGTTAGTATACATCTGGCAACACTTAGATTGGTATTTCAAAATAGCTACAGGAATTGTTGAGTGTGCCCCATACAACTAATGCCCGATCTGACTGACTCGTGTTACTATCTATGCATGTACTGTAATGCCACTTTGATCAATATAATATGTTCCCTAAGTATGTCAGTTTAAGAGTACAATATCAAAACAATACAAAATATTAGTAATAATGGCTATACTTATCAATCAAAAGAAAGGAATTGCTACTTAGAGAATCATGGGAGTTTAACTCACCCAAGAACATCAAGCTTCTGTAGTTCTCCAGCATCACATCTCTGTAAAGGTTTTGCTGAACAACATCCAGGTGCTGCCACTCTTGCCAGGTGAAGTCCACAGCTATATCTTCAAATGACACCAACTCCTATAGTGAGATATTTCTCTTCAACCCAAGATGACAAAAGAGGAACTAGCAAATTAGACATTGTTCTTCTATATGTGTCTTTGCAGGGACTTATTCAATAAGCACAAAGTTTATATGGTGTATCATGGAAGAAAAACCTCAAGATAAATATCATACCTTCATCATGCTGTAGTGATTCAAACAACTAAGATTAGTTTTTTTAGTGAAAATCAATAGAATGGAAAGGCATATTTTAGGGCTTGTGTTATAACATTGTGGTACACTGCCTTCCCAGAAGATACAAGGCTAATAGTGGAACACTAATAGTAGAATAGATGCTCTTAATAAAGTTGGGAACTTTAACTCCATATAGAGTCTGATCATCAGTGTAGGGGTCATAATAAATATGGCAAACCTGAAAGGATTTTGTGCAAACAATAACCAAGTATTAATTCAGAATGAAATATATTATAAACAATGAATTCAAGGTGTCTTGACACCAATCTACAATGTTGTAAGTCAACTTCACTGCAGCTTATGTTGGAAACCCATACACGCACATTGCACTGTACATGCCACTATGCCATACAACTCCAATTCAATGAACACACACAATCTGAAACATCTTGGCTCAAATGTATGTTACAAATAGTGCAAAAAAGTAGGATACTTTTTCACTTCTCTTGAACTCTAATGGTTTACTAACAGATAAATATATTGACAACCTATTTCTTTGCTAGCTAGTAATATATACATAATATACATGTATGTGTTTTAAAGAGTTTGAGCAGAAGTACCATATGGACATATATAGTGTTGTACCCAGAAGCAAAGCATTGTTGCTGGAAAAATTCTGCGCTAAGGTGGGTTGGCTTCCACTGACTGCTAGCTATAAAGTCCACTGATGCCATAGAAGATTTCAGGCATTGCGAAGACCCTTGGTTATAGTTCAGAATAAGATGGGAAGACTCTATCGCTAAAGATACCACATGTGTAATATGCAGGACACTGTGAAATCAAGCTGCAGCAAAGATGGAAGCCTCCGCCCAGTTAGCTGGCTGTCAATGTACTGGGAAGAGCTGTGTAACCTGTTGCCAGAGAAAAGTAAACAATGATGTTACCTACTCTGTGGCAAACCATGAAAGTTCAATTGTGCTATGCCTATTATGGGGGAAACCAGCTGCTCTCTGATTAGACTTGAGGCCTACTCTTTAAGAGGGAATTTCTACCTGGTTTTGAATACTTAATCAAAAGCCCATAACTGGGGAGTTGTTGCTTTTGGTTTCACATTGAATGCAGAACACAGCTGACCAAGAGCATCTTGTGGGGAAAGGGGGTTTATTTTGGCTTACAAACTTGAGGGGAAGCTCCAAGATGGCAGGGGGAAATGATATGATGAGCAGAGGGTGGACATCACCTCCCTGATGACATCAGATGCAAATCAGTAATAGGTGAGTCTACAAAGCACTGGCAAGGGAAAGGTGGCTATAAGAATACATTGCCTCCAGGAGGCTTCCATTGTCAAATTGCCACCAGCTGGGGACACAAGCATCCAGAACACCCAAGTTTATGGGAGACACTTGAATCAAACTACCACAGCAGGTCATATTAGGGTAAAACTACTTCTCTTGTATTGTTAATTTGATATATTATTCCCACCAAACTGCCTTATAAATATGTCCATGCCCATATATTACTGGTTCTCTCACTTTTGGCTAGAGAAGCCTCCTTTTTCATATGGTGGTTACAATTAGGTTGATTCTAAGCACACCAAATTGCTGACAACTAACGGAATATCCAGTAATAATTGAGACATTGCTAGATTCAGGAACCATTGTGGAAGTGGTGGATGAAGAATTATGAGAGCTGGGCATGGTGGTACAGGCCTTTAATCCAAACATTAGGGAGGCAAATGTAGGAGTATCACCATAAGCTTTAGGGCATGCTGAGACTACATAGTGAATTCCAGGTCAGCTTGGACTAGAGTGAGACCAAACGTTAAAAGTCCAAAAAATAAAGAATTGTAAGTGAAAAAATTCCAGACAAAAATTGCCCTTGACATTAACAACCTCACAGTGGCTGATGCCATCTACACAAAAACTGCACAAAAAGAGGGAAATAAATGAAATTAAAAATGAAGAGAGACTGATTGGAAAGAAGAAGGGAATCAATGTAGTTTGGATTTTGGAGGAAGAAAATAGTGGTGAGAGAGGATTTTCATCATGGTGCACTAGATATATTTAGGACAGTTACAAATAAAGAAGATTTTAAAATGTAATATTTCCCCCATTACTACTCAGTATTTAAATATCAAATTGTTATATAGTTCAATAGTGTGGATAGACAATGAAATTCATCTACTAGTATACAAGAGTGTGTTCTTCCTTAATAAATGGGAACTCAGATAACTCCAGGTCATACACAGTAGGCAAACTTTTCACCCAGCATTCAATCAACCCTCCCAATAAACTCTTGCCAAATATCATAATTATGCCATCTGCATTATTAAACCTAGAATCTCTGAACAATTAGCCTGTCTTCATAAACATAAGCTTTTTATGGGTTCTGTAATTATGTTATTACTTAAATATTATGTCTTCACCTTGTTGGGGAGAAGCTGTCCCCTTTCTCCTTGGTGGAACATTGCCTGCCACAATGAAACAATGCTGGCCTTGAGAACTTACAGTCTATATTATGACTCCTGAGTATCTAAGTCATCACTAACTAAAACCAGAAGTAACATCTGCAGTGTTGTTTTTCTTGTTGATTTAAAAAACAGTTCAAAGTACATAATGTATATTAGAATTTGTCTGTAAATGAATTATGAAACCTGATATAAAGTCTGCTTCCTGAAAATGATGGCATAGTAAAAATAAAATTCATAATTATATTTTAAAAAGACAGGAAAGACATGAACAGACTTTATTCAAGGCATCCTGAGAAGGGCTTTGATTATGCAGGTCAAAAATCTCAGGGCATATTTTGGGAGGATGTGGAAATTAGGTTTCTTTGCCATGTGCCCCCCCCCCTTGCCTCAGGTTGTGCCATGTTACAGAAGTAATAATCAGACAGGCGGTTTGGGCAATTCCAGTAAAATTAAAATGGGAATGGATGATCTGGGTTATTCCAAGCATGTAATAATTGGGATGGGTGGTTGGATCACTCTTAGGAAACAAAGGGTCACAATGACATGGTAGTCAGAGTCCAAAGATGGAGTCATTCTGCTTCTAAAAGGTCCTATTTTCTATCTAATCCTATGTCTGAGTACATTTTTGAGGCTGTGTCTCATTATGATTAAAATTAAGCTTCCTATTTATGTCTCCTGCAGGCAGAGCCCTACTAGGGGAGTGTGCTACTGGAAGAGTATCCTTTACCTCCACATAGGGTATGTTCTAAGCTGGCTTGATCTCTGGCTGCACTCTTCCATTCTTTGCTGTGCATATATGATGAAGTGATCAAGCTTCTTCTGCCATAATGAAGCTTTCCCTAAAATTTATAAGCCTGAAATAAATAAATAAGCTGAAACATCTTCATTTATATTCTCACTCTTACAGAACTCAAACCTCTGTCCTTCCTGAGAACTGGCTTTTGACTCAGATGACCAACAAATCACCTTTTCCCTCCAAACTCTTTCCAGATATCTTATGCATCAGATGCCTACTGCCTCTATATGACCATCACTGACTCCCTCACATGACTTCTCAGAAAGTCAAATCCTCTTAGACAATCACCCGCCCTTAGTCACTAGTATCTAGCACTCAATATCTTGTATTGTCCCCCTGTTTCTTGCTTCATCTCTCACACCATGAATTCACCCTTTACACCAGTAAGGTATGTCTTCCTCATACACGTCCACCTTCCACAGACCCTTGAGTCCCTTATTCATCATCAGAGAATGAGGAACAATCATAACTCATATCATTCCTGTGGATGGTACAGAATGATGTGGACCACTGTTTTCTAGACAGGACATGGTCATCGCATTCATGACCCCACAGAGACTATTATCAGAGCAGGACTTGCTCAGTATTGGGCCCACCATCTTTCTATATAGATTGGTGAATGAAAATAAAAAGGGCATCCAAACAGTATGCAGGAGAACAGGAGAGATTCCTCTAGTAGGTCAACACATTTGCTTGCAAAGCCTGACAGCCTGGGTTTGATTCCTCCAGTACCCACATAAATCCACATGCACAAGTTGATGCATGAGTATTGGGGTTCTTTTTTTGCAGTGGCAGGAGACAATGGCACACCTATTCCCCCTCTCTGATGTTCCTTGTCAACTAAAAAACCATTTTAAAATAGTAGAGTGTGTAGTTGGAAAGAGGAAGGGGTTCAGAAGAATGGGGATGTGAGATAAGAGAAGGTATTGGGAACGGGCTATGTTCAAAATTTATTCTGTACATGTATCAAAATTGTCAACAAGAATACTTTGTAAGAATACCCAATAAGTGTCTACCATCTTCAATAATGATCATAAACATAGCAAGGTCAGAATCACTCTCTACAACTGACTATGCATATATAGGTATCCAGTGTTAAAATGATTTTCTACACGAATATGTAAAGGCCCACTGAGAAAATTTCCCATGTTTCCATTGTTCAAAAATTACATATTGCAAGTAACTCTTAAACTCACTCTCTTTGCCTCAAATAAATCTTTCTCTTCTATCCTATGTCAGTGTCATTCTTGTTTTGTCTTTGGTCACCAAAATACATTTTATTACAAATTGTTGATATGAAAATGGGACTTTCTCCTTGAAGATTTTTCAGCATTTCCTGATTGATGGAACAGGACAGATATTGAAGAAGGGCAAACAGGGTAGGTACTGGGAACGTGCTCAACAGGTAAGAGTGCTGTATATACAAACATGAGGCTTGAGTTAAATTCTGACATAAAAGGCAGCCATGGTCACACATTCCTGTGACACCAGTGCTGACAGTTTGGAAACAAAATAATCACTACAACATAATTGTCTACCAATCTGACTAGAAAAAAAAATCTTCAGGTTCACTGAGAGATTTCCTCTCGTCCTTGACATGCATCTTCCTTATACACATGCACCTCACCAGAATAGACTCTGAGTAGGCACACAACTGCTCTGCAAAGGGCATGTACAGCAGAGCTTGGAAGGAGACAAGGTTTCAACTGAAAGTTTCCCTGAATGGAACAATCACAATGGGTCTTAGTCAAGTAATGAAAACTGGATAAGAAGAAAAAAGAACGGCAAAGATGAGGAAAGCAGGGAGTTCTCAGCCATAAACTTGACATCAAATCTTGGACCTTACATTTAGAAGATTGAAGAATTAACAGTATTCATGCTGATCACATAGGTCCAGGATATTAAAAGAAGTCTTCAAGTTAAAACAGAGGCTAATCAGTGTGCCTGACAAAAAAAAAAATGTAAAAAGGAATTTTGAGAGATTAGAAATAATTGTTCTGATGACCACAAAGTTACAATTTGCAAGAATTGAAAATTTTTTCTATCTGGAGATTTGCAAAAGGGCAAGACCTCCAAAAGAAAATGCAGGGTCACCTTTTGATAGGTTAGCTCTGTTACATACACTTCTACATGAAACAAATAATATGATGCAATATTACATTCTATATTCATATAGGAAAGTATATTACCATTTGAATGCCAGAAAATATAAAAGTCAAACTCTCATTTAGATAAGGAACAGAAAGTATTAATGTTGATTAACTAATTTTTTAATCCCTTCACCAGTCTCTGAGACCTTGTGGGAGGTTCAAAATGCCTCTATGGGGATGGAGAGATGGCTTCATGGTTAATGCATTTGCCTGAAAAGCCAGTGGATCCTGATTCAATTATACAAGACCCACATAAGGAAGATGCACAAGGGGGCGCATATATCAGGAGTTTGTTTGCAGTGGCTAGAAGCCCTGGCATGCCCACTCTCTCCATCCTTCTCTCTCTTTCTCTCTCTCTGTCTTTCTCTCTCTCCAATAAAAAAGCCTCAATAAGTCTGGGGATTCATACAAAAAATTACAGGCACGTGCCCTTTCAGAGACCATTCAGGAAGCTTTCTGGCACCAGAATCTGCTTTGTGTCACGGAGAGGTCCAGTTATCATGTACACCCTCCTATAATGTCTCAAGATTTATGTGTTTTACCAAAGAAAATTTTCAGTTTCTTTTTGGCTTTTTATGAAGCAGGGTCTCACTTGAGCCTAGGCTGAAATGTAACTCATTCTGCATCACAAATTTATAACAATCTTGCTACTTCAGCCTCTAAAGTATATCAGGCTTTCCAAGCAAGTGCCTTTGACCCTCCCAAGCCCACTTCTTTGATGGCCCAGTAAGACTCAACATTTTAATTTCCCCATATTTGGGAAACCTGCTGACTGTTAGCTGTTATAACATGAATAGAAGACTTCAGAATATCAAGAGATATTATTTTTTTACTCAAATCACTGGAAATCTGCATTTAATTTAAAATAAGTTATAATAAAAAGATGTGTGGGGCTGGATAGATGGCTTAGCGGCTAAGGCACCTGCCTGCTAAGCCTAAGAACGCTGGTTCCAATGTCCAGCGGTTCCAATCTCCAGGTCCCACGTTTAGCCAGATGCAAAGTGAGGCAAGGGCGCAATGTCGCACTTGCCCACAAGGGGGCGCACACATCTGGATTTCGTTCACAGCAGCTGAGAGACTGCTGGCGTGCCCATCTTGGTTTCCCTCTCCCTCTCTATCTCCTTGTCTCGCTCTCCAAAAATAAATAAAAAATAATTTTTAAAAAAAGGTGTGTCTAGGGAGCTTTCCAAAATGTGACTAACAATTTTAGTTGACTGTTTCAAAACTCATGGAAAAAGGAATTTCCATTTGTAAGGGCACCTGTTCTCTACAGGCTACTTCTTACATAGGAAGACACATTTACCTAAGTCTATTACAAGGCTTATGTTTTCATATATTATTTTAATGAAACTCTACAATAGCTCATCTCAATGATGTGTAAGTTCATTGTTGAATCTTTGATATATAAATGTTCTATTTTGTTTCAACTGGTTAGACCTCTCTAAGACATTTTTAGGACTAAGGGAAGCTGAGGAGGTATATGGTCCCTCATGAAAAGCTCATACTGCACAAGCATGAAGACCTAATTTCAAACAATGAGAAGTCTCATATACTTGTTGCCCCAGTATTGAGGGAGTCAGAGACAGAAGGACCACTGGTGCTCATTGATCAGCCAGTCTAACTAAAACCTCACAAGCTCCAGGTTTAATAAAAGATAATCAGGAGCACAAAAACAATAGATGTGAACACCCTATTCTTTCTCTGACCTCCAACTACGTGTGCATGGGGAATGCACAGCTACCCAAATATGTACATAAACCATACATGTTCCACACTCAGAAAAAAAAATCCTTATAAATAATAATGAAGTAATTATGTCAATTATCTAATTTCAAAAATCTGTGAAAAGATGCTAACTAAAAAAGTGTATAAATTAATTAATCATCTGCATGCATATGCACCTGTATATATGGGAACACCAGGGACTTTTGTTACTGCAAGTGAATACCGAATGCATTTGCCACGTGTTTCATGCTTTACATCTATGGGAGGGAGCTGAAATTGGCAGGTGTGGCAAGCAAGCACTTTTAAGTCCTGAGCCATCTCCTGAACCTCCAAAGATGTTGTAGCAGTTTGAATGGATCTCCCCCAATAGATTGATTTTTATTAAAGCTTCTTGTACTTAACGATACATGGCTGAAAGAGGTGTCATTGTGGGTATATCCTAGGGGCCAGCCCTAAGGTATGTCTGGGAATGGATCTGAAATATACTGTAAAGACATGGAGAATGCTTGAGCTCTCCCTCATGTCCCTGGATTTGCTTGTGGTGCTCCTGATGGTATTTCTCTCTGCATGGACCTATGAAAGGAGGCCAGCTTCTTCTGCCATGATGGAACTTCCCCTGGAACTGTAAGATTCAATAAATCCTGTTCTTCTCATGGACTGCATCTAGTTTGGAGGTTCATCCCAGCAGTGTGGAGCTGACTGTGACAGATGCTAATTAAAATTTCTTGTCATGATCAAAGTTAAAATATACATTATGCTTTGAATAATTAATGAAGAAGATCAGGTGAATAACATTGTGAGAATGATTATGTGGTAGACTTCGCTTAAAAACAGATGCTGCTTCTTAGTGACTAGATTGATATAGTTAAAAAGGATTAGAATGGCTTTGCCACTGAGACAAACAGCTAATGCAAATTTCAGCTAACAAAACCATAAATGGCAACATCTTATTAATAATAACTTTAAATTGACCAAATAAATGAAGCAGTATAGATGATGTGACTGAGAAACAAGACCAAACTACCTGTTTTCTCAAACAAACACACTTATCAAGCAATACTGCACAAAAACAGAGTGAATGGAAATCATCATACAAAGCAAACATGAGCCATTCACAACCTGGTGTAGCTCTTTCAAATCACAAATCAACAAGGAACCATAACAAAGAAATTAAACCACAGATCAACTGTACAGAACAAATATGTACACAACATTGTGTTCAATAAAAAGGGAATACACATTGTTCTCAGCTACACATAGAACCTTTTCAAAAATAATCAGATTATAGGCCCCAGAGCAAGCCTTCACCAAAAAACAAACACAAAAATGAGATGATTTCTTATATCTTATATCAGATTTCAGAAAACTAATGCTTGAAATCAATAGCAAGTGGACCCCAACAACAACAACACAAATAGTTGAAGACTAAACAACAGGGAAGATGAGGTCAAGTGAGAGAAAGAGAAAGAGAGATGAACAAAATACCAGCTCTTAGCCTCTGTCCTCAACAGCCACCTGCTTTCAAGCCTATCACACTCTAATAAAACCTGCAATGGAAGAAAGATATCTGGGACCTGTGTCAGGTGTAACCAGCCAGGACACTGGGCCAGGGCCTGCCCTTAAACCCAGGCCACCACAAAAGCTTGCTCTATCTGTGGACAATGAGGTCATTGGAAATGGGACTGGCATCGTGGACACACTGGAGCCCCCACAGGGCACCCAATACCTACCCCAACTCCCACTCTACAGTTGGTATAATGAAGGGGCCCAGGTTCATCTATCTCAGTTGGGAATCCCAACTCATCTGTTGAACGCAGGGTGATTGGGATGGTGGCTGGGCACAAAGTCTTTTTTGTCCTGGACACTGGGGCCTCACTATTGCTTCTCACTTCCTGCAAAGGTATAACATGATGATCATAGAGGCCTCAGGTGTCCCTTTCAATTCCAGAACTACCCCTCCTTTACTCTGACAATTTGGAGCCTTAAGATTACTCATTCTTTCTTAGTCATCCCTGAATACCCTATGCCTCTCCTTGTCAAAATTCAAAGTCTCAGTCCACATTCCCACATTCAATACAATAACCATGTTTTAAATCTTCATTTCAACCTGCATGGAAGCACCTCTGGAATCCAAACCCTCCTCTTCCCCCTGCTGCCATTAACCCCTCAGTTTGGGACACTGCCTTCAGTTGTTCAACACCATGAGCCAGTCTGTGTTGATTTTAAAAATCCTCACTGCCGCTGGGCATGGTGGCACATGCCTTTAATCTCAGCACTCGGGAGGCAGAGGTAGGAGGATCGCCAAGAGTTCGAGGCCACCCTGAGACTACATAGTGAATTCCAGGTCAGCCTGAGCCAGAATGACACCCTACCTTGAAAAAAAAAAAAAAAAAAAAAAAAAAAAATCCTCACTCCTATGTAACGTGAGACCTTCTGTAACGCTCTATCCCCTACCAGCTACCAGGGACTTAAGCCCTTAATTGTCCCCCTCCTAAAGGACCAACATTAAACACCTGTCAACTCTCCCCACAAACACCCCCCCCCGTCAATGGGGTTAAAACCATAATGAAACTTATAGGTTAGTCCAGGACCTCAGAAAAATAAATGAGACAACCATACCCACATACCACGTCATCCCTAACCCTTACACTCTCCTTTCCTCTGTCTCACTGCAACCAACGTTACTGTCCTAGATCTTAAAGATGATTTTTTTACCATCCCCCTACACCCAGGCTCACATCTTCTTTTTGCTTTTATTTAGGAGGACCCAGACACTGTTTTAAGTCAGCAACTCACCTGGACAGTCCTGTCACAAGGTTTTAGTGACAGTCCTCACAACTTTGGTCAGGCCCCCAATGAGATCTCTCATCCCTAAGCCTCCATCCCAGTCATCTCTTACAGTACGTAGATGACCTTCTCCTATGTAGTCCCTCCCATGAAATCTGTGTTGCACACACTGCTAAAATTCCTCAATGCCTTATCTGCTTAGGGGTATTGGGTCTCACAAGACAAAGTTCACATCTCTCAGCAGACTTACTTACTTAGGTCATGCCCCACCCCGTGCATCAGGATATGCCATCATTCAGGGCCACCCCAACTCCCCTAAACCTGTACCCTTATTGAAGCAAAACCTTTGACCCTAAGCACTACCTCCCAGCAGGAAGAACTAACAGCCCTTACTCGAGTCCTAACTCTGGCTAAGGATCCTTCCACTAACATTTATGCATATTCAAAATATGCTTATAAAATCATCCACTCAAATATTCTCGTTTGGAAGGAAAGAGGCTTCCTCATACAAAAGGGGACCCCAATCATTAATGCCTCTCTAATCCAAGACCTTCTTGATGTCACTTTTCTCTCCTTTAAGGACTCATTCATGCAAGGCCATCAGAAAGACAAACAGTACATCTGCTTCTCAATCACACTCATAAATTGGCCTGTGAAATTGCCTTTATACACCCAGACCTCTACCCCACCTCCCTCCCTTTCTTAGCATACCATGACCCCTCACTCAAGAGTTTCTTTCATACCTGCATTCTTTATTTCATCCCTCTATTTTCTTTCCTTCAAAACCACACCTACTTTCAACCGGAGGACAGACAATTCTTCAAAGCTCTTGCAGACTCATGTGATATCTGCCAAAGAACAAACCCTAACTCCAACATCTGACCCCCTCAAGCCTCTACCCACCAGATGCAGCACCTTCTACCAGCCATGCATTGGCAAGCAGACTTTCCCCATATGCCTTCTGTAAAATAATACAAATATCTCTTAGTGTGGATACCTTTTCTGGGTATGTAGAAGCCTTCCTCACTACAAACAAGAGAGCTCAGATACTAACTGAGATACTGACTACAGAAATCGTCTCTCAATTTGGCTTGTCATCCTCAATACAATCAGAAAATGGCCCAGAATTCATCTCCTCTAACCCCAAACATTGCCAGGTACCTACAGATTTGCCTGGAAGTTTCACATTCCCTACCATCTACAATCCTCCAGGAAGGTTGAGACAACTAACCATACCATCAAAGAAACTCACAAAGCTCACCCTGGAACTGAAATGGGATTGGATTAAACTTTTATTTCTAGTGTTACTTAAATTTAGAGCCCTACCTAAAAGCCTTCCATGATCAGCCCCTTTGAACTCATGTATGGGAGACCTATAATTCCCCCTGGACTGTCTCATGAGACTCCACTACTCCTTCCTTCCATATACACTAGTCTCCTCCCATTGCTCAGAAAGAACCATGGAGACAAACTAACACCACCCTCCCCTCCCTCTATCCAGAGGCTCCTCTTCCTAACTCCGAGCTAGGAGACATGGTTGATATCTCAGATCCCACCCATCAATCTCTGTCTGTAAATGGCAGGGGCCCCACAAGGTCATCCTAATAATCCTCACTGTAGCCAAACTCTAGGGCTTCCAATCCTGGGTCCATCTCTTCCACTTGAAACAAGCCCTATCATCCCTTCTCTTCCTCCTCCATGTTTCTGGGTGACAATCACTGCCTCCACCTCTTTAAACATTACTAAACTTCCCCCTACACCTGAACAGGACCACCTCGAGACAGACAAGCAGTTGGCACTCAATATCCAACAATTTCATCTGTTCCTGACTCACATACAGGAGGACCTATGGTTGATGCCCCAGCCGATTTCCACGTTTGATGAGCTTGTGGATGCCACAGAAGAACTCTGGTTACAAGGAACTTTCATTCCCTTCACACCAGAACAGATACAGTTTCTTACCATTCCTCTTCTTCATCTAGGATGCCCTGTCACCCCTCCTTTTCACAGTACTATTCTCTTGTTGATAGGACTAATAATTGTTAATTTCTACACATTGTTCTTAACACCAAAAAGCACTCTTAACACTCCTACTCTGGGTACACTTCCTTACAGCAATTTTCCTAAGTGTTATCCATTCTTTAACTCCTAACAATGAAACATAACAGGATTATATCCCTTTTGCCATTACTATCTATATCCCTAATAAGACTTATTGTTACTCATGTTTTGCTACACCAGACACATGTGTCTCCACTGTGGCCCAAATAGGACGTGCCACCCTAAGATCTCCCCTAGTAATAAACTGTACCTTTTTCATGCCCTGACATTATATTTGGGCCTATTAGATGGTATAAAGATAATCAAGAATTATGCTATCAGGGGATCACACAGGACCATGGAAAAGTCTTACAGATCAGTCTAAAGGAGAAAATATAAATTTTTACAAGATGTTTTATTTATTCATTTGAGAGAGAGAAAGAGGAACAGGCAGAGAAAAATAGCAAATGGGTACACCAGGGCCTCCAGCCAATGCAAGCGAACTCCAGACACATACACCCCCTTGTGCATCTGGCTTACATGGGTCCTGGGGAATTGAACCTGGATTGTGAGGTTTTGCAGGTACACACCTTTACTACTAAGCCATTTCACCAGCCCAAATTTTCCTATCTCTAAGACTACAGCCAACTCTGCAGATTCAGGACAATACTCTTGTGCCAAACTTAAAAAAGGACCCCCTCCCTTTGGACTGGAGAAATGGCTTAGTGGTTAAGGCACTTTCATACAAAGGCAAATGAACTGGGTTTGATTCCCCAGGACCAAAGTAAGCCAGATGCACAAGGTGGTGCATGCATCTTGAGTTTGTATGCAGTGGCTGGAGGCCCTGGCACACTCATTTTCTCTCTTTTTATATCTGCCTCTGTCTCTCAAATAAATAAGTAAAATAAAATATTTTTAAGAAGAGCCCCTAAATATACTGTCTATTCAAAGGATGCCCTGAACATAAGCATATCTATCTACCAGCCCTGTGGAGTCCTTAAATACTCAAAACATTTGGGTTCAATTGGCTGTTGATACCATGAACAAATGTCCTTTTTGCAGTCCACCAACTATTAGCTAATAATCTCATGGGTCTATCTATTAAGCATAATAAATATGTTAATGTCATTTGATATAGAATTACCAAACAAGACCATCCTGTGCTCTGTACAGATTCAGCATTCCCAGTCACCCCAGTTGTCCAACCACATTGCCTATACATCAATTTTATCCCCCCTTGAACACCTCTTAAACTATCTCAACCATGCACTAATTATTCTATTGAACAAAACATCTCCCTGACCACTGGCATTGGATGCCCATGGGATGAGTCTTCCTCTGCAATAAAATGGCCTTTCAAGCCCTGCCTGCTAAGTTCTCTGGAATCTGCTTCATCAGACAGATCTTCCCCTTACTGCCATCCGTAACCCCTCCTCACTGAAATACTTGGAGTCAGCTCTTCAAGTGTGATAAAATTTATTCCTCCTAGGTCACAGGCAGGTGGCAGTCACAACAGCATTTATCCTGCTCTTTCCAGACCTTGTGATAGGGATACAAAGGGAAGTGTCTAAATTGGCCTGCATCTTTAGCAAAACTGCTGATCTTACCACATTAGTTCTGTCAGACATTAACCAAGAAAGGAAAGAACTTTGAACCTCAATGTTACAAAATAGAGACATTATTGATTTTTTGGTATTGATGCATCATATTAACTGTCAGCAATTCCCTGCAATGTGTTGCTTCAATATTACAGACAACTCCAATATTATTCAACAACACATAGACAAAATAAAAGAAGAGGTTAACAAAATCCATGATAGCAACTTTTGGTGAGGTTTAGGAAAATGGTTTCCATGGTTATGCTCTTTACTGGGTCCTTAGATGAGTATTCTTCTCATCATAATCATAGCTCCCTGTCTGCTCAAGTGTCTACTCCAACTCATCAAACAAGAAGTCAATTCTGTAAAAATGATGTACTTTAACACTCCTTACAACCCCATGCTCATGACAAGTCACGCATAATAATCGGCTTCTTGCCCCCTGTCCTTCTTACAGGGATGACAGTGAAAAGGAAAACAAAAGGGAGGGAAACCAGACAGCAGACATCAGACAGCCAGGGCATCCCAAGCACAAAGGAGAAACCATGCCTAAATCTGAAATAAATGTATGATTTTCTTGATCTATGTGACCTACCAAAATTAAATCAGGATGAGGTAAATCACGTAAATGGAAAACAAAAAGAATCAAACAGGGCTGAGACTGTGGTTCAGTCCATAGAGGGCTTGCCTAACACACATGAGCCTTGAGTCCAATACCCAGTAATTATATAAACAGGAAGTGCTGTTATCTGCCTCTAATCCCAGCAATAAAGAGGTGATAACAGGAGCAAGAAAAGTTCAAGGCAGGGTTGGAGACATGCCTTAGCAGTTAATGTGCTTGCCTGCAAAGCCAAATGACCCAGGTTCAATCCCCCAGGACCCACATAAAGCCAAAGGCACAAGGTGGCACATGTATATGGTGTTCATTTGCAGTGGCAAGAGGCACTAGTGCACCCATTTTCCCATATTCTTTCTCTATCTATCCCTCCCTCCCCATTCTTTCTCATAAATAAATAAATAAATAAATAAATAAATAAATAAATATCTAGAAAATAAAGTTCAAGGCCATCGTTGGCTACATAGTGAGGTTGAGGCAGACTGAGCTACTTGATACTCTGTCTCAAAAAGAAATGATAAAGAAGCCGGGCGTGGTGGTACATGCCTTTAATCCCAGCACTCTGGAGGCAGAGGTAGGAGGATCGCTGTGAGTTCAAGGCCACATGAAACTACATAGTGAATTCCAGGTCAGCCTGGGCTAGACTGAGACCCTACTTCAAATAAAAAAAAAAAAAAAAAAAAAAAAAAAAAAAAAAAAAGAAATGATAAACAAAACACCCTGAAATTATGCTTGCTTTGCAAAAGTAATGCCCCATTCCTCTGAATGGCATGTGGGTCCCAACATCAGTGTGTGGAAGGTGAAGGGAATTGGAGGCAGGAAGGGAGGCAGTGGTGAAGAGGCCTAACTCTTTCAAGGAGCTCCACTGTGAAGAACTGCAGCCATGACAGGTGAGAGCCTGTTTCATGCAGAAGGGAAGGATTCTGCACAGCGACAGAAGCTGAGGACTGGGCAGAAAGGGTCTAAGGTAATGACAGTCCCTGAGAAGGTGGAAGGATGTTCTCTGGAAATTACCATAAGGAACTTTCAACAGTGCCTTTTCTTGAGACCAGAGAAAAAAGAAATTATGGAAATAATTCAAAAAAAGTTCAAAGAATTGTTTGTGAAGTGCTGGTAATTCAAGCTGACAGTTTAAAGCAAGAGATGAGAAAAAGAGTGTGATAAAAGGCCTGAGAAAGGAGTGCAGCTTGGAGAAAACCTTAGTGTGGACAGCTGTCCTCCATACAAGGGGAACCACTGTCCTTTGAACTATCAATGACTGTGGCCTGTAACTTTCCACCATGGAGGAGAGGAAGGTTCATGCAGCTCTCCACCTCTTCATGGATTCAGTTACTGTAACTAGAGGACAGGGCTCACAAAGCCCCACCCCAGCATTTATATACAGTTTAAGTATGAGGAATGAAGAGGTAGCTTAGAGATTATGTGCACTTTCTCTGCAAACATGAGCATACAGGAGGGCCTAAACAGTTCACGTTTGAATCTCCAGATCCCACATAAACAGCTGGGAAAGTCCATGAAAACCGGTAACCCCAGGCCCATAAAGGGGAGCACAGATCAGAGATTTCTCCTGGACTCATGGAAAAGCACCTGTCTTTCAAGAGAATCCAGTTCAAAATGAGGACATGGGAAAGAATGATGGAGTTGGACACTGCTTTCTGCTCTGCCAACAAAGAGGAGTGGGAACTGTAGTAGGGAAGAGCATAATACCGCATAAGAGAACCCACTAAACTGTGGGCAGCACCAACACATGGGCTGGGTCACCAGAATACTAAAGAGAGAAAGCTATCTGAGCATGCAGCACTCATCACACTCAGCTTCCTCCCTGAGGACTGAATGTAACCAGCTGCCTGGAGCATCTGCCATGGTGCCTTTCCTGCCATAGTGTTCTGTAACCTGCAACTGTAAGCTGACATACACGCTTCCTCTCTTAAACTGATTTTATATAGGAGATTTTTCTAGCAACAAAAAAAAGGTACTTGTGAGCCACAGCTTCCCTGATGTTTGCTTCCCATACATATGTTGACAGGATGCACAAAGTTTAGCAGGAATTACAGGCAGCAGATAGCCAGCAAAAAGATTGCAAGGAAGGGAGCAGCCAGTGGAAAAGGGAGAGGTTTCCCAAGGAGAGACCTTTACTAGAAGAGGACAAAGGGACCCTGAACTGTGGCTTCTGGGACAGGCACACTGTAGGTACAGATGCCTCCAGGCCTTGAGAGTGTGGGCTGGATATTGAGATCCAGGTCTTACCCTCACAGCCCAACCAGGACAGTGACTCTTCTTTGCTCTGACAGATTCTGCCACCAAGCTGTTTTACAAAGAAGTAATCACATGAACAGTATTCCTGTAAACCTGGAAAAACATTGTGTGTTAGAGGAGGTAGTGGGAGTGGAAAGATTCCATATAGCTGTTCCTGTTCAACCATCTTACCACTGTGCCTTGGATGGGAGCCATGATGTTCTAAAGCAGGAGAGGGCAACATTATAGGGGCTGAGTTAGAAGGTTCTGGGTTCTGATTCTGCAACTATGCCTAATTCCATGCAAGTGCATCTTGGGGAAGCAATGAGTACAATTCGAGGAGTTACTTAAACATTCTCATTGTTTCCTTATGTTTTAGTCTCCTTTCCTTTCTTCTTTCTTTCTTTTAATTTGTTTATAAAGGAGGTCTCATGTAAACCATTCTGCCTTCAAATTTACTACCTAGCCTAGGATGGTCTTGGTCTTCTGGTCCTCCTGCCTCCACCTGCAGAGTGCTGGCATCACAGATGAACACAACACCTGGTTTATGCAGCACTGGGGATGGAATCCAGAGCTTCGTGCATGTGAGTCAAGCACTCTACCAACTGAGCCACATCCCAAACCTTCCTTACCTGTTAAAGAAAGGATGATTATAAACAGATTATACTGTCAAATCATACATGCTCAAAGCATGCACTGTTCCTCCCTGGCACTCTTCTCTTACTTAGGTTCTTTCCCTCAGTCCTCCACCCTCTCTGGCAGGCCTGTGAACAGTCCTGCAACTATGCAGGCTGCCCCTCATGGCTCCTATGTATGACATGTGTGCATGACACCTGCTACTGTGGTGGTAAATACAAAGTATTGTACACATATTGGAATTACAAATACATTCTTCAGCACTAGTTGTGTCCATTTTTTTTCAGTAAAAACTGAAACCAGGGTGGCGCGATGACTTAGAAGTTAAGACACTTGTATGCAAAGTCAAAGGACCCAGGATCAATTCCACAGAAGCCATGTAAGCCAGATGCACAAGGTGGCACATGTATCTGGAGTTTATTTGCAGTGGCTGGGGACTCAGGAGTGCCCATATTCTCTCTCTCTCTCTCTCTCTCTCTCTCTCTCTCTCTCAAATAAATTTAAAAAATTTAAAAAAAAAAAAACCTGAACCCATTTTTAGAAAAACAAAGGCAAAAGAAAAATATAAAAAACGGTCTTGCATGTTGGCACATGGCTTTAATCCCAGCACTTGGGAGGCTAAAATAGGAGATTGCTGTGAGTTCAAGGCTGGCCTGAGACTACATAGTGAATTCTAGGCCAGCCTGGGCTGGACCAAAACTCTACCTTGAAAAATAAATATAAATGAGTAAATAAATAAATTGTTGGCAAGAATGTGGAGAAATTGTACATTTATACAGTTCCCATTTAGGAGGCTGAAAACAGCTCGGGAGATAGATGGTTGTGATGCTTACATATTTCAAGCCCCAGAAGTTTCTACTTAAAATTATTTGAAGGGTAAATTGATAGTGTGTGTTTTTTTTAACATACTGACATAAACTAAACTACATATTAACTATCCTAAACATTATATTCAATGACTAGCCACCATCATTTATAAGAATATATGTCATGGGGCTGGAGAGATGGCTTACAGTTAAGGGGCTTTCCTGTGAAGCCTAAGGACTCAGGTTCATGTCCCCAATATGCACAAAGGCAGGTACACAAGGTGGCTGTTTTAGTCAGGTTCACATTGCTGGTAGAAAGCACCTGACCAAGAGCAGCTTGTAAAAAAAAAAAAAAAAGAGTTTACTTTGGCTTACAGACTTGAGGGGAAGCTCCATGATGGCAGGGGAAAAAAATGACAGAATGAGGAAAGATGGACAACACCTACTGACCAACATCAGATGGACAACAGCAACAGGAGAGTGTGCCAAGCACCAGCAAAGGGAAACTGGCTAAAATACCTATAAGCCTGCCCCCAACAATACACTGCCTTCAGGGGGCTTTAAATTCCAAATCTCCATCAGCTGGGAACCTGCCATTTTGAACACCTAAGTTCATGAGGGACACCTGAATCAAACCACCCCAGAGGTGCATGCATCTGGAGGCATTCATTTGCTGTGGCTACAGACCCTGGTGTACCCATTCTTTCTCCCCCTCATAAATAAATAGTAAAAAATTTTTTAAATATATATATATTGTGATGGTTAAGTTTGTGTCAACTTGATTTGTTTAGGAATCCACAGACATTCCTCAAAGTGTGTGTGTCTCTGAGGCTGCCTCTAGGAAGGATTAACTAAAGGAAGAATCCTTCCCCCAGGGGTAAGCCCTTCCCCCAGAGTGGGCAGCCCCTCTTGGAGGAGGGGGCTGGTTGATAAAAAGAAACTCTGGGAAGAAAGGCTCTCTCCCTCCCACCTGGCTGCTGGTGCTGCTCCCTGCTTGCCACTGGGTGCTTGCTGCTTGGTGCTTTCTGCTTGGTACTTGCTGCTTGGTGTTGCTGCTCTCCAGTGTGGACTGAAGACCAGGGTGGACTGAAGAGCAGCGTCTCTCCAAGAAGCCTCCAGGCCTTCAGTGCTGGATTGGGACTGCCAAGGCCTCCACCCTCGTGGATTGAGCAGCTACCGAGTTGCTTGACTCTTGGACCTGCAACCTACTATGCTTCAACTTCTGCAGAGATGTGAACAAATATTTATTCACCCCAAATAAGGTGCCAATGACAGACCAAAGAAATAATGTCATTTAAGTCCAGCCTAGTGAGCCAGTGAGTTTATTGGGGTTATTTAGAGGAATATGGATGAGGGGATATTTACAGGCCCATGGATGACTGGAAAGTACCTGCATCAGTAAATGTTCCACTTCCCATGGGTGACAACTCATGAAAGCTGTATCCCTGGAGATGCTTGTGAAATGTGAAGGGGGCTTGACAATTTGGAATGTCTCCTCTTCCCAAAAATGGTTACTGTTTATTTAACCCTGAGGATGGAGTTTGTGAAGCTTGTGAATTTTAGGAGCATGGTTTCTCTGACTTCCTGAGTCTTACAGAGATTCCTGTGTGGTGGGGAGGAGCACTCTGAAATGCTGTTTTGGGGGACACATAGTCATTACACCCGTGAATTCATAGCAGCTTAAATTTACTGCAAAGATTAAGCCTGTCAATAAATCACCTTCATGGGGGAAGGATACATGTGACTCCACACCTCTAGAGAAGCTAATTGCACCTAATGATTGCTGGGAAAGGGGCGTCATGTTCATCAGTTGTGTACCTACTGGTAAGTTTCCCATCCTGTTAAATCACCATGATCATGCAAGAAACCCTAATTTAACTTAGTGGGGTTAAAAAAAAAAAGGAATGAGGAATACCTGCAACCCCACGGAGGAGCGTCCCTAATGGAATGGGAGCAGGGATGAGGGAAAAGAGGATACCAACACATGATTTATCTAGACAAAACATGTTGTTACTAATAATAATAAACATTTTTAAAAGGAACAAAAATAAGATGGAGAGTCATAGGAATGAAGAAGTGTGTTAGTGAGAGGTGGAGACTGGTAAGATGGTGGATTTTCTAGGCATAATATCAAAATACATTATAAACATGTATTATAATATCAAAATATGAGCAAGAGGGA
The DNA here is from genome assembly GCA_036365145.1 of Orientallactaga sibirica. Taxonomy (NCBI): domain Eukaryota; kingdom Metazoa; phylum Chordata; class Mammalia; order Rodentia; family Dipodidae; genus Orientallactaga; species Orientallactaga sibirica. The sequence goes on from JAEOAD010002816.1 coordinate 61,182, forward strand.
TTGCCTAATGGTTAAGGCACTTGCCTGCAAAGTAAAAGGATCCAGGTTCAATTCCCCAGGACCCACATAAGCCAAATGCAAAACACGGTGCATGCATCTGGAGTTCATTCGTATGGGTGGAAACCTTGGCACACCCATTCTCGCCCTACATTTCTCTCTCTGTCTCTCTCTTTGTCTATATATCACTCCCAAATAAATAAATAATAAGATATTTATAAGAAAAATATCCAAATGGAAAAAAAATTACTGAAAAAAACAGTTGAAGAGGAAGGTTGCATGAAAGAAAATGAAAAGTGCCCAAATGGCCAGAAGAGATGAGAACAGCTGCATGCAAAGAGGGGTGTGCTCAGCACTCACACGCCTGTGCAGTTTCCATGGAGCCCACTCAGGCTCTGCTGCCCTGGCCTTGACCTCCATACACTACTTATTCTCTGTGTGGTTTTGCTTTGTTTAGTTTTGAAATATGGTCTCCTATAACCCAGGCTGGACTCAAAGAAACCCAGCTTGATGTCACATGCCTGTAAACTCAGAACTTGGCAGGCATGAGATAAAATGTTCAACATATGTACTGAGTATACAGACAGGTATGTGCCACCGAGCCAGGTTCACTGCACTCACTTCTTTGTCTGCATTCCCTCTAGATCACCTTATCCAAACCCAGGGTCTCAAAAGTTGAAGTCTCTGAACCATATATGCTGTCTCTACACTTTCCACTGGATGGCAGGTTTGAACATGTATGTGCTCATGAGGCACCTCTGAGGGTAACTGAAACAGGACAGTTGTTAACACTTGTCCCATTGACAGAACAGTTGCCTGGTTTGTGCAAGGCTGTGTGCTTGATCCTTAGCAATACACACACAAATACAGCCCTCTATCCCCCATCTGTTCTCCATGTATTCTCTATTCCATGCAAAGGTCTCCCTCTCTTTACTATATTCATGTCCAGACAACCTGAGTTATTATTATGAAGCACCATCTTAGCTCCCTTAGCAGTTTGGCACATGCTTCTCTGTAGCCTTGTTCACACTCACTAGTCACACACATTTTGTTAGTTCAGCGATAGAAATGGTGTATTCAGTAGTGGATCCATTGTTTACTGGGATGTGTGAGACACTGGGTTCATGAACAAGTTCCCAGAAAAAAAAAAAAAACTAATGCCTGAGTTAAACATACTACATAGCTGATTGAATGTATAGAAAGACTGTGGTAATAGAAAGCTGCTTGTTACAGGTTTATAACCTAATTTTGTTGGGTTACCTTCCGTCCCATAGATAGTACTTATAGTCTACCTCACCACTTGATCTAACATTGTCATTACTATCAGGTAAAATTCTTATTGGAATGTTCAAACAAACATCTTAGTTTCCACGAACCCATAGGCTAAGGATAGCATCACAAAACACCTTAGGCCTCCAGCAGAGACTTCTCTGCTTTGAAAATTCCTCCTTGATGTTTCCATTAATGTACTTAAAATGCCTAGATTTATAACTTTTTCGTTCTATTACCATAAATATTCCATGAGTCAGGTAGAGTGGCCCACATTTTTACTCCCAGTACAAAAAGAGGCCAAATTAGGAAGATCACTATGAGTTTGAGGCTATCTTGGTTGACAGATTGAGTTCCAGGTCAGCCAGGCTAGAGTGAGAGCAGGCTTAAGAAATGAAACCAAAAAAATCTGAAAATTTTACCATGTTGAAACATCATATTTGATGTAACCTAGACTGTTCCCAGGCCATCAGCTCTCAGAATTGTCTCAGAATAAAGTATTCTTTATGCACTTGAGGTAAGAACTGGTGTTTGACATCTCAACACCACAATATTAAAAGAAAATGAAAATGAAAAATCAGCATGCTCCCCTGAGAGGTTCAGGTTCTTTCACATGTCCATACCACTGCACTTGACATTCTCATCACCCTACTGATAATTTGAGTCAGATACACTTAGTTTTGAAAATGACATGCAAACTGCAGGGTGCTCAGCAACATCCCTGTACCCACCCACAAGATCAGGTGCAGCACTGTATGCCCCACCCTCAATTAAATAATAAAAAATGACCCCTGGCATCACAAAATATCTGTGGAATGGTTAAAGCAAACTTATTCCTCCTGAGATCAACACCAGCAACACAGTCTGTACCATTTTTCTGGTATTACCAGACCAGTTCAGGGAGAAGAACAGGGGCTACATGGAAATTGGAGACATGCTGTGACTTTGGTTTAATTCTGTCAGGGAAGGAGCTGGAGAACTGGAAGTGGCCAGCAAGTGAACAACCGAAAGACAGGTCCGAGCCTCAATCTGATGAAACAGGCAAGAAAGCACAGGCCAGAGTGGAGAAGAAAATCAGGGCTCAGAGTAGGCTGGATTACCCACTTTCTCACATCATGTCAATAAGAGTAATAAAGGGAAAATAGAGACATGTTTTATATAAACTTTTGATCTAGTTGTAATCTAAACAGAGATTCAGAGGAATGCAAGGGCTACTGGCTTTGGTGTATATGAAACCCTCACTACATGGAGAGAAGAGTCCAGAAGTCCACAAGGAGACATATAGAACCAGTAACACCTTAAATTTCAGAGTCATGACTGATTACTCGACCAATAAAATTTGAAATGATTGCCGTTCTTTCCCCTTTTATGTTTACTGTAAGCTATAGATGAAATATCAGATATCTCTAAGAATCCTTTCTTATCCCAAATTTCCAATTCTCTCAATATAGCATAGGTTCAAGGTTGAATTCTTGTCTTTGCTACTTGCCTCTGAAAGCACAAGTATCAAGGACAGAACTCTGGTTTCAGAAACACAGGGTGACTGGTACAGATGACTGTTGTGGGAAGAAAAGTCAGGAGATTCTGAAGTCACCAGTCAGTGGGGTGAGAGGGAAATGATGACCAGATACTTCATACACAAAGCCAATGTCTCCTGGATTAGACCCTCAAGAGATAGATGCATCAGAGACCTGAGGATTGTCCCTGCTTCCCAGGCAGTGTGAGCTTGGCTCCCTGCTTCTCCACCTGGTTATTCCTTCCTCCCCATTAACATGATGACCAGACATAGTTCTGAGAACCAACCCAGCACCAATTTCCAGAATGGGGAAGGTGGGTTAAGAATGGTCACTCAAAGCCAGGCGTGGTGGCGCATGCCTTTAATCACAACACTCAGGAGGTAGAGGTAGGAGGATTGCCATGAGTTCGAGGCCACTCTGAGATGATATAGTGAATTCCAGGTCAGCCTTAGCTAGAGTGAGACCCTACCTCAAAAACAAACAAACAAAAAAGAAAGGTCACTCTTCCAGCACAAGGCATGTGCCTCTCCTTCTTATAAGGAAGACCACACCTACCTACTTCTATCCTGGTCGTCTGAATTCCACACACTCCATGTCCAGTGCCTGGCTTTTCAGATCTTATTGCTAACACAGAGTGCCATCTCCAGAGTAGAAGCCCAGGGCCCAGCTTCTCAGGATGTCCTCACTCTGAGAAATGGGGTGATGGGTTTGTTTGTCTTTGGAGCTCTACCCAATGGTTGTCTCCTTTCTCCTGTCCAGGTGGCTGGGAAGCCACATCATACTTACGATCTTCATGTAGGTCCTAGGGCACCCTGCCTGTTGTCTCATATTTTGGATACGTTATTCGGGCCACCTTGTTTACTATATCACAGAAAACGTCCTTGTTCAGGGAGGTTTGATATGTGCCATTTCAGGAAGGTCAGTACATCATACATCCACATATCAAATGAAGGATCTAAGGAAATTGTTAAAGGTATTTCCTTGCAAACTTTACAGCTCCTGTTCAATTCCCCACCATGCACATAAAGGCACATGCACACAGCATACCCACTCCAAGTCAATGAGAAGTGGAGGCAGGAGATCCAGAAGCTTGCAGGCCAGTGAGAATGGTGCCCATGAAGCAGATAAAACAAACAGACAGCACACCCAGTAAAACAAGTGAAACCCTGTGTCAAGCAAAGTGGAAGTTGTCCTCAGACCTCCACATGTACTCTGGGGCATGCACATGCTAATTCACACAGAAGATACTTGAATCACATCCTTTCTCTCTTTAATGGCATCTTCTAAGTTACTATATACATGCTGAGTATCACATTTACAAACCAATCTGAAGATCTCATCCAAATAACAGGTTAGTCATCTCTGATCCTGGAATACTCTGAGCTTCCTTTCCATTCAGTAACTAACCTAGTCTTCCATTCATGAAGTGTCAGGATTTTCCTGACACCAGCCTGCCCCTCCCAAACTGTCATTTCTTCACAGGTCTAGTGACTCTCTAACAATCTCTACCTGCCTATCACCATGGTGCCTTAGGTAAACACCTTCTCCCAAATTAGAGTGAACTTATTAAACTTAGGACATCCTCACTTTACTTAATCACATTCAGCAGTGTTGGATATTCATTTCTCACATCCCAAAGGCTCTTAAAATTTTGGGTTAAGGCCAGAGGCTAGTAAAGCCAAGACCTCACTTAATTCTCCTTCCTGCTTTTCCTTCTAGCATTTAGTACCTAACACTGTTGGTTTTTATTTCTGTCCATATACACAGGAAAATGAAGGTAATGTCTGTAAGCACACCACACTGAGATTAGAAAATCAACATGGAGAGGTGAACACACTTGTGGGTGGCATGCTGAAACTGGGTTTGGGCTGAGGCCAGGTCTATCACCAGGGGTCCTTGCAGTGCTACCAGGGAGTTCAGGTGGTCCCTCTACTTGGCCTGACACCCCTACCTGATGGGGAGACGTCTGACTTGCAAGCAGATCACCATGGTCACCTCCTCCACCACCATCTCACCAGACAGAGGATCAGGAAAATGAAGTCTGCTGCTTCCTCCTCACCACTGACACCTCACTGCCTTTAAGTTTATAATTTCCCCAGTGCTCTGGTAGTGGTGCAGCATTGTGATTTCACAGGCTGGCCCACCTTTCCTGGCCATGTGGGGGGAGGACCAGAACCATCCACCATTCCTGACAGGATGGCAGCTCGCAGAGGGGAGTGGGATGCAGCTGTACTGAAGCAGGGCCTTTGAAGCTCATAGGGATCTTTCCTCCCACCTACCCATAGAGCAGATGCAAGATTCCTGGAGCCTGAGGAGGCCTCATGGGAAAAGGTGACTCCTGGCCAGAAGATTTCACAGGCCCACTGTGTGTGCCTGACAACAGGATGGTCCACCCACACGGATTGACCACACTCAGGCCTGGGTTCTGCAGCCCTGCCCAGATTCCCTTGCTCTTCCTTCCTTTCTTCCTCCCATTCTTGTCTTCCATTTCCCCTCTTTTCTCCCCTTCCTTCTTTCTCCCCCACTCTGCTCTCTCCTTCTATACCTTTCTCCCTTCGTCCTTATTTTCCTCCTTCACTCCCTCTTTCCTTCTTTCCATTCTTCTCATTTCACCCCTTTTCCTTCCATCCTTTTATTCTCCTCCCTTTTACCCCCTTTTCCTTCCTTCTTTCCTTTCTTCTCCTCCTTTTCGTCCTCTTTTTCCTTCCCATGTTATTCTTTTCCTCCATTATTCACCTTTCCCCTTTTTTTCTACCTTCCTTCCCTTCTTTCCTTCTTCCCATTCATCTCCCTTTCTCCTTTTACCCTCTTTCCTTTGCCCCCCCTTTTTCTTCCCTGTCTCCCTTTCCTCTTTCCTTCCCTTTCTCTCTTTATCTCCTCCTCTCCTTTCGTTTTTGCTTTTGTTTTGAGACAGACTCTATATAGTCGAGACCTACCCTCAAACCTTGAAGCTCCTACCTCAGCCTCCCACTGGGGTTACAGGAGTGCACCACACCCAGATTTTGGGGAGGGAGGCATGTATGTGCACTCGCATGAGCGCAGGCGCGTGCGCGCGTGCGTGTTGTGTGTGTGTGTGTGTGTGTGTGTGTGTGTGTGTGTGGTTTGTGTGTGTGTGCACTCATGTTCTAGGGCCTTGCGCTGGAGCTGGGTGTGGGGCGGGCCAGCGCTTTGCCTGGCTTTCTCGCAGCGCCTCCTGGGGATCCCCGTGACCCCTCGGCCCAGCACAATCCTCCTACCTGCTGCCGATCGCTCTCACTCGCCCCCAGACTCGCCATGGCCGCCTCCTCCGCCGTCCCGCAGGATGGAGGCTCCGGAAAATGAACTATGCTGCTTCCTCCGCTCTGCTCCTCACGCTGTCCTGCCTTTCAGTTTACAATTCGCTGAGCAGTTTCCCTGCACAGAGGGATGCACACAGGATGTCACCACCGACCCCTCTGTCCTGCCATGCCGCTGGAGAGAGGCTCCGGAGAAAGAACTCTGCTGCTCCCGCCTTTTTGAAGATTACAGCTGCCATAAGGACGCTCTGGTTGAGTCGCAGCATTGTGACGTCACGGGCAGTTCCACCTGCCTACAGCACGGGGGAGGCCGGAGCCACCCAACAGTCAGGAGGGGAGGGCGGCTGGCAGAAGATGAGTGGGCTGCAGCTGTACTGGAACAGGGACTTTGCAGCTAAGAGAGCTTGTGCACACCCCAGAGAGCAAAGCAGGGGCTTCTGGGACCTGAGGTGCAGCTGTGTGTACTGACAGACCACCAGCTTCCACCTACCCAAGGTTTAAGAATGTCATCAAAAAAAAAAAAAAAAGAATGTCATCAGATAGCATGTGAAGCCTATGGTGGAGATTTCCCTGCTTTGCTAAAACCTGCCTACCTGATGGTCAACCAATGTATTTGAAAAGTGCCTTGATTTATGTGTTGTCTTATGTAATTATGAAAATTTCATGAACTGTTAACACATTTAGACAGGGAATTTTGGGTAACCTTAATCTGTGTTCCTGGGCCATGGTCACTCATATTTGGCCCTGGACTAAACTATCTCTAATCCCCTTTGAGGTGACAGCTGCATCTTTTGCATGACACTGGGGTGCAGCTGTGCTGAAGCAGGGACTTTGCAGCTCACAGAGCTTGTGTCCTACCCCGTACATACCCAGAGAGCAGATGCAGGGGTTCCTGGTACCCAGGGTGCAGCTATAATAAAACAGAAGCTTTGCAGCTCACAGAGCTTGTGCTCCATGCCACCCCTCCCTGCACTTACCCAGAGAACAGGTGTGGGGACTCCTGGGGCTTGAGGAGGCCTGGTGTGATGGTGTGACTCCTGGGGCCAGAAGATACCATAAGGCCCACGGTGTGTGCATGAAACACTATGGTCAGCCCACTGGGATTGATTGTGCTCAGGCCAGGGATCTGCAGCCCTGCCCTCCTTCCCTTGTCCTTCCTTTGTTCCTTCCTTCCTCTTTCCATTCTTCTCCATTTTCCTCGTTTTTCTCCCACTTTCCTTCTCTCCCTTACTATTCCTTCATTTCTCTACTTCCTTTCATTCATCTCTTCTCCCCTCTTTTTCAACCTTCCATCCTGCCACTTTGCACCCTTTCACCCTTTTTCTCCCATTCTTTCTATTCTTCTCCTCCCTTTCCCACTTATTTTCTTCCTTCCTTTCTTCTCTTCCCTTTCCCCCTTTTCTTCTTCCCTCATTTCCTCTTTTCTTCCCTTTCACACTTTACCTCTGTCTTTCTGTGAGCTCAAGGCCTAGTGAGGACTCCATCTCATGTCTCCTCTGTGCAGTCGAAATATTGCCTTCCTCCTCTGCAAAGTTCTGGCACACAGGAAAGGCACAAGATAGACATGAAACCTTGGATAGAGAAGGGTGTGTGTGTGTGTGTGTGTGTGTGTGTGTGTGTGTGTGTGTGTGTTGAGAGTGATGAGATGGAAAGCAGCCCTGAGATTAGGTACAATATCTCACCAACAGAAGTGCATCTGCAACAGTGTGGAATGTATATTTACATTGTATATTTACATTATATGTATAATTACAAGAGATGAAATCCAAAGGGAAGTTCCTAACTTTATGATGTCTAAAGGGATTTATAAATAGTACAGAAGCTTTGCAGCATCATAGTGTCATGGCCTTGGCTGCCCTGTCAGGTCCCTTTCAAAGGAATAGCAGAGATAAAGCACCCAGTAAAGGTTAATTACAAGTAGCTGGGTGCTGCTGCTCCTACCAGGCCCAGGAGTCTGAGGGAAGTGAAGAGGAGGGGAAAGGAGTGGGAAGACCACACAGGATCTTAGGTGGAGGTGAGGAATCTGGGGAAGCCCCTACTGGGGAAACTAGACAGGGCTTGGCCAGGGAAGGTATTGTTCCTGGATGAGAGTGCTGATCTCAGACATTTATCTCTCACTGTTTAAGGATGCAGGCTGGAATGACGATTGGAAAAGTCCCTCAGTGGGCTCTGGAGACAATGTGTTTGGTGAATGCCCAGTGTGGGGAGGAAAGTGGCTCTTGGACACAGGATATTTTGTAAGAAACATCTAGAAGCAGGAAGTCAGGATAGAGACATGGGAGGCATAGCTTCATGTGTGGTGTAGGTGAAACCTGGATTCTGAGCAGCTGCTTACAAATTTGAGGTGATCCGAGTTCAGAGCTAAGTCCAGGCAGACATGGAGCACAATGGATCTTACTCTTGAGGTCTGTAAATTTGGAGGCAGACATGTGGAAGGATGATGTTGGCATGGGCGATGGCAGTGATGGGAAGGGGTGTGGGATACAGGAGGACTTCTTGTAGGACAAGCCTGGGGAGTTGTGCAGACGGGCACAGTGACACTCACCTGTTATCCTAGCCCTCAGGATCAGGGACAGGAGCATCATAGGTCCAAAGGCAGCCTGGTATATGTATAGCATGACCTGGTCCCTAAAAATGTTCTTGGTGACGATGCTCATAGGGTAGTGTTTGCCTTGTAAGCCTAAAGACCTGAGTTTGATCCACAGAAACCATGTAAAAGAGCCAGGTGTGGTGCCACAGGCTTGTAATCATAGCACTGGGGAGGTGAGATAGGAGAGTCCCTGGGGCTGAGTGGCCAGCCAGTCTGGCATATTTGGTGAGTTCCAGGCCAGTCAGAGACACTATCTCAAAAACTGCCAATGGCATTCCTGGGAATAACACATAAAATTGTCTTTCATCCCCACTGCCTGTGTGCATGCATGCTTGCATACACACATGCACTGCACACATGAAAACACAAATACACATCCACACACATATCTCACATTTTTTATTTTCATTAATTTTATTTATTTACAAGCAGAGAGAGTTAGAGAGAAGACAGACAGACAAATAGCCTAAGATGATCCACTACAAATGAATTCCAGACACATGTGCCCTATGTGGATCTCATTTTAGGTGGGTTGAGGTAAACAAGCCTGTGCTTTAGGCTTTGCAGGCAAGCACCTTGACCAATAGGCCATGTCTCCACCCCCCGTATCACATTTTTAATAACAAAAAAGTATCCTTGGGTGAGAGAAATAGATATTGGGAGAGAAGTATGTTTAGAGCGGGTTTAGGGTGAGTAGGAGACCCAGGAAGGCAAGAGATCCTGTCCATGTATGGATCTTGTAGAACAAAAAGCCCAAAGATTATGCTGAGAACAGTCTGGAAACTTTTAGTAGCTTAACAGGCCAGATTCAAGCAGAGCAGAATGCAGCAGTAAAAAAAAAAAAACCCTCCCTAGGGTCCAAGGTCAGAAATGAGCCCATCTGTGCCAAAGAGAAAAGCTGATGGACTGGGATGAAATGACTGGGCCTGCAGCAGGTACCTAGGCCTGCATGTCGGACACTGTGCAGACTTCCTTCCTTGATTGAGACATGTCCTAGTTATCCTGATTTCTCTGTGGGTACCAAGAGGGTTGGGCTGACAGCTAGAATTGTGATTCTTTGAGACTTGAGTCCTAGCTCTTGTTCTGGCTGACCTCTTGAGAAAGTGACAACTGGTCCCCTACAGGTACCAAGCAGAGCCTGGAAGAGAGCAGAAGGTGGAGCCTTCTCAATGTCTCAGTGCCTTCTCAATGTTCAATCAGACTCATAACAAGGAGTATAAATAGGTTGAGAGGACCTTTGAGGGATTAACAGAACACATGAAAATTATCCAAGGAGGGCTGCAGAGATGGCAGTTAAGTGCTTGCTTGTAAAGCTAGATGGCCTGGGTTCAATTCCACAATATCAAGGTAAACCAGATGCACAAAGTGGTTTGTGCATCTGGAGTTTGCTTACAGTTGCAAGAAGCACTCGTGCATCCTGCTACGCCCATTCTCTCTCTCCCTTGCAAATAAGTGGATAAAAATATTTCTAAAAGAAAATTATTCAAGAAGACCTCAGTGGTGTACATGTTGTCATCATTCCCCATGGCTGTCATGGCATGTCACCTTGCCTGGAGATGTGACTTGCTGACTCCTCTACGTATACCTGAGTGTATGTCATGTGACCTCAGGCAAGGCCTTTCCCTCTCTGAGCCTCAGCTTCCCTCTCTAGGTTGGTGTGGTCTTGAAATGAGGGACTGAGTGTGGAGCTTCCCAGCATGCTGAATTCCAGTAAGCACTGAGTCATAGCAGACCACAGGGCTGGGGGGTTGAGGAGCCCCAAATGGGGTTCTTGTGGCAGCTGATGTCAGGAGAACACCCTTGGGGAAGGCTGTGTGTGGCCATCTGGACCAGGTAGATCATGGCTGCTCAGGGTTCATGTTTCTGTCAGTACTTCACCATCATGGAGTGGAATCAGGATGGTTTCATTGACAAGGAGGACATGAGGAACAGCTTTACTGCACTGGGTGGATGATGTAGTAATGGGGAAAACTTGGAGCTGGGTGGGATGGTGTTGCGGTGTGCAGGCCACCAATGAGGAATAGGTGACTGGGGATGTACAAAGGTCAGGGCATTGATTGAGGGGCTGTGACCTTAGTGGTCTTCTGTGGACAACATACTTCTGTCCCACTTCCCTCTTCCAGGTTGCATCAATGTCAAAAATGAGGAGTTGGGGCTGGAGAGATGGCTTAGCAGCTAAGGCGCCTGCCTGCTAAGCCTAAGAATGCTGGTTCCAAAGTCCAGCGGTTCCAATCTCCAGGTCCCACGTTTAGCCAGATGCAAAGTGACACAAGGGCGCAATGCCGCACTTGCCCACAAGGGGGCGCACGCATCTGGATTTCGTTCACAGCAGCTGAGAGACTGCTGGCGCGCCCATTTCTGTCTCCCTCTCTGTCTATCTCTCTCTGTCTCTCTCTCCAAAAATAAATAAAAATAAATTTAAAAAAATTTTTAAAATGAGGAGTTGGATGTCATGTGAAGGAGGTTTCAGGGCCCATCACCATGTTTAGGGAGAAACTATAGGATGATGGAGGCACTCAGGAGGTGGGGGAGCTGCTAGGGATAGGTAGTAGACATGTCTCCCTATGGGGCCCTGATGTTTACAGAAGCACAGTTGAGAACCTGGTGTGCCTCTCCCCAAGCACCATCCCCTGGAAGCACATACCAACCCAGGCCCTGCATCAGTTTCCACCTAGGCTCATTACCCACAGTCAAGACAGCACCTTCCACTTCCTTCCTATTAAGATTCCACCCCCGCTTTTGTTTGAGGCAGGGTCTCATGCTAGCCCAGGCTGACCTGGAATTCACTGTGTAGTCTCAGGCATGCCTCAAAATCACAGTGATCCTCCTACCTCAGCCTCCTGAGTGCTGGCATTAAAGACATGTGTCATCACTCCCAGCTTATTTCCCTCATCTAACTTCCTCTTTTGTCTCTCTGCACCCTGTTGATGGTGAGTGACAGGCAGAGAAGAGCTATGGGGAAAGTGGTTCTAAAAACCACTGTGGCTGACTGAGCCAACTGCCAGACAAGTTACCTCATCCAATTCTGTAGTCACCACTGTCCCACTGAAAGTATCAGAGAGCTGTGTTCACCAATAAGGAGTCTGAGCATGCTCAGAGAAGTCAGGATGGTTGTTCCAGGTGCCCTGAGAAAAGAATAACTGTAATGGAGACACTAACAGTCTCCTGGAATCAATATCCTGTCTGGGACTAGAAAATAGGGGCATCTCTTTCCCCCTTTTTCTCCTGACTCTGGCACATCCTCAGCATGGTCATCTCCAAGTTGGAGGTTTCTGTGACTGAAAGGAAGGGTCAGACTGGGCTGTGGCTGTACAGGGAGGTAGGCAGTGTTGTCACCCTCCCCTCAGGCTGCCCCTGACTGGCCCTGGAGATCAATATCTGGACTCCCACACACTGCAGGGTGATCTTGGGTGTCTGAGTTGCTGTTCACACCTTAATATTTCTGTAGAGTGCTTGTCTAGAATCACCCAGAGAGGAGCTTGGGTGTGGCTCAACAATACAACGCTTACCTAAATTCTCCCAGTGAGAGGATGCAGTCTGGCTCAGTTATAGAGCTCCTGCCTAGAAAACCCCAGTGTGGGATTGTGGGGTGGCTCAGTGGCAGAGCACTTGCCTTGACCTCCACTGAGGGGCTGGGGTGTGGCATAGTGGAAGTGTTTCTGCCTAGAATTCCCCACTGAGGAGCTATGGGCATAGCCTCTAAGGAGGCACCTTCTGCTCTAATGTGAGTTGTGTACTAGGGGAGAACAGAAGTTTAGTTGGGACTCTTTGGGATGCTCATGGGAAGGGAAGAGTGCTTTTTATCTCTGAAGGCCCTCAGCCTGCTTGGTGGTTTGGAAAGTAGAGGCTTAAGGCTTATGATGCGTCTGTCAGGCTTTGGATAAGCTGGAGCAGTGACCCAGGGCCTTTGTGGGGACTACAGTACTGCAGCTGCTCTCTAGTTTTTTCAGACCTAGGAATGCAGCTGAGCTTGTCATGCAAACTTTGTCATGACTGTGTGCAATGCTGGAGGGGAGAGGCTGGCAGCCAGGAGGGCAGCAGGATGGGGTAGGCACTGTCTTGTGCTGTAATTGGGATAAGGAAATTTGCCATGAGATGCCCCATAAGGGCAAGCAGACAGTATACAGGCTATTTTATGACACTCACAGTGCTCAGACCAGAGGGAGGAGACAGGGTGCCACTAGCTAAGGTGAGTGTCATAAAATAGCCTCAGGAAGCTGAGGGGCCAGACTCAGTAGTAAGGCCTCTTCACAGACTGGAATTTTCTGCTAGGTGATGAAAACAGGGATGCTGTGGATTTGGAGGCAGAGATCCCACTCAGTCCTGATTAAGACCCTTGCACCACTCCCAGTTTAGAGCCCCCAACTCTTCTGCTTGGTCTACCTGGGAGGGCTTGGCGAGCCCTGGCCCAACTCCACCTGGCCTGAGCTGCAGGGCTGGGGACAGCTTCCTAACACCTGCTCAGAGAAGTCCATGCTCTGTCTTCCAGGGGCTCCCAGTCTGATGGGGAGACATAGAGGACCTTGACTCAGTCTGATGGGAAGACACAGAGAGCTTTGACCCAGGCTAGTGGGGAGACAGGGACAGTCCAAACTCAATCACATGTGAGGATCTGGACACTCTGGATGTCCACAGAGGGTGGTTACATCCCATTTCTCTTATTAATGGTACCTCAGCCAAGGAATGGAAACTGTGTGATAAGTTGAAGTATCATGTCTAGTACCTGGGTGCACTGGGACTGAAGCAAACTGAGTGGGAATGATGCCAGCCTGGAGCTGGGCACTCAGATAGGTTCACAGTCCTGATCCATTGTGTTCATCAAAACCTAAGCATTGAGCCAGGTGTGTTGGCTCATGTGTGTAATTCTACCACTCAGGAAAGGGATGAGGAATTCAAAGGTCATTCTTAGTCACATGTTGAGTTTGATGTCATCTAGGGCTACATGAGACCTTTCTCAATCAAATCAATCAAAGAAACACACCCAAACCCCTAGCTATTGGTGGCCACCAGCAGGCTGTTCCTATAAGGTGGGGGAAAATAGACCTCTGACTGCATGACTTGGTGGGGCTTCCCAGGTCCACAGTAGTGGGTGAGGAGCAACATGACCAGGAAAGGGGTCTGGGTAAGAGGTCTTAGGTCACCTGCTGTCATCATAGATCCCAGGAATCCATGGACAAAAGCCTTCATTTCTCTGGGACTCAGTTTCCCCAATAATACAAGAAAGATCTTGGGTATTATGGCCCATGGTGGACATCAGAATCTTTTCTTCTTCCTCCTTCTCCACTTGGTCTTGTTCTTGTGTTTAGCATGGAAACCAGTGCCTTGCCCAAATAGTCAAGTCCTCTACCATGGTCCAGCCCCTCACTGGGCATTCTAAGCAGGCTGAGACACACCGTCAGCCAGTCACTGGTAGATTCTAAGCAAAACCTATTGCTAAGCCATGTCCACAATGTCTCACTGGGGATTCTAGGAGGTGCTCTGCTATTGAGTCACCCAGCCCCTCACTGGAGGATTCTAGCAAGCACTCTAGTGAAGTAGGTATCAGAGCCAGAGAGGCAAACTGAGAGGAAGAAAGGTGGGGGGGGGAAGGCTGCAGTCTCCAGGAGGCTCATGAGCATTGTCATGAGCATTGACATGGGAAGGACCAACAGGTCAGCATAGAGACAGAGATGCTTATGGGAGCCAGGCTGAGGGGGGAGAACAAAGCCAGTTGTTAGATGAATGGATGGAGGCAGGGCTGGGGAGAGGAATGACCAGCTTAGCTTATGATGTCTGAATGGGATATGGCCACAGCTAGCTGTAGTGCAGGCCCTTGGACTGACCATGGAGGTGAAGTCCTGTGACAGTGGTCTATAGTAAGTGTACATGGGGGACTGTTCTACTGGAGCAGAGAGGCACAGAGCCCAGTGGAAGCCTGCTTTGGACCCTAGAGGCTGGGTCAACTCCTGAGCTATGCTCCAGCCATCCCTTCCAAGCCTCACTGGGCTTTTGGTGACCCTGGGTGATGATATGTTCCCTCCCCACCCAGGGACAGGCTGTTTCTGTTCAGTGATGTTTGAGGTTTGGCTCCACAGCCTGTCACAGCCTCCACCTATGGCGGAGTGAGAGAAGGCTGGTGGTGCCTGTAGAGGTGGGCATGTATACTTCCTCTTCCATAATGTTATCAAAGGATGTTATGCAGATTTCTGGGCCTACAGAGGCACTTCCAAGAGTGTCTCAATGGAGAATCACCCTATCCATTTATAAGGATCCTACCTGCATCTTTGCAACCTGAGACACCCAGTTGACAATGTCCTAGACCAACTTATCTCTTAGTATCATGAAGGAACAGTGAGAAGGAAATCCATCTATAGGGGATCCATTTGGGAAACAGAAGGTACTTCCCATGGCTGTAGGACCTGACAAATGTGGATGCTGTTATAGCAGCCACAAAGAATACTCTGATTAAAACAGAATCTGTGCAATTCCCAACTTGGGGACCTGGAAATTTTGACTTTCCCACAGTAACATAAATAATGTAAAATGTGCATAGTCCTTAGTGGGACCTGGTACCACTGGCACCAGAGGATACCCCGAATGCACAGGGCCTCACTCAGCTCTCTGATCCTATCTTTTCACTGAGCCTGCTTAAGCCCCACGAATTCCCTGATAGTCCCAGGTGATATCATTCTCCCTTATTCAGGACCCAATGTAGTTCCTAGTTCTGGCCGCTCTGGTAGCGGGAAGAAGATACTTTCCTGGACCCCATAGGGACAGATCCCATCCTGCTACATCTGTCTGGTACATCATTTAGTCCTCTCCATCCTCAGGTTTTTCTCTTGCTTAAAAAGGATCCTAGTACTCATGTCCCAAATCTGTGAGGTCCAAGATCTAAGGGGATCCACCATGGGAAGAGTTCTCAATGATGCCTTCGGCCTCAAATGGCAGGGCATAAAGAACAAGGCCTGGTAGTTCAGGACTGTCATCCCATGTGCTCAGGAGGCTGAACATGAAGATGACAAGTTCAAGGCCAACCTGGGATAAATAGTGTGACCTAAGGGCAAGGATATAGGTCATTAGTAAAGAACCTGGGGAAAATCCTCCTGTGAGAGGTGGGGCTTTGAGCTGTAGAACATTTTCCTAGTGTCTCTGCGGCCATGGGTTCCATGGGAATCTCAACAATGCCAAGGCCCTGCTGGGGACTCAAGGTCATTCTTTTCAGTCTCTCCCTAATTCTTGAATGAAAGTTGGGGTTCCAAGGGAAGCACCTGGCCTCAGACTGCTGCCTAGCACTCAGCTGCCCTGCCCATTGGGGTTCCCCAGCACTCTTCAGAGCCACATGCTCTGAGTTTGCCAACGAGTTTGGGGGCTGAAGCAAAAATAAAAACCACAAAGATGTACGTTTGGGTGATGTTTGTGTAACACTCCAGTTTAGAGGATAGGAAATGTTCCTATCCATGTTGACTTTTCCATAACTCTTGTTTCCCTGGCTTTGTTCAGCTATTCCTGATGAGGTGGTGTGTAGAACTAATTAACAAGTTTAATACTCCACAGGCAGACACCAAGACCTTAATTTATGGTTTTATTGAGCACCTAAAACATATGAAAGCTTGTGCCAGTCTCAGAGATGCCAAGATGGCACAGGCCTGTCCACAGGCAGAAGGGGTCGTATGGACTGCAAGTAGGAAAGAAGGATAGAGGGTGCAGAAGCCAGGGGAGAAGGTCAGTGTGGAGGAGGGTAGAGCAATTCAGAGAAACTGATCAGAGACAGCTGGGCAGGGGCAAGTTTGGAAAGGAGAAGAGATGAATTCAAGGTACATTTAAAGGGTAAGCAAAGATTTCTTAACCAGCACAGGCAAGGCATCTAAGATCAAATACATAGGACTAAATTGGACTATCATAATTAAAACTGTCCATCAAAATATACAATTGAGACTGCAGAAAGACCAGACGTGGGAAGGGAGAAAATATTACATACACACTGATTTTTGTCAAAGGCTCTTTATACAGAAATATATATTTATTTTATTCTTGCTTTTTTAAAATAATCTCTTTTAAATTTGTTTTTTTTTGCTTTTTTAAAAAACTTTCCTAAATTTTTGCAGACCACTTCCTAAATTGCAGACCAAATCCACTTCACTCCTTCCCCCCAAGTTTCCCCTTTGAAACTCCACTCTCCATCATATCCCCTCCCTCTCTCAATCAGTCTCTCTTTTAATTATGATGCTGTTGTGTAGGTAGTTTCAAGCACTGCGAGGTCATGGACATCCAGGCCATTTTGTTTCTGGAGGAGCATGCTGTGAGGAGTCCTACCCTTCCTTTGGCTCTTACATTCTTTCCATACCTCTTCCACAATGGATGCTGAAAAAATATATATTTCTGCATGTTAATAATTGAAGTATGTTAATCACTTTTTCTCATTGAAAGTCATTTAACTGAACAAGCAATATTTGGGAAGAAGTATTTATTTTACTTTTGGCTCACAGTTTCAAAAGTTTTCAGGTCCATAGTCAGCTTGCCCATTGCCTTTGGGTCTGTGGATTCTTTCTGGCATTCGGTGTTAGCCAGAGCATCATGGTGGCAGAAAACCAGGGAAGATTAAATCTGCCTCTTTCTCTGTTGACCTCTTAGCAGTCAGTCTTAAAAAACAGGTCAAGCCAGAAAGAGGAACATGTGGAGCCAATATATCCCTTCAATGACAGGATGGAGCCAATGACAGGATCCCATAGAACACCTTTCTCAAATCTGGCCCTATCTTCCAGGGTTTCTAACATGAGGCCAGCCCAGGATACATAGTAGGACCCTGTATAAAAACAAAACAAGCTGGGCATGGTGGTACATGCCTTTAATCCCAGCAATCAGGACTCAGGGATAAGAGGATCCCTTTGAGTGTGAGGTCAGCCTGAGAGTACATAGTGAACTCCAGGTCAGCTGGGCTAGAGAGAGGTCCTATGTCAAAAATTAAATCAAAACAATACAGGGACTTGGGAGACTGATCAGTGTTTAAAGACACCTATTTGTAGAACCTTCCAACCTGGTTCAACTCCTCAGCACTGAGATAAAGTCAGATGGACATTCTTTTGCAGTATCATGAGACACTGGTGTGCTCATACACACACGAACACATAAATATTTGAATACATACAAAACTAAAATTAAACATTTTTAAATCCTAAAAACAATATGAAAGAAAAAATGAAATAAAGGAGGAGTAGAGAAAGGGGAGATAGGAAAGGGGAGGGAGTGGAAGTGTGAAGGAGGGAGGAGAAGAATGACACATTAGAGGTAGGGTGAAGTGCACTTGGCACTTTTGTCCCTCAGGGAAGGCAGGAGAAAGACACCTTGATCACATCAGGATCACATCAGCATCACAACTGAGCCATCCACAGAAGAAGAGGATTCTAGAACTTTCCCTACACTGAAGGCCTGCCTTTCTCTTCTAAGACTGAGCCCTGTATATGCCCCTGAGAACTTACTAGACTAGTTTGTGTCCAACAGAACCAGGCAGAGCCAAGACATCTCAGGCCATGGCCACCTGATTGCCTGAGGTGCCTGGCTTCATGATAGCTGGGCCTGTCAACATAGGGGTCTGACTCCTCCTGGGAATATGGCACTGAGAGTTCTGGGGATGTAGCTCAATTAGAGAACACTTGCCAAAATTCAGTCAGTGAGGGGCTGAGTGTGTGACTCAGCAGAGCACTAGCCTAGAATCCCCCAGTGAGGGGCTGGGGCATGGCTCTTTGATAGAGTACTTGCCTAGCATGCTTGAGGTCCTGAGTTCCATCCCTAGCACTGCAAAAATAAATAAACAAACAAACTAACTAACTTCATGCTAATCTCTCAGTGTCCCCTTGGCTGCCCAGGGGCCTTTTCCTATGCTGTTCCCTCTGTTGGGAATACTTTTGCACCACAGTACCCTGATCTTGACTTCTAGTTTCAGCATAGTGACAACAGGATAGTCCCAGACACCTGGACTTGGCTAAGTCACATTTGGGTTACTTTCAGAGCACCAAATACTTTT
This sequence comes from Orientallactaga sibirica, assembly GCA_036365145.1. Lineage (NCBI taxonomy): Eukaryota > Metazoa > Chordata > Mammalia > Rodentia > Dipodidae > Orientallactaga > Orientallactaga sibirica. The sequence goes on from JAEOAD010002816.1 coordinate 79,830, forward strand.
TTAGGAGAGTTGTGAGCTGTTTCCATATACGCTGAGAGTAAGAATCAGGTGGAATGGGATTTTTGACCATTGTGATATCCTTAGTCCCCTACACCAGCCTAGCATACTATAGACTCTCAGAAAATATTTGTCCACCTCCATGAGGGCCAGTGAGCCAGCAGAACCCCCACCCTGAGTCTTACAAAGGCAATTCCAAATCTCTTGGCCTCCAGGAGTCCAAGGCTGGGAATATAGCCAGTTCTACAGCCACGTCCCCCATAGGTCTCCACAGAACCTCCCCATCTGATCTACTCTTCATTTGCACCATAAGTAGAATGGACTGCCACCACCATCTCTGTGGCCCTTGGGGTCTTACTGATCTCCAGTTCCCCAGGGTAGAAACAGTCTCACGGCTGCGGCCATTCTTGAGCATGTCTGGTCAAATTGGATCTCTTTGAAGTTTTGGTGACCCCTGAGTGGACTCAGTAGACAATGGGCAGCAATTCCAGAAGGCACTTTGTGGCAACTGGGATAGAGAGTGAGCCCTGCCCGTGGCACCAATGGCTCCTACAGTCAGCAGCTGTGTCTCATTGAGGGTAACTGGACTGAGGAAGACATCTGGCTTTTGGATTCTCATTTTCCATTCAGGATCCACAGCTCAGGCCAGTTGACAGTGGCTACTTGTATAAATCAAAGGGGGTCACTTTTAGGAGAATTTAAAGATTATTTCTACAATTTTGGCTGAATGAACTGCCTGTACGAACAGATTCCATACTGGTGTCCTATCGACAATGGCCAAGGCCTTTGAAGGTCCCTCCAGGATGGACCTCAGGGACTTGGAACCAGCTGGGTGGACAGGAAACTCCTCAGGATCCCCTGCTCACCACAGGAAGGTGAGGCCCATCAGGGAAAGCCTTAGGAGAAAACCTGCCTCTGACTCTGGGTGGTACCATAGCAATCTTGAGGGAGATTACAAAATATATATATATATTGATGGTACTAGGAATGAAACCCACAGCTCTGTACATGCCAGGATCAGTCCAGGTCCTGTAGCACTTCACTAGGGAACTCTAGGCACACACTGTCCCCCAAAATACTCAATGTAAGCAGTGTATCTCAGTAGTAAATACTGGTCTAAGCATGCACAAAGTTCCTAGGCCTGATTCCCCAGCACTTTTGAAGTAAATTTTAAAAAAATGAAACAAATGTGCTTACAAGTTGATTCCAGGAACAAATGGTGGATGTAAAAACAAGATGCTAAAAGCCCAAAGTTTTGGAAAAATTGAGCTCTAAAGTTCTAGGAGATAATCGAAAGTAGAATGTATTAAAACGCTTTGGAACACTGGATCCAGAACAGGACAACTGTCTGTATTCATTCAATTTTTTTTATTGACAACATCCTTAATTGTAGACAATGTCTCTTGGTACTCTGTCCATACCCCCACTCCCCCCTTTGAAACTCCACTCTCCATCATATCCCCTCCCCCTCTCAATCAGTCTCTCTTTTCATTTTGATGTCATCATATTTTCCTCCTGTTATGATGGTTTTGTGTAGGTAGTGTCAGGCACTGTAAGGTCATGGATATCCAAGCCATTTTGTATCTGGAGGAGCACAGTGTAAGGAACCCAACCCTTCCTTTGCCTCTTACATTCTTTTCACTCCCTCTTCTGCAATGGACCCTAAGCCTTGGAAGGTGTGTTAGAGATGTTTCAGTACTGAGAACTCCTCTGTCCCTTCTTCTAAGTACCCATGGTGCCTTCTGAGTCATCCCAACGTGACCACCATGTGAAAAGAGAAGCTTCTCTAACCAAAAGTGAGAGTATGGACATTAAGAGAAGTGCTTATTGGGCAGTTTGGTGAGCATAGTACATACATTTAGCCAGACACTAGCAGATATTACCCCCGTAGGGCTCATGACTACCCCTGTCGTAGGTTTTCAGTATCAGGCATGTATTCCCTCCCATGGAGCAGGCCTCCAGTCGACTTACAGAGCAGTTGGTTTTCCCCATAACAGACATTCCACTATTGTACCCGTTGACTCATTTGGCCTTGCTGGCCAAGTTTAAATCTTCGGTGTCCACACTTGACTACCTTCACTGGTGTTTTCTCTCTCCCATTGAACTGCATGCAGCATTACATTTCCCAACTTTCTGTCATCTGGTCCACATGGAGGAGGCTATCAGCTCAGCTCCAGCAGGATTTCTCAGTGACCTGGTGGGAAACCAAGGGCCTCAGCAATGGCCTATAACGTTTTGTGGGTATCTGTGACCTCTCTAGCTGACAACTCACTGGAAGGTATCCCATTCCTGGCACTGAGAATTTTCTATTAAAAATCTATTGCTGCCAGGCGTGGTGGTGGACGCCTTTAATCCCAGCACTTGGGAGGCAGAGGTAGGAGGATCGCCATGAGTTCAAGGCCACCCTGAGACTACATAGTTAATTCCAGGTCAGCCTGGGCCAGAGTGAAACCCTACCTCGAAAAAAAAAAAAAAAAAAAATCTATTGCTTCTGAGTGTTCCATTGTCCAGAAAGTAGGTTTCCATATGAATTATTTATATCCTCTTAGATTTTGATTAGGCCTCCTTTCACCTTTCTTCTACTCAATCTCTTCCCCTGACCTCACTTAGGCCTTTTCTCCCCCATTGATCTGTGCTTCTACTCACATATATACCATACCATCCTATTAAGTCCCCCCTCCCTCCATTACTCCATTTATATCCTCTTTCTAGCTTACTGGCTTCTGCTATTGAGTTTTATTCCTACTCACATAGAAGTCCAATCATTCATAGCTAGGATCCACATATGAGAGAGAACATGTAACGTTTGGCTTTCTGGGCGTGGGTTACCTCACTAGGTATAATCCTTTCCAAATCCATCCATTTTCCAGCAAATTTCATAACTTCATTTTTCTTTACTGCTGAGTAGAACTCCGTCATGTAAATGTGCTACATCTTCATTATCCACTCATCAGTTTAGGGACACCTAGGCTGGTTCCATTTCCTAGCTATTGTGAATAGAGTGGCAATAATCATGGTTGAGCAAGTATCTCTAAGGTAGCGAGACGAGTCCTTAGGATATATGCCTAGGAGCAGTATAGCTGGATAATGTGGTAGATCTATTTTTAGCTGTCTCAGGAACCTCCACACTGATTTCCACAATGGCTGGACCAGACTACATTCCCACCAACAGTGTAGAAGTGTTCCTCTTTTTCTGCATCCTCACCAGCATTTACGGTCATTTGTTTTCATGATGGTAGCCAACCTGACAGGATTGAGATGGAATCTCAACATAGTTTTAATCTGCACTTCCCTGATGGGTAGGGATGCAGAACTGTGGATGCATCCATGACTAACCCCTGGCACAGGCTTTGCAAAGTCCTGGAGGCCCAGAAGGGAGAGAAGAGCTTGCTGCTGGAAGAAAAGGCAGCCAGCCTAGTCGTTGTTTTCCCAAGTTTTCCAGGGTAGCAACAGCAGCCTGCCATCAGTGTCATCATTCTTGCCATTATTGTCATCACCAAAATGATAAGCTTGGAGAAGAAATTGAGTTGAGAGAGAGCTTGGGGTGAGAAAGCAGGACTTTGGCCCTCCAACCTCCCTTGAGGAAAGCATAGGGAGTTTCTCTCAAGGCCTGGGGCCCCTCAGGGAAATGATGGCTTTGACATCCTTGGGGAGATCAGCCACAAAGGTGATGACATAGGTCACTGCTGGACATGGTATACACTAAAAATGCTACAAGCTTCCAGCTGGGATTTGTGAATATAGCCAAGTATCTATGTCAAGGGAGCAAAGGGCATCTGCTTCCTTGATCATTTGGCATCTACATCTTTTGTGTGTGTTCCTGTGCGTGCATGTTCATGTGTGTGTGTGGGGAGTATGTACATGTGTGTGTACATGTGGAAGTCAGAGGATGCCTCAGATGTTGTTTCTCAGGAATAACATCCACTTTTTTTGAGTCAGGCTCTCACTGTTGTCCAGGCTGGTTTGGAGTTCTATAGCTCAGGATGGCCTCAAACACACAGCTCAGCTGTCCTCCACCTCAGTCTCTTGAGTGTTGAGTTTAAAGGCATGTGTCACTAAGCCTGGCCTTTTTTTTGTTTATCAAGGTAGGGTTTCACTGTAGCCCAGGCTGATCTGGGATTCAGTATGTAGTCTCAGGGTGGCCTTAAACTCATGGCAATCCTGGCTTTTTTTGGGACACAAGGTCTCTCACTTAGCTGGAATGCACCAATTAGCTGGATTGGCTAGTCATCGAGCCCTGGAGATGCCTGCCTGTCTCCTCCTCCCCAGTGCTGGGATTCCAAGTACATGCCACTATGCCCAGATTTATTTTCCTTTACTTTTCACTGTGGGCTCTGGAGATAGAACTTAGGCTCTCATGCTTGTGAAATAAGCATTTCACTAATTGATCCATATTCATATTCCCTGGATTCCATTTCTTTTCTTTTTCTAATTTTTATTTTATTTTATTTATTTTAATTTTTTGTTTATTTTTATTTGAGAGCAAGAGAGAAACAGAGAGAAAGAGAGAATGGGTGCACCATGGCCTCCAGCCACTGAAAATGAACTCCAGGTGCATGCGCCACCTTGTGCATCTGAATTACGTGGGTACTGGGGAATCTAACCTTGAACTAGGATCCTTAGGCTTTACAAGCAAGCACTTAACTGCTAAGCCATTTCTCCAGCCTTCTTTTTCTAATTTTTATGTTTAATTTGCATATATATGCAAATGAAAAAATATATTGCTACAAATGAATGTCCTTTTTGGAGCTTTATGTGGATGGCTGGGAAATTGAGCCCATACCAGCAGGGTTTGCAAGCAAGCTCCTATAACCACTGATCCATCTCCTCTGTCCCAGGGTTACATTTCTTATGGTTCACTTTTGGCTCTCAGGACATGACCTGTGAGCTCACAGAAAAGTAAGGCCTCCAGTGAGTTCTGAGCCAAGGAATTCTGGAAGATTACATTGAAGATGAACCTGTTATCTCACCCCACTCACAGTGTTGACAGCTGTTCTGGGACAAAGCCCATATGCATGCTGGGCTGGTGGAAAAGTCCCATTAGCATCAGCTCTCAGCTGGACAGTGTATGTGTAGCCACAGGTCTAGGGTGACAAGTATCCTATGTCACTAGTGAGTTTATTACAGATGACTGATTCCCCTCCCGCTCACTCTTACCCCCCTCAGCACATAGGCCACTCATTCACACCACCCACCTGTGCATGACATCCACCCCAGCCAGTCCAGGTCCAAATCCTGACTCTTTTCTGGGTATGAATGTTTGTTCGCAGAGTTAATCAAACCAAGGAATCCCCAGGGCCTCAACACTAGGCCTTCAAAGGCTTCCTGGGACCAGTTGTCTGGTTTCCATGAGGTGACATCATGTATCTGAAAGCAGCCTGCCCCAACCATGGGCCATGAATGAGTTTTCTGTTCTCTCAGATGATAGTATGGATGGGGTAGCTGGAGACAACCCTTAGCTGCTCTTTCCCAGCTAGATACCATGTTTTAGGCCAGCAAGGGTCAGGGCAATTCAGGATTGGTCCCAAATGTTTCCAATAGTTACAGAGCCCTGATTTCACTGCAGTTCTACACCTCACTGGTCATGTTATTGAGTGCTGAGTTGTGTCACCTCCTGGGCACCCTAGAGGTATTAGCTGTGGACTCCTTCATTCAGAAGCTGGGCTCTGGCATCTTCCCTCATAACTTCCCTACAGGCATCTAAGGTCAGTGTTAGGTGACTATGGTCTTTGGACAGGTAGACAGAAGCATCAGGACACACAGAGAATGTGATGGTTACATATTGTTTGTCAACTTGACAGGACCTGGAATCACTTGAGAGGGATTAACCAGATTAGGTTAACTGAGGTAGGAAGAGCTCTCTCCACTGTGGGTGGCACTATTCCATAGGCTGGGCTGTGTAAAAAGAAGAGTGTTAGCTGAGCACCAATATTCACTGCTCTCCCTCTCTCGTTCTCTGCTTCCTCACTGTGGAGTGAATGTGACCAGCTGCCTCAGGCTCCTGCCACCATGCATTTCCTGCCATGATGGACTATAACCTGGAACTGGAAGCTGAAATAAATCCCTTCCTCCCTTAAATGATGTGCATCAGGTATTTTGTCCCACAACAAAAATGTAACTAATATAAAGGGACAGCCAGTGTAGTCCCCAGCATTAGCTAGGGACCAGGAATGTGGGGATGGGGACGGGGGAAGGAAACAGGCCACAGGGATGCTGTGCTGGTCTTAGGAAGTAGCTTTACCAAGTGGGTTGGATTTCTTTATGTAGACCAGGCTAACCTGGAACTGACTCTATATCCCAGGGTGCCCTTGAATTCATGCTCCTCTTACCCCAGCACACTGAGTGCTAGGATTACAGGCCTGACCAATTTGTTACTTTTTTAAAATATAAAAGGCAACCTTATCTGGCAAGCTGAAGTAAAACAGTGAGGTGTACTTTTTCAATTTTTATTTCGTGGAGTAAAGTGACCAATATATTTTAAAAGTAGTAGATGAACACTTTAAAGAGAATCTCAGGGGCTGGAGGGATGGCTTAGCAGTTAAGGTGCTTGCCTGCAAAGCCAAAGGACCCAGGTTTGATTTCCCAGGACCCACATTAGCCAGATGCACAAGGAGGCACGTGTCTCTGGAGTTCATTTGCAGTGGCTGGAGGCCCTGGCATGCCCATTCTCTCCCTCTCCCTCTTTCTTTGTCAAATAGATAAATTAATTAAATATTTTAAATGAGAAAAGAAAGAAAGAAAAGCTCAGGCAGGGGATGTTTCTCAGTTGGTAGAGTGCTTGCCTAGCATGCACAGAGCCTTGTGTTCCATCTTCACCACTGCATGATCAGGATTTCAAGCTACATAGTGAGTTTGAGGCAAGCCTCATAACATGAGACCCTGTCTCAAAAAAAACTCATCAGTGAGTGTAGTGTTTTTTTATTGCTGCCCCACTTCTTGTTTCAGCTCTCTGCTTCCTAATCAGCCAAGATGAGAGGAGCTGTGGCCTCATGTTCCCATTGGTGCTGACAGAATTGCCCCAGCCTTCATGCTTTCCCCACCATGACAGATGAAACCCTCCAAACATTCCTCATACATTGTTTCTGTCAGGTACTTGCTCACAGTGACAAGAAACTTGTATACCTGTCATTCGTTGCCACTCTTCCTGTGTTTTACTGTGTGTGTGTGTGTTTATATATGTGGGTGCATGTGTATGTGGAGGCCAGATGTCAACATTAGTTGTCTTTCTTATAACTCTACCTGGAGAGGTGCCCTAATCCCCCCTGGCTGGATCCAAAGCCAGGTTGTTCCTGCCCTGGCCCCTTGTGGTATTTGGTATGAGCCAAAGACAGGCTGCAAAGAGCAAACACAGGTGAGAATCAGGGCCAGCACAGCCTGTCCCTTCCATACTGTTCTCTCATTGTGTTTGCTGCCTTTTGAGCATTTGTGAGAAACTACTTCCTGATCACAAAAGGCCTGAATGTGCACATTAGCTGGTGGCTGGCTGTGGAAAGAGAAGTGGCCAAGAAGCTGTCTTTGCTGGGTCCCTGTCTGCTGACAGACCCTCTAGAAGACTGTGTGTGTGTGTGTGTGTGTGAGAGAGAGAGAGAGAGAGAGAGAGAGAGAGAGAGAGAGGGAGGCGAATTGCCATGTCAAGATTCTGCTCAGGACTCAGAGGTGAGGATAAGAGGCCCGACAGGCTGGAAAGCTCTGCACTAAGTTAGGGCCTTAGGCACAAAATACATTGGGTTTGTAATTGATTCCAGAAATTTTGGGTAACTAGAAAGAAGTAATGTCAGCTCCATCTTGAGCATACATACTAGAGCTCACGTACTGTCACATTCATACGTGTGCATACACATTTCCATACACTCATACCCTTTGCATGCATTCATACACGTACACACTGTCATTGGCTCACAGTTAAACACACAAATGTGTATCCTGACAAGCACACATTCAAACACACATACACACATCAGGATATATGCACATTTGCATATAAATATACATGCACACTCTTAAATAGGCATGCACACTCTTGCACATGCACACTCATGTGGAGCAGAGGC
>JAEOAD010002098.1:0-63177 GCA_036365145.1 Orientallactaga sibirica
CTCCCGCCTCTCTGTCTGTCATAAATAAATAAATAAATAAATAAATAAATAAATAAATAGGGCTGGAGATATGGCTTAGCAGTTAAGGCGCCTGCCTGCTAAGCCTAAGAACCCGGTTCCAATCTCCAGGTCCCACGTTTAGCCAGATCCAAAGTGACGCAAGGGCACAATGCTGCACTTGACCACAAGGGGGTGAATGTATCTGGATTTCATTCACAGCAGCTGAGAGACTGCTGGCATGCCCATTCTCTGTCTCCCTCTCCCTCTCTATCTCTCTCCAAAAAATAAAATGAAATAAATAAAAATCTAAGGGCTGGAGAGATGGCTTAGCGGTTAAGTGCTTGCCTGTGAAGCCTAAGGACCCCGGTTTGAGGCTCAATTCTCCAGGACCCACGTTAGCCAGAAGCACAAGGGGGCACATGCATCTGGAGTTCGTTTCCAGTGGCTGGAGGCCCTGGCATGCCCGTTCTCTCTCTATCTGTCTATTTCTGTATCTCTGTCTCTCAAATAAATAGATAATAAAATATTTTTTAAAAATCTAAAACAAACAAACAAACAAACAAAAACACCTAGGCCTGGGCATGGCTGTGCATGCCTTTAATCCCAGCACTCAGGAGGCAGATGTAGGAGGATCGCAAAGAGTTCGAGGTTGCCGGGTGTGGTAGCACACGCCTTTAATCCCAGCACTGGGGAGGCAGAGGTAGAAGGATCGCGGTGAGTTCAAGGCCACCCTGAGAATACAGAGGGAATTCCAGGTCAGCCTGGGTTAGAGTGCGACCACCACAAAAAAAAATAGAAAGAAAAAGAAAAGAGAATAAAAGAACAAGAAAGAGTTCGAGGCCACCCTGAGACTACATAATTCCAGACCTACCTCAAAAACTAAAAATTGCCAGATGTGGTGGTGGCACACACCTTTAATCCCAGGACTTGGGAGGCTCAAGACCAACCTGAGACCATGTAGTGAATTCCAGGTCAGCCTGGGCTACTGTGAGACCCTACCTTAAAAAAAAAAAATCCAAAACGCCTCAAGTTAAAATATAAAATATTGGCAAAATCTAACATGTCTGTAAACAATTCCAGCCCATGAGCCACCAGTTATGACCTATGCTGTAGGAATACTAATCTAAGTATATTTGCTACTACCATTTAAGCACAAAGTGGCTTAGTAATTGGCTTAAGTACAGGTTCAGTATCCCTGCCCCCCAAACTTAAAGCGTTTCAAAATCTAAAAGCTTCTGAGTACCTCCAGTATGATGTCACAAGTGGAAAATTCCACCCCTGATCTCATGAAATGGCTGGCAATCAAAAGGCTGATGTGCTAAATGTACTATATGAAATTATCTTCTGGTTATGTGTAAGAAGTATATGAAATAAATTTTTTGTTTTGTTTATTTTTCAAGGTAGGGTCTCACTCTGGCCCAGGCTGGCCTGAAATTCACTATGTAGTCTCAGGGTGGCCTCCACCTCACAGTGATCCATCCTCCTACTTCTGCCTCCAAGGCTCTGTGATGATTAATCTTGGGTGACACACTTGATGAGGTCTTGTTACCCAATTGTTTGGCCAAACAGTCTACATTTTTTGTTTTTGAGGTAGGGTCTCACTCTAGCCCATGCTGATCTGGGATAAAGATGCAGGCCACCATGCCCAGCTTATTCTTAAAATTTTATTTATTTATTTATTTATTTATTTATTTACTTATTTTGTAAGGAGAGAGAAAGAGGTGTGGGGACAGAATGGGCATGCCAGGTCCTCTAGCTGCTACAAACAAAAATCTCCAGATGCATGCGCCACTTTGGGTAACTGACTTGTCTCCTGTCCCAGGAAACAGCCTCATCTTCATTAAAAAGTTGCCCTTAGACTGGGTGTGGTGGCACACGCCTTTAATCCAGCACTCGGGAGGCAGAGGTGGGAGGATCGCTGAGAGTTCCAGGCCACCCTGAGACTACATAGTTAATTCCAGGTCAGCCTGGACCAGAGTGAGACCCTACCTCAAAAAAAAAAAAAAAAATTCAAAATGAAAGATAGGCAAGATTGTGGAGAATGAAACAGAGATTTAAAAAAATATATGGAAGCCGGGTGTGGTGTTGCACACCTTTAATCCCAGCACTTGGAAGGCAGATGTAGGCAGACCCATGTGAGTTCGTGGCCACCTTGAGACTAAATAGTGAATTCCAGGTCAGTCAGCCTGAGTAGAGAGAGATCCTACCTCTAAAAATAAATAAATAAATAAATAAATAAATAAATAAATAAATAAATAAATAAAAATGCCAAGTTTGCCACGCATGGTTGCACACACCTTTAATCCTAGCACTAAGGAGGCCAAGATGTGAGTTCGATGTCGCCTGGGCTTGAATGAGACCCTACCTCGAAAAGAACCAAAATATAAAATAAAATTCAAAGGACAAGTTTAATAAGAATTAATACTGAAAAAGAAAGAAAGAAAGAAAGAAAGAAAGAAAGAAAGAAAGAAAGAAAGAGAAAATTCCCACAAAATCTTGTGCCCTGGAATTGTCGCAAATAGGTATAATTGGGAGGAGAAATTCTCATGTATCATCTATGTGCATATACATTCCAATGTTCTTTAAGAGGCAGGTATCTGAAGGAACGTACTTGAAGAGATTATCATCAGTCTAGACATTGAAGTGAGTTTGAAACTTCAGGACCATCTGGGTCTACTTGAAAAATTGTTTTGCTTTCTTCCACTATATTAAAACATACCTGGTTTAACAAGTTTCTTTGTTTTTGTTTTGTTTTCCAAGGTAGGGTCTCACTCTAGCTCAGGCTGACCTGGAATTCACTATGTAGTCTCAGGGAGGCCTCAAATTTAAGGCGATCCTCCTACCTCTGCCTCCCAGGAGCTGGGATTATAGGCATGTGCCACCATGCCCCGATAACAAGTTTCTTTGAAAGGAGAGAGAGAGAGAGAGAGAGAGAGAGAGAGAGAGAGATGGCTCAGTGCTTAAGATGTTTCCCTGGAAAACCTAAGGATAAGTGCCAAGTTCAATTTCCCAATACACACGCAAAGGAAGATGCACAGGAACGTGCTTGCAAGTGCAAAACTGGTGAGAGGCACTTGAGTCTAGAATTCCTTTATACCCGCTAAAGAAAAGTGCGTGCCTCTTACAGAAAAGACAGACACTACCAAAAAAACAATTTTTAAAACAAATTCAGAAAAGAATTTAAAAGACACCTGCCTCTTAAACCTAAAACAAAAACATATTTAAATGCTCAAATAAATAAGTATTTGGGATAAAGTTATTTAGCAGTGCTTCTTCTTTTAGGGTGAGTGACCACATGCAATTTCCCAGCAAGCAATGCGCACCATGCAAATGAGGACAAACAGGATTTGCTTCATGGGAGGAGAGTTCTCATGCCCACCAAATGATGATCCAGTACAAGGAACCACTGAAGTTTGAGGGAGCCTCTCATCACGGAATTTCTCTTTTATGTAAATTAGTATCAGGTTGCAGAAATATTGTTGTGGACCAGACTTGAGCTGGGAAGAGGTACTCTTTGGGTTCCTTTAATCACAGATCGCCCCCCACCTTAGATTTTTTTTTTTTTTTTTCAGTTATTCGAGGTAGGATCTCACTCTAGGCCAGGCTGACCTGGAATTCACTTAGTCTCAGGGTGGCCTTGAACTCACAAGGATCCTCCTACCTCTGCCTCCCAAGTGCTGGGATTAAAGGCGTGCTTCACCACGCCCGACTTTTTTTTTTTTTTTTTTCCGATGTAGGGTTTCACTGCAGCTCATGCTGACCTGGAATTCATTGATCTCCATTTTTAGCTCTTGGAATTCCGGGCCAGCTTGGGGCTACAGATAAAGTTTCCAGTCAACAAAAACAAAACAAAACAAAAAACTAGGAAACAGGCAGACAGTTCAAAGAAAGAAAAGAATAACCAAAAAAACGTTAAAATGTGTTCTTTATAGAAAAAGACAAGCTAGTGAAAATGCATAAGCTCACCTATGGAGGGAGATGGTTTTGTTGGCCTTCATTGACCAGGGTGGAGCAAAACCTGTTAGAAGTCCTCATCCATCCATCTTTCTTTCACCTGGTCTGCTTTTGAGCCACTGTCTTACTTATAACTGATTCAGGAGCTTAGAGAGCTTCTGGCATACCCACTTCTAGCTTCACATGTGTGGGTCCCACTGGGAATATAACCTGGGCCTACAAGCTTTTGCAAGCATCAAGCCCCTTTGACTACAGAGCCATTATCTCCAGCCAGCCTTCCTCCTGTTTCTTTCCTTTTTTATTTGATGAGAGAGAGAGAGAGAGAGAGAGAGAGAGAGAGAGAGCACAACAGGGCCTCCAGGCACTGAAAATGCATCCCAGATGCATGCGCCATTTTGGGCACATGGCTGTATGTGTGTCCTGGGGAATCCAACATGGCCTTGCAGGCAAGCACCTTTGACCCTGGAGCCTTTTCTCCAGTGTGACTTCTGCTTTTTTTTTTTCTTTTCTTTCTTTTTTTTTTTTTTTTTTTTTTTTTTGGTTTTTCGAGGTAGGGTCTCACTCTGGCTCAGGCTGATCTAGAATTCACTATGTAGTCTCAGGGTGGCCTCGAACTCATGGACATCCTCCTACCTCTGCCTCCCAAGTGCTGGGATTAAAGGCCACCACACCCAGCTTGACTTCTGCTTTTATTTGAGGGGAGGGGGAGGAGAGAAGAGTGACCCATCCTAGTGATGTTAGCCAAATGCTTTCCTGGGATCGGGGTGCCATCTAGAGGTTGCTGTTTGAAACGTGACACAGTGAAAGTCGGGAAAACAGGCCCTCACCCACACCACCCACGCTCGTGCAGAGTTCACTCTGTAGCCCCAGAGGGGCCTGGAACTCACGGAAATCCTCCTAAGTCAGCATCTGGAGCAAGTGAGCACTGGATGAAAGGGCTTCGCCACCATGTTAGGCTGCTTCGTGATCTTTATCAAAATTACTATGTGTCCTTAAAAAAAAAAAGATATTTTCTGAATGGTCAACAGAGATAACCTTTAGGATTTTTCATTCTGTCCTCACACCCCCTTCTTACTCTTACTACTACTTTCTTTTATTTTGTTTTCTTTCTCTTTTTCTTCTTTTGTTTTTTGGAAGTAGAGTCTTACTCTAGCCCAGGCTGACCTGGACTTCAGCCTATGTAGTCTCAGACTGGCCTTGAACTCATGGCGACCCTCCTACCTCTGCTTCCCGAGTGCTGGGATTAAAGGCGTGTGCCACCACACCCAGATTTTTACTTTCTTTTCTTATCTATCATTTATAGTTATTTATTTAAAGAGATGAGAATTGGTAGACCATGGAGAATACAGAGAGATGATTGATAGATGATAGATAGGTAGGTAGGTAGGTAGATAGATAGATAGATAGATAGATAGATAGATAGATAGATGATAGACGATAAAAAGGAACGGATGAGAATGAACAAAAGGTGAGTCTTCTGCCACTGCAAATGAACTCCAATCTCATGTTTAAGTACTGTTGTGGATGCTGTGTGTGTGTGTGCGTGTTCTTCTTCCCTTCTCTTTTTAAGTATGTTAAATGTATTTTTATATTTGTTTATTTGAGAGAGAGAGAGAGAGAGAGGGACAGAATGGGCACACCAGGCCTTCAGCCACTGCAAACAAACTCCAGATGCATGTGCCCCCTTATGCATCTGGCTTACATATTTCGCTGGGCGAGGGGAGGGCATTTGGTGTACATGCCAGCACTATTAAAGGGAAGTTTATGGTAAGCTACCAATGAACCCCACCTGGTCAAGTTTTGCCCTGTCAACTTTTAATGTGTAGTTCCAAATACAAATTATATATATATATATATATATATATATATATATATATATATATATATATATATATTTTTTTTTTTTTTTTTTTAGAGAGAGACAGACAGAGAAAGAGGGAGAGGCAGACAGAGATGGGTGCGCCAGCAGTGTCTCAGCTGCTGTGAATGAAATCCAGATGTGTGTGCTCCCTAGTGGTCAAGTGCGGCATTGCGCCCTTGTGTCACTTTGCATCTGGCTAAACGTGGGACCTGGAGATTGGAACCGCTGGAGATTGGAACCGGCCTTCTTAGGCTTAGGAGGCAGGCGCCTTAACCGCTAAGCCATCTCTCCAGCCCACAAAAATATATATGTATTTTGATCTGGTGTTCATATATCTTTCTTGGAAAGGAAAAGTATAAAAAGGATTGAGGGTTCATTGTGCTGTGTGTCTTACTAAGTGTGCTATGCTAAACACATCAAGATCACACTGTATGTAATCATGTTAGGAGATATACCACACACACATGTACACACCAAAACCTAGGCTCCATTTGTTACTATGGATCTTTAAATATTGGTCTAATTATTCCATTCCTACCTATGCATAGCTTCTGCCTTTCGTTGTTTTATAACTCCCACTGAAAATGCATGACATTTCTGTGTACTAATGACATCGGAAAACTATTAAAGAACATAGCCTGATGATGATAATCTGTCTTTAGTCAGAGTAATGCACAGAATGGTAAGTCAATCAAAGGTACATATTACCACAACTCAATTCACGCACATGAAAGATTATCTCAAAAGAAATATCAGATTAGTGGTGCTTGACTCTAGGCTTGATGTTAAGAGAGGGGAAGTTGAGGGGCTAACTTCACTTCCCCATTTAGGTATGTATACAGAAACCACCACAAAACAGAACGCTTTAATGATTAATCTATCAAAATGAAAGTATAGCCATTCAAATTTATATATATTTACTCCCTCAAGCCAAACAAATTTTGGCATTCATTTTAACTCATTAATTAAATGAGTGGTGTAGGATTATAGGTTGTATTGTTCAACTGTCAGTCATTTGGATAGCACTTCATTAATCTCTATTACTTGTATTACACTGTTTTTTTTTCAATTTTTCTTTTTATCTGACTTTCTCATTGAATTCAATATAACTGTTTTTCTGTTATTTCAACTTGAAATGGTAAGCAAGAACATGATAACAAATGATTTCATAGTTTCCCAAATATATCCATTTCTAAAAACATGTTTGATGTTATACATTTAAGCTTATGTTACCTAGATTTATTATAATAGCGACAGTCCAATAAAACTTCATAATGTGCAAATTAGATTATAATTCATTTATTTATTTATTTATTCATTCATTCATTCATTCATTTATTTATTTATTTTGGTTTTTCCAGGTAGGGTCTCACACTAGTCCAGCTGACCTGAAATTCACTCTGTAGTGTCAGGGTGGCCTTGAACTCACAATGATCCTCCTACCTCTGCCTCCCGAGTGCTAGGATTAAAGCAAGCACCACCACGCCCAGCTAAATTATTTATTTTTTTGAAAAGAAAACAAATGATAGGCATTTCATAATGATGGTTTATTGTATCTGCTTTGGGTACAATGAAGGCTATTTTATTTTATTTTATTTTACTTTTTGGTTTTTCAGTTTTTCGAGGTAGGGTCTCACTCTGGCCCAGGCTGACCTGAAATTAACTATGTAGTCTCAGGGTGGCCTTGAACTCACGGCGATCCTCCTACCTCTGCCTCCCGAGTGCTGGGATTAAAGGCCTGTGCCACCACGCCTGGCTTGAAGGCTATTTTTTTAAAAATATTTTATTATTTATTTATTTATTTGAGAGAGAGAGATACAGAAATAGGCAGGTAGGTAGAGAGAGAGAGAGAGAGCGAATGAGAATGGGTGCACCAGGGCCTCCTGGCCACTGCAAATGAACTCCAGATGCATACACCCCCTTGTCCATCTGGCTTACGTGGGTCCTGGAGAAGCAAGCCTCAAACCGGGGTCCTTAGGCTTCATAGGCAAGCATTTAACCGCTAAGCCATCTCTCCAGCCCTTGAAGGCTATTTTAAATGGTTAAGTTTCCCTTTCTCTTCAAATCTGTAATAATATTACCAGTTATATATGCCAATTCTCTAATTTTCTTTGAAGTAATATCTTTATTAATTAGCCTGTTAGAGAAATAACTCTATCTTAAGTGATGAAGAAGTGTGGCTATAGAGTAGAATACAGCAAACCCTGCGTGCCAACTAGGTGCACAGCTCTGAGAAAATGATCCTTTTAATGTAGAAAGCACCTGTTTTCAGTAGACACAAAGAGAATAAGTAATAAGGAAATGCATTCATTAACAACTTCAAAAGTATGATTGAAATTGAAGAATTTTTAGTATTTATTAAATATGCTTTAAAAACACAAATGCAAGTAATTGCTTTTTCCCTGAAATTTTTTTCATCCTGCCCTTCAATCTGTGAAGAAATAGTGCAGAATTGGAGAAACCAAAGGTATGGTGACCAAGGTGATACATGTTTGTAATGCTACCACTAGGGAGGATGAGGCAGGGAGACTGCCCACAGTTCAGCAAGGCCAGTGTGAGCTACATAGCAAGTATCACACCAGTCAAAGAAAGAAAGCAAGACCTTGTCTCAAAATAAAACAGATAAACTAAAACAACAAAGCATGCAGAAAGATAGTGGTTTTCTCTAAGTTTTTCTCTGATATAACTTATTCATTATTTTTATCTACAAGACTAACCTCTGGACACAGCTTGGACAGGTTTTATGAAATACTGATTCTATCTTGAGTGTCTGAAACAAATATTGGACTAATATGGATGACCAGCCATATCACATTTAGTGCTGTCTTCTAGGTTTTAGGGATTTTTGTTCGTTTGTTTGTTTTGCATATGTGTTTTTGAATCAGGCTTCACAGAAATTTGGAGTTCATAAGGAAAAATACATGTTCCTCTAGTTAATTCATACCATTATTCAGGAGTAGATAAGATCATATATAGATGGCTGATGTTTTTTGCTTTTCTTCCTCCTACCTCTTTCAAGCTGTTGGAATTTAAGAATTTAATTAATTAATTTATTTTTGTTTGTTTGTTTTCCGAGGTAGGGTCTCAATCTGGCCCAAGATGACCTGGAATTAACTATGTAGTCTCAGGGTGGTCTTGAACTCAGGGTGATCCTCCTACCTCTGCCTCCTGAGTGCTGGGATTAAAGGCGTGCACCACCACGCCTGGCTAAATTTTATTTTTTTATTAAAATAAAACTCAGAGAGTGGTTAGAAAAGAACGCAAAAAAAAAAAAAAAAAAACAAGAAAAATCTCAATGTCTCTTCATTTTCTCCCTCTGCCTCATTATCTTAACTCTTTTTTTTTTTTTTTTTTTTTTTTTTTTTTTTCGAGGTAGGGTCTCACTCTGGCCCAGGCTGACCTGGAATTAACTATGTAGTCTCAGGGTGGCCTTGAACTCACGGCGATCCTCCTACCTTTGCCTCCGGAGGGCTGGGATTAAAGGCGTGCACCACCACGCCCAGCTCATTATCTTAACTCTTATGTTAAAGGTTGCTTTAAGAAAGCTGAGAAGAGGGCCAGGCATGGTGGTGTGCGCCTTTAATCCCAGCAATCGGGAGGCAGAGGTAGGAGGATTGCCATGAGTTTGATGTCACCGTGAGAATGCATAGTCATTTCCAGGTCAGACTTGGAAGAAAAGGTGCTTTCCTGAGGATCGGGTAAAGAAATCAAAACATTGGAGATGGGCTAGAGTTAAAAGAGACTGGGCTGTGTATTTCCCAAATACTGCCTATGGCAAACCGTTAAAGCTCACTGTGTGGATTCATAAACCCATCCCGCTAGAGATGAGGGGGACTAGAGTGAAAAGGGGGTTTGGCTCACAGAAATTGGCATGATATGAAAAGTCAGCAAAAACCCCTGGGTGGCAGTGTGGTGATCAGCTCTGTAGTGGCTGCTCCTGCCCCCATAGCTGGGGCTGAGCCCATCTGTTGCCTCTTCTGAGTGGCTGGCCACAACTGTGGCCATGCAAAATACCTCAGTGGGTGGGGGCTTTATGTGACTCAGGCTGGGTCAGGGGTCTGGCGAACTTCCAAGGGCTCCAGCCCAGGCTCCCACTGACCAGGTAAGAGTCATACACTCAGGGAAGAACCCAATACCACTCCTCCCCTTCCCAAAAGCGGAGCCAAGCGCAGCTCCTTGAATGCAACTCCCTCTTCCCAGGGCTCTTCCTCCATCACTGTTCACTGCCAAAGCTCTGTCCAGAGTGACAAGCGAGGGCACCAGCTCTGGGCACCAGGGCAGGACTTTAGGCCTCTACAGGTGTTAGGCTGAGTGACCCTCGGGGCATTTGGGGGATGGGTTGGGTGGGGGAGGCCCTCTGGAGACAATCAGTAGCTGGGCTCCCTGAAGGAGGGGACTGACCTACCAGGAAGAGGGCCGCCCTGAGGCCGTTGTGCTCTTCAGGAGGGAGGGGAAGGGGGCCTGTGGAGATGAATTCCTGTCTGGTGACTGCCCCTCACACAGGGTAGCAGGAACAGCAATGGGGAGGATGTGAGGAAGTTACCTGTTTGATCACAAGTGGAAAGCTGGCACTGGCCAACTTTTGCGAGCATCAGGCCTAGAAGTTGCAGGACTAGGGGAAGAGGACAGGGAGGGGGCCAGGGCCGGAGCGCGCTCGCCCGTGCAGCCTCCTCCCCCCGCCCGCGCCCGTGCGTGGCCTCTCTCCCGAGGGACCGCCCCCCCCCGCGCCCGCGCACTCACCCCTCCCTCCTCAGGCACTCTCCGCACGCGCGCACAGGGCGGGGGATGCCTCGTGACTCCCACAGGACAGGCTGGGACTTGCCGGGTGTCCTCGTGGCTCAGGGCCACGAGCACGCCTGAGGGCGGCCCGGTCTCCTCAGCCTGCCGGTCAGTGTAGCCTGCTCTCCCCGCCCGGGGCTGTGGCCTGGGCTCGGAGCCAGACTGCCAGCCGCCCATGGGCGCCAGACCACGGCCCTCCTTGGTGGAAACCTGAGCGCCCAGAAGCCCGTGCCCAGCGATGGCCAAGAAGAGCCCAGGCCGGTGGCAGCGCAGAGGAGGGGCCCGAGGCGAACCCACCGATGCGCCCCAAAGAAGGGGTGGTGTGGGCGTGGGGCCATGGTGGCGGCTGTCCCCGCTTGCTCCTCGTCAGAAGAGACAAGCGGCGAGCACGAGAAATCCACGCCTGCCGGTGTGTCCGCAGCCCGAGCAAAGGCTAGACCAGCTGTGACAAAAACAAGGTAAAGGTCTTTCCCGGTCCAACTCTGACTCCAAGAAGAGGCGCAGAAGGAGACGAGGTGGGAAGGGGCTTTTGTCTTTTGACATGTCCCCCTTAGATTGGAGGATGGCGGAGGGGTTGGGGAGTTTGAAGCCCAACTTGTGGGGATGAGGCCTCCTAGCCGGTGTGCATGAGTGTGAAGGCGGTGGCTTTCTCGCCTCTGTCACTGTAATGGGCTTGCTGGCGTGAAACTGCCCTGGGACAGGTGCAGAGACCCAAAGCATATCCTGAACTCTTCTGTTAAAAGTTGCTTTAAGATAACTAAGAAGAGGGCCAGGCGTGGTGGCACAAGCCTTTGAACCCAGCACTCGGGAGGCAGAGATAGGAGGACTGCCACGAGTTCGAGGCCACCCTGAGGCTGCATAGTGACTTCCAGGTCAGCCTGGGCTAGAGTGAGACCCTACTGCAGAAAAGAAAAAAGATAAGAAGAGCTGGAGATGACTCAGTGGTTAGAGTCCCTTGCTTGTAAAGCCTGTTGGCCTAAGTTGGGTTCCCAATACCCGGGTAAAGCCAAATGCACATAGGGACACATATATTTAAAGTTTATTTGTAGAGCGAGAGACCCTGGCATGCCCATGCACACACGCTTCCTCTTTCTCTCTACTCACAAATAATTTTAAAAATAATCCAAAATGACAACAAAGAAGGTTTAGAATATTGTAAAATAATGAAGTTCTACAAATAATTCTGAATTTCATTTATCATTATTTTCCATTAGATTTTACTATGACCAAACCTGGTTACAGACCTACATTTGTTTTATAGTTGTCAAGTAATGCATAGTAATATATCTTTAAACAAAACCATAAGGAAAAATTTAGTTTTTTTTTTTTTTTTTTTTTTTTTGGTGTTTTGCAAGGTAGGGTCTCACTCTGGTCCAGGCTGACCTGGAATTAACTATGTAGTCTCAGGGTGCCCTCAAACTCTCAGTGATCCTCCTACCTCGGCCTCCTGAGTGCTGGGATTAAAGGCGTGCGCCACCACAGCCGGCTGAAAAATTTAGTTTTAAGCTTTCAGATTTTTTAATGATGGGCTTATATAATGGGATTGTGATTTATTTCTTCTCAAAAACAATTATCATGTTTCATTGTACAGTTTTCTATCAATCTAGGAATATTTTGAGCACCTGCTGTGAGCAAGGCATCTTCGAAAAATATGACATATACACGACATACTCAAGATATTACACTTATTTCCTGTACATTGCATTGTCAGATATTAGTACAGAATCCTGGCTTGAAATCTGTGCAATTAGTTTCTTTTATCTCACGTAATAAAAGGGCCCAGCTTTACTATGACAAGTATTGAATAAAGCACCACCAGTGGCTTGTGGTGGGAACACTTGTACTTTGAACTGTACACTATGTCCTAGCACATCTTTGCTAAGTACCCTGATATTAAGAGAAAGATACACTGTAGGCTCAGCAAGGAGTACTTCCTTCCTCATAAAATTTTTCATCCATGTTATCTTATCTACTGCAGAAAATATATACGCACAGAAACGAGTGATCCCGAGAACACTCTTCTTAGCATGCATGCACTGACATCTCTATATTTTTGTTTATGGAAATAACGGACCAATTTATCATCCTCAGTAAACTTACAAACCAGGATAAAAATTGTCAGCCTTGGTCCATGACTCCTGAGAGAAAGGTGCGCAGGCTATTTTCAAAAGATGTGTGTGATAAGCACTATGCTTTAAAAATGTACTGTCTTCTTTTTGTTCATGGTGTGGGAGGGAGTAGACAGCTAGTAGTGGGAGGACACCCACTGGTTGTCTCCAGTGAGTGGTGTGTGGTTGTGAGGAGAGCTTGGGTGTAAATTTCATGCACTCAGACCTTCCAATGAAGAGATGAAGGCCTCATTGGCACCATTTGGATTCCCACTTGTAACTATTTTGCTGGAAAAAAATTGATAAAATACACCTTCTTTTTGAGTCAGTGTCTTTACTGTAGTGTGGGGTGTCCTGGAACTCACTCTGTAGCCCCAGGCTGACCTGCCTCAGAGTTGCAAATGCTGGGATTCAAGGCATGCACCACAAAACCTGTCTCCTTGTTTTTATTGATTTAATCTTTGTTCTTCAAGACTAAAAGCTAGACCCCTCTCAAGACTGACTTGGAAAATTTCTGTTCTTTAATAAAATCTTCTCTGGGAGAATACAACTTATTATTGCAAGGTCTAGATATGTTTGGAGGGGGGTTGGATTGGAAATTATATAGATTATTGTCGTGAGCCATTTGATGTTGACTTAACTTCGGTTTGACAATGGGCTAAAGATAAGCAGAGCGTTTAGCCAAGCAGTTACCTGCTCAGAATATGGAAATTGAGGAGGAAGTGTTCCTTTGATCTAAAGGCAAAGATTTAACTGTTTTGAGATGCGTTTTTCTGAGAAATCCTGTATTTACCATTTGTTCCATTTGCATCCTTGTGCTCTGAGAAGTATAAAAACACTAAACTAAATAAAGTTGGGGCCAAGTTCATCTTTGGTCTCTCTTGTCTTTCTTTTTCCTTAATCCTCACTCCCCACTCAGCTACTGTTTGAATCTGCCAGTGGGCTCTAGCAGATTATTTAAATGAAGATATTGGACCAATAATGTCTCTTCTAAGAGCATAGGAATCACTTCCCATCTGACTGATATCTTTGACCTTGGCTAAGGTACTTGGCTACAAAGCCAAAGTTCTGAGGATCTATTCCCTAGTACCCGTGGAAGCCAGATGCACAAGGTGCCCTGTGCATCTGAAGTTCATTTGCTGCAGCTGAAGACTCTGACATGCCCATTATCTCTCTCTGTGTGTGTCTCTTTCTCTCTCTCTCTCTGCCTCTTTGTCTCTCTCTCTCTCAAATAAATAAATGTAAGAAAAAATTATTTAAAATAGCTTAGTTTTATAAAGGATTATGGTAGGCCGGGCGTGGTGGCGCACGCCTTTAATCCCAGCACTCGGGAGGCAGAGGTAGGAGGATCCCTGAGAGTTCAAGGCCACCCTGAGACTACATTGTGAATTCCAGGTCAGCCTGGACCAGAGTGAGACCCTACATCAAAATACGAAAAAAAAAAAAAAAAAAGATGATGGTATTTAATGTGCAAAACAATTCTGCCCCGGCCGGCGGGGTTTAACAGGGGCTCGAGGGGAGGCTGTTAACCTGGATGAGGGACAAGCAGACACAAAGAAGAAAGCCTTGCTTCCACACCAGTCAAGGCTTTATTATTATTATTCATACAGAGGTATATATAGGGGAGGCAGGAAGAGGGCAAATGGGATTTTATGGCTATAGGGGAGGCAGGAAGAAGGCAAATGGGATTTATGACTGCCTAATGGATTTTATGGCTACCAGAGGGTCGGGGGTCTCTTGAGTGATAGGCCTCAAGAATGTCTGTTGAGATTACAGGCAGGGCGGATTTACATCAGTCCTGTTTGTTTAAGATACACATCTTTAGGTTACATTCTTGTTCTTATCAAAGCAGGCTTTTTGGGAAGGCTTGGTAAATTTCACAGGAACTCAGGAAGCTGAAATCTTAACACAAAGAGTGGAGGCTTTTTCCTCCAAATGGTTGCAGTTTGGCTCAGTGGTCTCCAACATCTCCTCCCTTCTTTTATACAAGACAGGGGGAGGCCCGCAGTCAAGCGGTGGGCTTTAACCAAGTGGGGGAGAAGTGACCTGGCTCCTCCCGTGGGTCATTTTTATCGTCCACAGATTTGGCCCTTGGTACCTTTTGGGGAGGGGAGGCAGGGCCTATATAATTATTATGTATGGTACCAACCTCCATGTAAGTCAGGTTTTCTCTCAGGGAATTCAGATGTGGTCAGTAAGACCTTTCTTTGTGTTTTTTTTTTTTTTCACACCCACATTGGTACCCATCCCCCTAGGGGGTGTATAAGTCTGAATGTTTATGCGGTTTCCAGAGGCTTGGAGTATTAAACCTTGGCCAACATGCCTAGAATGATTATAAAAGGTAAACAAATCTACAGGGTTTACAGTGGCTATAGGGTTTACAGAAACTATAAGTTTTACAGACATTAGGTTTTACAGAAATTATAAGTTTTACAGACATTAAGTTTTACAGAAACTATAGGTTTTAAAAGGTAAACAAATTTACAGGGCTTACAGTGGCTATAGGGTGTACAGAGACTATATGTTTTACAGGCATTAGGTAAACAAATTTACAGGGCTTACAGTGGCTATAGGGTTTTACATTCATTGTTAGGGGAAGGTCTCAGCGGGAGGCAGGTCCTCAGTCGCGATTTCTCAGCTTGTCAGCTCCAGTCTGTGATAGTGGACCTGTTGAGCTGCTGGAACACTTGAGCTCTGGAAGCTGGAGTACCAGGACTCAGTCCTTCTGATTGGCATAATTAAGTCAGGAGAACACATGACAATAAAGACTACATTGGAGGAGTAATCTGTAGCTGTATCCTTTTTAGAATTAATACAATTGGTGATAATATACCAGGTACAACTAAGAGTAAATTTTATTAGGTGATTGACCCACCTGGGCCTAAGTATAAAAGGATAAGGGAGGGGCAGACACGTGCAAAACTTAAAATAATTTTTTTTTTTTTTAGAGTACTTTTTATAATTTTGTTTGAGGCCACCTTTGGGACCCAAGATGGGCTGTATCTCTGATTATTTATTTTCTTGGGGACCCAACTGTAATCATAAATTATATTTATTTTGGTATATACTGAAGAACCAAAAAAAGAAATCAATTAACCTGTTACATTCAGTCTCTGTAACACTGTTTGCTTGCCTGACTCAGGCACAGCCACCTCTGTATGTTGAAACAAGTTGCAATTGTATTGTTGAAATAAGCCTCCTGGAAATTTTTGAGTTTATTATTTCTCTAAATTACTGTTGTAAACCAAGTTAAAGTTTTTTTTTTTTTTTTTTTTTTACTTAGAAGACATTATTTAATAGCCAGATGACAGTACTGTCATTATAGAATCAGACATTTATTAAACCCAGGCCTAACTAGCTAAGGAATGTGTTGACCTCTAACTCTGTAATCTATGTTTGCCCAGCAGTAAATTTTCCCCTGCTTAAGCCAAATGAGAATCTGAGAAAGAAACTGCTTGGGAGATACTTAAGGCATCAAAAAAATTTTTTTGTAGCCTTAGTAGGATCACCAAAAGACAAATGACTATATGAAATAACAGATATTTTTTTTTTGTAAACCTTGTAAATTTATGTTAAGATTATTAAGATTTTAAATATCCCAAATATGATTTTAAACCTTTTACCATATAGTAGCAGTCTTATTGTAGGATAAAGGAGTAATGCTCATGACAGAACAATTGTTTTTGAACCACCAGATTGACAACCTGTCTTTTTAATACATAACAGCATTTTTTAGAGCATCTATCCTGACTGACAGCTTTTAATCAATATCTATCTGTGAAGAAAAAGTTTGAGAAAAATTTTAATCAGTCCAATAACATAGCTTTTGGGAGTTTTATACCTGTAGGACCTTTTAGAGATACTCAGCCATGGTGGCCTCTGGTTTTTATAACAGACAAATTTTGTAAACCATTTATTGACCTGAGATGTAACTCATTAATTGACCTGAGATGTAACTTATTTATTGACCTGAGATGTAATTTCCAGTTTCCATTTCCTCCCCCACACAAGAATTGGGACCGAGGCTTCAGCGGTGGGCTTAATGTTTCTTTTAGCTGTGGCTGTCAACACCTGTGAAGAAAGGAGTGAAAAAAGGGTGGGGGGTTAATTAAATTTTTTCAGGTCACGATGTATGGGATCTGGTCTGGATGTCTGTTTCTAGGACAGAAAACATTTTTTTTTTTTAATATTTGAATGAAAGGGTGTCCTCTGATAGCCATTGAGGAACAGAAATAGATACTCCATTTTTCTGAGCGATGTCCTTGATTTTTGTCCTAAAGAGGGGGAAGGGAACTGTCCCATGTTATTAAGTCAAGGGAGAAGCGTCTGTCCATAGGGAAACAACATACAGACACACAAATATGACAGAAACATATAGGGCCCAATAACACAGACACATGAATATGACAGAAACATAGAGGGCCCAATAACATAGACACAGAAACAGAGGGCCCAAGAAAAGCTATGCATAAAAAAGAGAAAGAGAGAGAGAGAGAGCCGCTCAGATACTTACCAGACCGGTCTGAGAAGAATTTTTCGAGTCTCAGTCTTGGGTTTGCTTGGGTTTCTCAGTCAGGGAATCAAAGGAAGTGTCAAGTCCCCCACACGAGTGTTTGGGGACCCCCAGGGTTGTGTGACATTTACCAGAATCATAACAAAGGCAGTCATGTTATCAGGAGCACATAGTTGGATAGGAAACAATTATCACAG
The DNA here is from genome assembly GCA_036365145.1 of Orientallactaga sibirica. Classification (NCBI taxonomy): domain Eukaryota; kingdom Metazoa; phylum Chordata; class Mammalia; order Rodentia; family Dipodidae; genus Orientallactaga; species Orientallactaga sibirica. The sequence continues at coordinate 17,413 of JAEOAD010002098.1, forward strand.
GCAATGGAGGGAGATGTTAGGCATTTTTTGTATATTAGTTATATTAACCATGTGAGAGAATTAAATATTAATGAGTCAATTTTAACCTTAAGATATAGTTAAAATGTTGACAAATAGGAACTTAATTAACTTTATTGGGTACTCTAAATTTAGTCTTTTTAACCATCATCATGACCAGATTAATATCAACAAGCTAAAGTTTTAAGTTTACAGATTGAATACCATAGTAACTTGCTATCAGCTAGAGCCATGTTTTTATTAGTTTGATGTAAGCCCTAGGTTAATAATCACTTTATTGTATCTAAAAAGATCTGTAATCTGGTTAAGTGTTTTATCTTTAACTTTTTGTTTAAGTTTACTTAATATCTACAGTTACATATTTTTATTTTACAAATTATGTAACCACTTTGTAATAATCTTTTTCATTAGTCACCAACATTTAAAGTTTTTTTTTTTTCTTCAGTTTATTTTTAATCGGTTTATTTTATTATTACCAATGAAAACTTTTATTGTTTTTACAATTAGGCTATAAAAAAAAAGGCCTTATATCTTTAAAGAGTAGATCAGACTTGACTTTTGATATACATTTAAATTATGAAAGTAGATTTGAACATTATAAAAAATTTTTTTGACGAATTTAGTATTAAGCACATATTTAAATTTAAATATAATTCTTGAAACTGTTTTTTTTGTTTGTTTGTTTGTTAGTAGTCCCAGAAAAAGCATAGACAGACAAAATAAGCTTAAAACAGTTGTAATACTTATAAGAAGTCTATATCTACTTATAATAATTTGGTATTTACCCATATTTAGAAATTTTGTTAGTAGTACCAGAAAAGCATAGAGAGGCAAAAGTGAGCTTAAAACAGTTGTAATACTTTTAAGAAGTCCATATGTACTTATAATAATTTGGTATTTATCCATATTTTGAAATTTTGTTAGTAGTCCCAGAAAAGTATAGAGAGACAAAGTGAACTTAAAACAGTTGTAAATACTTATAAGAAGTCTATATCTATTTATAATAATTTGGCATTTACCCATATTTCGAAATTTTGTTAGTAGTACCAGAAAAGCATAGAGAGGCAAAAGTGAGCTTAAAACAGTTGTAATACTTATAAGAAGTCTATATCTACTTATAATAATTTGGTTCTCTGGACCCTCTCTTTCTACATCCTCTCTTTCTATGCCTCCTGTATGTGACTCTAAAATTGGCAAAGAGCTGGTTAATTGACCCTTTCCTGTTCTGACCTGAGAATGCGTCACGGGAAAGGCATGAAGAGTTTTTGTTTTAATTTTATTTTTGCAAGGGGGAGGGGTGGAGGGAGAGCGAATCTCTAGGTCTAGCTCATGAAGTTGTTTCAAAAGGAGGGCTTTTTCCCTCTTTGTCCTAAGAAGAGTTTTGAGTAGCTGGGTTTCACGGGAAAGTTTATGGGTAGCCCGCCTAGTGACTTTTTCCAAATCAAAGTGCGGATGAAGTGCAGGAGCACAGAAGGAAGGTATTCTACTGGGGTTATATGGCGGTGAGTTAGTCTCAGAGGCAGATAGAGGAGGCCAGTCAGGCTTATGATCTTTGGTTGTCTCAGCTTTCAATTCTGCCTCCTCATCCTGGGAGAGAGAATCATCTCCCAGGGGGCCTCCCAAGAGCCCTGAGAGGACGGGATAAATGGACTTAGGAGGCTCTTTTGGAATGGGAGGGTGTGAGTTGTCCTCTGGCATAGGAACAATAACCGAGGGACATCGGGACGGGGGATGTTTGGGCGGGTCTGAGAGGTTTTTATCTTGACAGAGGGAAGTTTGGCTAGCCTTAAGGTTTTCTTTAAGGAAGGATTTCCCATCCTGTATGACTTTAGAAACATCAGGTTGATAATAATGAGACTGAAGGACGTCATTAATTAAATTCCAATAGGAGAAGGCTTAGACCGGGACTTTCTCAGGGCCAAACATGCGATAAAAATCTTTCAAACAATTACCCACGCGACCCCATCGTTCCTCGTCAATAGTGCCTTTTTGGGGGAACCATGGGCAGATATTTTCCAAGAGAAGAAAAAACTTAACCAAATCTTTCTTTTTAACTTTAGCCCCTCGCAACTTGAGGGATTCTTTAAGCCCTTGGATAAACAACTCATGTTTACTTAACGTCTGGCCCATGTTGAAAAGAGAAATCTGCAGGAGCCTGAGCCCTGCCCCCAGGTGTGAGCTTTTGTCTTTGTTGCTGCCTGTGGTTTTTGAGCGGCTCTGCCAGATCTGCCAGCTTGTCACAGCTCGAGCTAACAGCCACATTTTGATGAAGGCTAGTGTTCCTCACGATAGAGAAAGTTTAGAAACGTTAAGACCAAAGGGCAATATTCCTGGGCCATAAATAGCCCGGGGGATTTCCCGGTGGTCCCAAACGCAAGCCTGACCACAAGTTTAAGAATCCGGTAGCTGCCCTAAAGGCTTTTATTGGCCTATGCATGATCAGTTTGCAAATTGTAAAGAGGAATAGATAGAAGGTTTATTGCCAGCACCCGGTCGTGCTGTCAGGATTTGAACAATGAGCTCGGGGCCTTCAGTCAATGCCAGAGAGTAGCCCTGGCCGAGAGACTTTAGTTGCCCTGTCGCCTTGATTCAAGTCCATGGCTTAAACCGAAAACAAAGAATGAAATAAGAAAACAGTGTCTGAGAGGGAGATCTGTCTTTTTCTTTGAGATGGAAAAAGTCTGTTTTTTTTTTACATTACACCTCTCCTAATTCCTCAGTGGGGAGGCTAGCCCCCGCGGGCTTGTTAAGTTACGTTTCTCTGATGGAGAAACGGACAGTTTATTTTTTCTTTACATTATCTCTCGCCTGACCCGTCAGTGGGGCAAATATATTACCTTCTCACTGGGGGGGCAGCCCCTCCTGGGCTTGTTAAGTTACGTTTCTCTGATGGAGAAACGGACAGTTTATTTTTTTTTTACATTATCTCTCGCCTGACCCGTCAGTGGGGCAAATATATTACCTTCTCACTGGGGGGGCAGCCCCTCCTGGGCTTGTAGTTATTAGTCTTTGTCTGATGGAGAAAGGGAGTTTGTTTTTCGCTAACTGGGGAAACAAACTCTGCCTAGTTTTTTAATGGCGAGACAACCATATGAAACTTCGCCTAAGTCCGTCAATAAAGAGACAATTTCTTCATTGGGGAGGCAGCCCACTCTGGGCCTGTAAATCCCAAGGGGAGGATGTCCCCAAAGGATCACCCGATTTTCTTTGTGCCTTGAGGTTCATAAACTATGAACAAATATGGCTTGTCCCGAGACATTCGTCGCTATTCTTACCTTACCCAGGTCTGTATTACAGGCGGGCTTTCCTGCAGTGACCCACTGTGGATCTTCACTCACCAACGAGGTGGCGATCCAATGCTGAAGAGACGGCCGTCCTTCCTTGCGACGTCCAAGTCAGTCCTCGTACCTCAAGCCCCACGTTGGGCGCCACTTGCCCCGGCCGGCGGGGTTCAACAGGGGCTCGAGGGGAGGCTGTTAACCTGGATGAGGGACAAGCAGACACAAAGAAGAAAGCCTTGCTTCCACACCAGTCAAGGCTTTATTATTATTATTCATACAGAGGTACATATAGGGGAGGCAGGAAGAGGGCAAATGGGATTTTATGGCTATAGGGGAGGCAGGAAGAAGGCAAATGGGATTTATGACTGCCTAATGGATTTTATGGCTACCAGAGGGTCGGGGGGTCTCTTGAGTGATAGGCCTCAAGAATGTCTGTTGAGATTACAGGCAGGGCGGATTTACATCAGTCCTGTTTGTTTAAGATACACATCTTTAGGTTACATTCTTGTTCTTATCAAAGCAGGCTTTTTGGGAAGGCTTGGTAAATTTCACAGGAACTCAGGAAGCTGAAATCTTAACACAAAGAGTGGAGGTTTCTTCCTCCAAATGGTTGCAGTTTGGCTCAGTGGTCTCCAACACAATTCCTGGTGGTAGATCAACCAAGAAGCATCAATATTCCTCATTCTGATTCTGTAAACTAGCGTACTGAGTCTAGAGTCTTCCATTATACCTGGAGTGTTTGAGAATATGTACTTATAGCCCCAGTTAAATGACTGTAATGGAAGCCATGAGTCAAGTACTCTAGAAGGTAGAATGAGGCTTTAGTTTTTATGTGGCTACATGTCAATGTACATACTTGTCCAGTCCATACTACCTTTAGGGAGCCACATTCTCCTGTGGAACACATTGGAAAACTATGAAATCAAGAAGTGTAACCTTTTCACTTTCTATGAATTTTCAGCTCTGTTTAACCTCATCCTTGTGGGTCTTCGAGTGGTGGCTATTGAAGGAGTTCAAACCAAGCTGTATTTGGCAGTGAACAGTGAGGGACACTTGTACACCTTGGTAAGTCTGTGTGCATACTTTCACTATCCTGTTTTTCATCTGCTATGAAATAAAATGTGCTGTCTGTGTTTTCCGTTGAGATTTTGCTGAGGAGATGAATATTGTTTTGTATGAAAATAGGTTGGTTTGGAAAGGCAAGATGAACTAATTAATCATTTGAAGTTAACATGTGTAATCTAAAATCAAAAATTCACTGAAAAGTTTTCATACAGTGCCATTGGGTTATACATATCATAAAATGGTCTCCTGGCTTTGTGGTTTTAGGAAACAAAACTATTTCTTACCTATATAAACAAATATTTTCCACCTTTATCCCTAAAAGAATTAAAGAAATCTCTGTCTCTCAAATCAGCTCTAAGACACAAAGACCAGTACTAGAGGTGCTTTTAAGGATTTGTTGCTCATCTGTTCAATTAGCACAGTTGCCATCTGTCTCTACTTATTTTCAATTTTTCAAATTATTTTAATTGTAAAAAATTATGGAATACAGTGTCATAATTCAGTGAGTGTACAGTGTGTAACGATCAAATCAGGGAAATAAGCATTTCCATTTTTTTAAATACTTTGTAAATAATTTTTGATTAATATAACCATTTCTCATGTACTTTGTGCTATTTCAGTAAATTTATACAATATTCAATAATTGTATCAGGATAAATAATATTTCTTGTCTTTAACACCATTTTCTGGCGCTTTCAATCTCCTATTAATTCATGATATATCCACACTATATTTTTTTCAAGAACAAGTTAACCTATTTCTTTATAAAAACTCCCAAGAAAGCCGGGCGTGGTGGTGCACGCCTTTAATCCCAGCACTCGGGAGGCAGAGGTAGGAGGATCACCGAGAGTTCGAGGCCACCCTGAGACTACATAGTTAATTCCAGGTCAGCCTGGACCAGAGTGAGACCCCACCTTGCAAAACCAAAAAAGAAAAAAAAAATTCCGAAGAACGTTTTATCAGGTGGATTTATTAACAATATAGGCCAAAAATGAGTAAATAACATGAGGCCAAATTAATCATTTTGAAGCATATTGACATTTAAATATAAGCATAGTGGTAAAGTTAAGATTTTATTTATTTATTTTTTTGAAGTAGGGTCTTGCTATAGCCCAGGCTGATTTGCAATTCACCATTTAGTCTCAAACTGGCCTCAAACTCACAGCAATCCTCCTACCTCTTTGTTAGTCAAGGTGTACATCACCATGTTCAATGATTTTATTTTATTTTTTTAACGTTGACTGATTAATTGCAAATGTATAACATCTTAAGCCCTGTCTGTCTAGATAGCACTACTCAGTAGAGCTTTCCACAATCATGGTGATATTCCGTATTTACAGTTCCCAGGGATTTTTTGTTTGTTTGTTTTGTTTTTCAAGGAAAGGTCTCCCTCTAGCCCAGCTGTCCTGGAATTCATTATGTATTCTGAGGGTGGCCTCAACCTTGCTGCAGTCTTCATACCTCTGCTTGGCTGCAGTCTTCATACCTCTGCCTGTAGATGGCAGGGATTAAAGGTGGGTGCCACCATGCCCAGTTCAAGATATTGTTTTTTTTCCAGGCTGACCTGGAATTCACTATGTAGTCTCAGGGTGGCCTCGAACTCTCAGTGATCCTCCTCCCTCTGCCTCCTGAGTGCTGGGATTAAAGGCGTGCGCCACCACGCCCGGCTTAAGATATTGTTTTTATAAGTAGATCTAGTTTGATTTTTTAAAAATTATTTTAAATTTATATTTATTGACAACTTCTTTAATTGTAGACAGTATTCCATGGTAATTCCCTCTCTTCCTCCCTTTCCCCTTTGAAACTTCACTCTCCATCTTATCCCCCTCCTCCTCTCAATCAGTCTCGTTTCAATTTGATGTCATGATCTTTTCCTCCTATTATAATGGTCTTGTGTAGAGAGGATCAGGAACTGCAAGGTCATGTATATCCAGGCCATTTTGTGTGTGGAGGAGCACGTTGTAAGGAGTCCTACTCTTCCTTTGGCTCTTATATTCTTTCCATCCCCTCTTCTGCAATGGGCCCTTTGCCTAGAAGGTGGGTTTGAGATGTTTCAGGGCTGAGCACTCCTCTGTCACTTCTCAGCACCATGGTGCCTTCTGAGTCATCCCAAGGTTGCCACCATCTGAAAAGAAAAGCTTCTCTAACCACAATTGAGAGTAGCATTAATATATGGGTGTAGACATTAAGAGAAGAGCCTACTGGGCATTTTGGTGAGCATTGTATATACATTTAGTGTAACACCAGCAGACATTACTCCCATAGGGCTCATGAGTACCTGTGTCATAGGTTTTTAGTATCAGGGATGTATTCCCTCCCATGGAGTGGGCCTCCAGTCAAGTTAGAGAGGGTTTGTTCCCCCCCTATAAGAGACATGCCACTATTGCACCCATTGGCTCATTTGGCCTGGTTGACTAAATATTTTTTTTTAATATTTTATTTATTTATTTGAGAGAGAGAGATACAGAAGTAGGCAGAGAGAGAGAGAGAGAGAGAGAGAGAGAGAGAGAGAGAGAGAGAATGGGTGTGCCAGGGCCTCCAGCCACTGCAAACGAACTCCAGATGCATGCACTCCCTTGTGCATCTGGCTTACGTGGGTCCTGGAGAATCGAGCCTCGAACCGGGATCCTTAGGCTTCATAGGCAAGCTTTTAACCGCTAAGCCATCTCTCCAGCCCTGGCTGACTAAATTTAAAGCTTGCAGTGTTCACTGTTGAGTACCTTCACTGGTGTTTTTTCTCCCCCCTTGAACTGCATGCAGGGTAGCTTTTTCCAACTATCTCTCAGCTGGTTCACATGGAGGAGGCTTGCAGCTCAGTTCCAGCAGGTTTTTGCAATAGCTAGAAGTCCTGGCATTCCCATGTTCTCTCTAAATCAAATAAATAAAATGAAATCCTAAAGATACCTTAAAAGGGCTTGAGAGATGGCTTATCAGTTAAGGACCATGTCTGTAAAGCCTAAGGACCCCGTTTTGATTCTCCATGTCCCACGTAATTTAGTTTATGTTCCTGGAATAGATCTTCATGGCCGTCATGGTCTTCATTTACTTCCTGGATAGGAAGTATCGCAGCTTTGGGTATCTGTATCGTATGTGGTGTCTACTTACTCCCACCAATAATTAGACATGTCATCTACTCGCCTTGGGACTTTAAAGCTGAGCTACATAATGTCTGGCTCCAGATGATACCATAAAGAGGATGTTCTCCCCTGCAGAGGAAGTGCAGGCACAGATAAATTGGTTGCTGGGACTTAGTCCATTCCAGAGACTTCTTCATTATCACCCAGCATATTCTTCACAGTTCCATGGATCAAGTGCAGGCACAGACGAATTTGTAGGTGGCACCCAGTCCATGGCAGAGATTTCTTCATTACCATCCAGCACATTCTTCACAGTTCAATGGTTCCTGCACTACATTTTCATCCATACTTGCCATGATTGTCATGAGATGGATACTGAAGCCACAGGAATCCTCTGCACCTGTGATCGCAGTGAGGAGGAGTCAGGTAGCCTTGTTAGGTTAGTTTAGGGTGACTGGGCCCCTGAAAGTAAAAATGCAGAAATGTCCTTAAATCTGCCCTTTCAATCTCCACTTTTCTAGAGATCAGAGAAGGATCTCTCCTCTCCTTATCTCCTGATTGAAGGAGTTCCCGAGACCTATTTTTTTTCCACAAACAACCTGTATCCCTCCTTGATCTAGTTTGATTTTATAAAAGAGGATCAAATATATAAATTCTTTAAGTCTTTATACTTTATTCCTATGTTTTATGAAAAGAACAGGGTATTGAAAAATGGAGAAAATTGCTTTGCAAACTGCCTATGAAGTAGCCTTAAAGGGGTTATTCCCTGAGCCTTGGTGGGTGTATTTTAAGTCTACTTTGGTGTTTATCTCTCAGCAGCTTAGGAAATTTTGCAGAAGAGGGAGGGTGGAAGGATTGTAAGAGCCACTTTGTGGAAGGTGATATCCAGAGGCATTGTCCCCACCACACACAATGAATGACTGTTGTTCTCACAACTCATAACACACAACCCCATGGTGAATACCAGCAATACCACTGAGGAAGGCCTCAGTGGAATGGGGCAGGGAGGAAAGGAAATCATGGTACCAACAACACACGATGCAATCATACAAAGTCTAGCTAGCAAATATATATGGAGAGAGAGAGAGAGAGAGAGAGAGAATACAAATCAATTTCTCAAGCTGCCAATAAAACTCTTAATCTGTATTCAGTTTTTCTCTTTTTTTCCCTAAATTCACTTCAAATCCAGATACCTAGAAAGAGTCTTGGCAGACATGGTGGAAACTGTGGATTATCTTTGCTTTTCAGGACCACGATGGGAAGGAGAAATGAGAAACAATCACTACCACAAAGGGCCATCCATCACCCTGTATCTCAAACCCTGTTCACTACCAGCTTTCTTGTCAACACCATTTCATTCATGTTATTTCTTTCTTTCTTTTCTTTTTCTTTTCAAAAGTAGGGTCTCACTGTAGCTCAGGCTGACCTGGAATTTACTATGTAGTCTTAGGATGGCCTCGAACTCATGGCAATGCTCCTACCTCTGCCTCCCAAGTGCTGGGATTAAAGGCATGTGCCACCATTTCCGGACATTCATTTCCTTCTTAAAGAAATACTGGGACTATTATTATTTTTCCTAAAATAAAGATTTGAATACATTGTAAGAATCATGAAATCTGTCACTTTATTATTAACACAGTGCTATTAGTATAAATGATAGGAAACGTGATTTATTTTTCAGGCTTGTACCCTAATGGTAGGATAATTTAATAGTGGATGATTCTGACTTTAAATGATCTCTTTTAGATCAACAGGGTTATAGTCAAAGTAGGATTTTAGTAAAAGAAATACTTTCTGGAACTAATATGTAGGCATGGGATGGGATGCAATAGAGCCACGTGTGTCCTCTTGAGTATGCGAAGTTATTACTGGTAATACACACAGAAATTTTTGATTTGTTATCACTGTTATTGGTGCTGTGATTAAAAATGTTGATTAAAAATAAATCGTGTGGGCTGGAGAGATTGTTCAGTGGTTAAGATTCTTGCCTGTGAAGCCTTAGGGTCCAGGTTTCATTCCTCACCTAAGCCAAATTCACAAAGTAGCATGTGCATATGGAGATTGTTTGCAGTGGCTGAAGGCTCTGGTGTGCCCATTTGCTCAACAAATCTGTCCCTTTCTCTCTCTCAAATGAAACAAAATAAAATATAAACCATGCAAGATATAAATTTTTAAAATCGCACATTTTGAGAATAATACTTACAAGTAGGGAACTCATGGCAAGTAGGTATTATGTCAGGGTCCTCGACTCAAGAAAACTAGAGTATTTATTACTAACTTTAGGGAACTGATACTGAAAATACAGATCCTACCATTCCAATTGACCATTATTTCAGCAAACTGGTAAATGTCTATGTGAGCTCATTTCTAAGAAAAGCGTCTCAGGGGCCTCTGCACTGTAGATTGGTGGGTTTCCTATCTGTGAAGTGCAAGCTAAAAGGTAGCAAAATATGGAATATTCTATATTTATTTCCTAGTTAGGAAAAACAATTATGTTTTCATGAAGTAGGAAAGATTCCAGATGATCCCAGGGTTCCTTTAGGGGAAATATTTAAATATGGTAGTTCCAGGAATTAAGTCAGAATCTTCTTCAGGATGAATTTCCAATTCTTCCTATTATTTGGTATTGATTATGTCTTCACGTCCCTTCAACATAGTTATCACCCCCCTCCCACGTGGTGATCACACCCTATTAGGACAGTGTTCCATATTAATAACTTGAGCAATTGATGTTGCTGACACTACAATGCTTAATGAAACCTCGTGAATTCATCAAGAGAAGGCAATAAAATATGCATCATTACCTTCCATAAATCTATGAAACTTTAGAAAATGCTATGCGCCATTGAAAGAGATGAAATAGGACAGGGCAAATATCTAATGACCTTCCTTACAGCCATTGCAATGGAAGTGGCTAAAAGAAGATCGATAAAAGAATTGATTGATCTTATAAGTAAAATAATTATGATGTGTTGGCTGATTTCATTTGGAAGGGAAGCAGGACCATCATATGTGTTAATATTCACTGCACAGATAGATATAAAGTGCTTCCAGGTAGAACAAATTTGTGCAGTAGTGCTCAAAGGGACATTGGTGTCGCAAAAGATGTAGGAGGATCGCTGAGAGTGCAAGACCACCCTGAGACTACATAGTTAATTCCTGGTCAGCCTGGACCAGAGTGAGACCCTACCTTGCAAAAAAAAAAAAAAAAAAAAAAAGAATGCAAATCATATGTACAGTGGGCTGCTGTAAGCACAAAGGCTAAAGTGACTACACGTGAGAGAATGTTTGCCAGAGACCTAATACCTGAAAATGATTTTGAGGACTCTCGGGGTGGGAGAGAACAGAATTCTAGGTGGTAGTAGCCAAAGAAGGGAAGAAATTATGCTTTGGGGAAAAGAAGCATTTTGGTGTATCTGAAAAATCGTGTATCAGGGAAAGAAAAGCAAGATGTAAGTGTGACAAGAAATCTGAGGCCAGATAATGAAGAGCTTGTATGTGATGGAGAAGCAATCACAACTTGTTAATAGGACCTAACATGATTCGATTTAAAGTCTGAATTATAGCAGTGAGTAGTTGGACTGTAGGCAAAGAAAGCACTTAGGAGGCTGTGGTAAAATTCAGGCAAGGATAAGAAATATCTCCACAATAGGAAATTTGAAAAGATATTAAGTAGTAGAATCTGCAGTATCAAGTTATTCCTTGGCTACAGTATAGGAATAAAGGGAATGTTTCTGGAGTATTCATTTTTTTTTGGGGGGGGAAGCTTGGTTGAACTTACGAATGCATCATGAAAAGAGTAAGATACAAAAGACAATCCTCAGTGTGTTGAGATGAGTTCATGTTTGGATTTTTTCAGTTTAAGTTCCTATGGGATATCTGGGTAAAACTGTTCAAAACTTATTCATGTATGGAAGGAAAGATAGTGCATTGATGAATGGAGATTATATATATATATCTTACGGAGGCAGGAGGGAGGGGGCCTGGGGAGATGGATTTCCTGTCCTGGGACTGAGCCTCACAGAACAGCAGGAACAGCTACAGGGGGGATGTGAGGACATTACCTGTTTGATCACTGTGGGAAAGCTTGCACTGGCCAACTTTTTTGATCATCAGGCCTAGAAGTTGCAAGGACTAGTGTAAGAGGACTGTGAGGGGGCCAGGGCCTGAGGGAGGCCTCCCTTGCTGCCTCCTGCCTTCCCCCTCCCTGCGCCTCTGGCCTTTCTTAATGAAACCTTGTGAGTTCATCAAGAAGAGAAGGCAATAAAATATGCTTCATTCTCTTCCATAAATCTATAAAAGTTCAGAAAATTATATGCACTATGCAAAGAGATAAATAGGACAGGACAAATATCTAATGGCCTTCCTTTTGGGAGCCATTTGATTTTGACTTAACTTCTGTTTGACAATGGGCTAGGATAAACAGGATGTTTTGCCAAGCAGAGATCAGTTACCTGCTGAGAATATGGAAATTGAGGAGGAAGTGTCCTTTGATCTAAAGGCAAAGACTTAACTGTTTTATGATGCAGTTTTTCTGAGAAATCCTGTATTTACCATTTGGTCCATTTGCATCCTTGTGCTCTTATAAGAAGAACAAAAATGTAAACTAAGTAAAGTCAGGGCCTCGGTATTGACCGACAGCCCTCCCGAGTTCATCTTTTGTCTCTCTGGTCTTTCTTTTTCCTTAGTCCTCACTCACCACTCAGGTGAATCTGCCTGGGGGCTCCAGCACCTTCCTTACAGTCATTGCAATGGAAGTGGCTAAAAGAAGATCAATAAAAGAATTGATTGATTTATAAGTAAAATAATTATGATGTGTTGGCCGATTTCATTTGGAAGGGAAGGAGGAGCATCATATGTATCAGCATTCACTGCATAGATAGTTATAAAGTGCTTCCAGGTAGAACAAATTTGTGCAGTAGTGCTCAAAGGGACATTGGTGTCGCAAAAGATGTAGGAGGATCGCTGAGAGTGCAAGACCACCCTGAGACTACATAGTTAATTCCTGGTCAGCCTGGACCAGAGTGAGACCCTACCTTGGAAAACCAAAAAAAAAAAAAAAAAGAATGCAATTCATATGTACAGTGGGCTGCTGTAAGCACAAAGGCTAAAGTGACTACACGTGAGGGAATGTTTGCCAGAGACCTAATACCTGAAAACGATTTTGAGGACTCTCGGGGTGGGAGAGAACAGAATTCTAGGTGGTAGTAGCCAAAGAAGGGAAGAAATTATGCTTTGGGGAAAAGAAGCATTTCGGTGTATCTGAAAAATCATGTATCAGGGAAAGAAAAGCAAGATGTAAGTGTGACAAGAAATCTGAGGCCAGATAATGAAGAGCTTGTATGTGATGGAGAAGCAATCACAACTTGTTAATAGGACCTAACATGATTCGATTTAAAGTCTGAATTATAGCAGTGAGTAGTTGGACTGTAGGCAAAGAAAGCACTTAGGAGGCTGTGGTAAAATTCAGGCAAGGATAAGAAATATCTCCACAATAGGAAATTTGAAAAGATATTAAGTAGTAGAATCTGCAGTATCAAGTTATTCCTTGGCTACAGTATAGGAATAAAGGGAATGTTTCTGGAGTATTCATTTTTTTTTTTGGGGGGGAGGCTTGGTTGAACTTACGAATGCATCATGTAAAGAGTAAGATACAAAAGACAATCCTCAGTGTGTTGAGATGAGTTCATGTTTGGATTTTTTCAGTTTAAGTTCCTATGGGATATCTGGGTAAAACTGTTCAAAACTTATTCATGTATGGAAGGAAAGATAGTGCATTGATGAATGGAGATTATATATATATATCTTACGGAGGCAGGAGGGAGGGGGCCTGGGAGATGGATTTCCTGTCCTGGGACTGAGCCTCACAGAACAGCAGGAACAGCTACAGGGGATGTGAGGACATTACCTGTTTGATCACTGTGGGAAAGCTTGCACTGGCCAACTTTTTTGATCATCAGGCCTAGAAGTTGCAAGGACTAGTGTAAGAGGACTGTGGGGGCCAGGGCCTGAGGGAGGCCTCCCTTGCTGCCTCCTGCCTTCCCTCCCTGCGCCTCTGGCCTTTCTTAATGAAACCTTGTGAGTTCATCAAGAAGAGAAGGCAATAAAATATGCTTCATTCTCTTCCATAAATCTATAAAAGTTCAGAAAATTATATGCACTATGCAAAGAGATAAATAGGACAGGACAAATATCTAATGGCCTTCCTTTTGGGAGCCATTTGATTTTGACTTAACTTCTGTTTGACAATGGGCTAGGATAAACAGGATGTTTTGCCAAGCAGAGATCAGTTACCTGCTGAGAATATGGAAATTGAGGAGGAAGTGTCCTTTGATCTAAAGGCAAAGACTTAACTGTTTTATGATGCAGTTTTTCTGAGAAATCCTGTATTTACCATTTGGTCCATTTGCATCCTTGTGCTCTTATAAGAAGAACAAAAATGTAAACTAAGTAAAGTCAGGGCCTCGGTATTGACCGACAGCCCTCCCGAGTTCATCTTTTGTCTCTCTGGTCTTTCTTTTTCCTTAGTCCTCACTCACCACTCAGGTACTGTTTGAATCTGCCTGGGGGCTCCAGCACCTTCCTTACAGTCATTGCAATGGAAGTGGCTAAAAGAAGATCAATAAAATAATTGATTGATTTATAAGTAAAATAATTATGATGTGTTGGCCGATTTCATTTGGAAGGGAAGGAGGAGCATCATATGTATCAGCATTCACTGCATAGATAGTTATAAAGTGCTTCCAGGTAGAACAAATTTTTGCAGTAGTGCTCAGAGGGACATTGGGTGTCTCAAAAGACACAGGCAACTTAACCTTTGGCATTTAGGTAGTAAAGCTATTAACCCAATAGAAATAAAATAAGGGTAGATTTGATGAAGGTGATAACTGGAAACAGTTGGCCATAGACATGAAAAGATTTACCTATGGTTTATGAAAAGAAAGTAAATGACAAATAATGCTTAGGTGTTATCTCATGGTGATTGCTGATACCATGAGAACACTTGAGAGAATATGTGGCATGCAAAGGGAAGAGTATTTATCAAATACTGCTCTTTTGAGGTGGCAAGCAGAGGAAAGTACTTTTGGCACACATAAAGATATTGCAAAAACAAACTAAATCGGAAGCTTTATGCAGGTAATCGATGTCAAATGTGTCTAGGAAAAAAAATAGATAAAGCCACGTTGTTGTTTAAATTCTCACCAAAATACAGGAACAGGTGGACATCTTTAAAATGTTTTGTGATCACAAGTGAATTAGTTTACCTCAGAAACAGCCACCCCTTTTACAACTTCTATGCAACTCTGAAAAACAATCTCAGGCCTGTGACATTTCATGGACCAATTTTCATTGTACACTCTGCTCATTTCAACTCGCCTCTGTCTATTGATTGATTAAGTTTCTAGTTCAAGCCGGATAATTACAGGAATTCATGTTTGGATTAGATGATTCAGTGCTTATGTTTCATGGAATATTATTTCAATAGGTTCTGGGCAACATGCTGTATGCAGTCAAATTTACTGCTTTGGCTGGCATTGTGTATTTTTATTTTTTGAATGCCAACAAAACTGTCAGTCAACACTCAGTGGATCACACAGTTTCCATGGCAGCCTAATAGAGATGAAGGGGAATGAGAGAAGGGGTCAGAAACCTTGGTTTGAAACTCTACTGGCATCCTCTATGGACCCTTACTCCTTTATTCCAATGTTCTTGTCCTTGTGCTTCAGTGACTCTAAATTAAAAAAAATTTCTTTGTAAGCCACCTCACTTTCTCTTTGGAGGCAACTGTTTTTTTTTTTTTTAAATTAGAAAAATGTTGAATATTTGTTGCAATTAAGAAAAATTTTCAAATGTGCAGTTTTTTGTAGTTTTTCTTCTAAATCTATATTTTTAACAACTTCATAAATTGCATCAAAAACAAACAAACAAATTTTGAGACAAATCTCTTTAAACCACTGGCAGTCTCATGGTAAGGTACACAGGGATCTTTACTAAAACAAAACAAAACAAAAACCCCAGGGAAGCTTTCTGAAAAGGGTAGATGTTTGTTTACAATCAAGGACCACACCTTACAGGTTTTTTCCCTTCTTGTAGCCCCATTTTATGCTATTTCCAAGTACAAAACAATGCCTCCATTAACTCATGTCCCTTCTTTCCTGCTCCAAAGCCTTAAAGTCACTTTCTTCAAACTATTAATTGACTGGCCAGACCATCAAAGAACTGTGAAATAATTCCCAGATGAGCAATTCAAAAGAATCCATTTTCCTATTATACTCTAGGAATTCCTGAAGTTCTTTTGTTATTTTCCTTTCAGCATAAGAAAACATAATAAATTGTGAGAATTCAAAGAAACCCACCAATAAAGCTGTTGTTTTAGGTTAAATTGGAAGGCATACACTGAGCGTTACATTTTAAAGTGTGTTTATTTCAAACTGTACTTACTTTTAAAAAAATGTCTGTATGGATTCTCTTTTTCTTAGCGTACTCTCTGTAGGTTGTTAACAATATGGAGCCCTGTGCCTTTGTAGAGACTTGATTATACTTATTTGAAAACACTAAGACTAAAGATATGTTATCCAACAGAACACAAATCAACTCTGTAAAATGTACAATGATGATGAAATAATGAAGCTGAGGACATCCAAAAATGAATTCCTGAGAAGCAGACCTCATCCCACTCTGGAGCAATCTTATACTGAGCAGCTCCATTTGGCAAGGAAAACCGGAAACCGTTTTACATATTGTACTAGTTGGGCTTCGCTACTTTTCTGCCAAACTCCAAAAAGTGGGCTTTCCAAATAGTTATTCTAGTCATCTCAGTATTACTGACTGCTAGGTTGACAGGTCCACTCGTCATAAATGTGTAATGAACTACGGAAGCAGAACCTGGACATGGTTTAGAGATTACATGCCTGACTTTCCTTAATCAGCATATGCCCAATTACTCTTACACTTTGACACCTGTAGATTTCAAGTTTACATACCTAGGATTTGTTCAAAATGAGTGAGCTAAATTTCCTAGGTATAAAATGCAACATCAATTTAATTATAAATTATGCTAAAGGTCTTTCCATCATCCCCCAGACTTCAGATTACTCAAGTGCTTTTCTGTTCAATCTTTTGCTGAACAGATGAAACAAATTTTTAAGTTTCATTTTGTTATCTCCTCTAAGTCAACTAGTCTCATTTTGTCATCTTACAGATACAGAAACTAAGACCCTGAAAAGTTTAATGAAATCAAACCAGCTATTCTACTATCTTTAACCATTCTGTGAGTTTGACAAACTTACACACATTTATTTACAAGAACTAAACCACCCCATAAAAACAGCTGTTAAAAAGCAATGTCTTTTATGAGAGAAATACAACAAATGTTAATGTAAACTATTATTAGAAAGTATTAGCCCTTTTTGGTTACTATTGATATTATAAGTACAATGTTGGATCTTGTTCTTAAGGATAGTTCATTTATACCACCAAGGATATTTATCTGATCACTGCACTGAAATCTATTGTGCCAAATAGTATCCTATATTTAATCAATATATTTAATCTAAATTCTTTTACATTTGTTTAGACTTTCCTAAATTAAGAAATATGCACAGAATAGGATATTATCATTATATAAGCAGCGGGCAGCTTTAAAATACAGGATAGGAAGCCTACTTTAGGAGTGATAGAAAAGTGTTCAAAGTAATAAAAACCCCAACAAAAATCAGTAAGCAAAATTGATTAGTGTGTAAACTAAGGTGTACGAGAAAGGATAAGCTTAGAGAATCAGAAGATGTGAGTTAAAGTTTTCACTTCATTCCTTGCTATTTAAATTTGGGAGTAATTCAATAACCCTCTGGATTTCAGTTTTGTCATCTTCTAAGAGCTAACATTTGCACTATTTACCTCATTAGAATGTTGAAGACAGCATACATCAAATTCACGAGAGGGTGTGTTGTAGATGGAAGAGTACACTACAAATATTACTACTTCAGTAGCTGTTAAAATGCAGAACTACAGAAAACTGTAAAGAATTCTATTGGCATGCTCATTAGAAGAAACTCAATTCAAACCATGCACACATTTTCAACTTTCAATGGCAATATTAAAAATTATACAAAGATATACAAAAGAAGCTTCCTGGGAGAAAGTACTAAGGGACATACATTTGGGAGACTTGAGACTTTAAAATGAGTCTGAATGATTTACACCATAAAGAGGTATTTAGTCCTTAAGTGGAGAAAGCTGCTACTCACCTAAGAAAAACAAGCATATTGCCAGAGGGGAGCTGAGCAGATGTCTTTGCCGCTCTCTGTGTTTGGTCCTATGAAGGCAGGCCAGCTTCTTCTCAGTGAACCTGAAGCTGTCTGCTACAACCCCATCCTTGCCTGAGGGGAAAAATGGAGGAAAATAGATCTGAGCACTAAAGACTACTTTCAGAACTACATAGCTAGAGATAGCTAAGTCATAGAAAAGGCTTTTGATGTTAAGGACTGAAGAGCTTTACACATTTAAAGAATGCTTCCTAGGCTAAGAAGAGGAAGTCATCTTCCATGATTCTTCCAAAGCTCTTGTTTCCTAAGATTAAAGACCCTCTATGTCAGATGCGTCTTCTGTTTTTGCAAACTCCTGTCTTACCGTGTTGATATTAAAATTTCATAACGAATCCCAGTTGCCCTTTCATGAATACGATTCTATATTTTCTTTTTATTTATTTATTGACTTGAGAGAGGAAGAGAGAGAAATAGGCAGATAGAGTGAGAGAAAGAGAATGGGCGTGCCAGGGCCTCCAGCCACTGCATATGAATTCCAGATGCATGCACCACCTTGTGCACCTGGTTTATGTGGGTCTGGGGAATTGAACCTGGGTCCTTTGGCTTTGCAGGCAAGAGCCTTCACTGTGAAGCCATCTCATCTCTCCAGCTCTATGCATGCATTCTATGTAAAACTACAATCCAAATGAAGGAATATATTTTACTAGAATTAAATAATCAACATTAATACATAGTGATTAATAATAAAACATTCCTCAAATTACATTACAAAGTGATGTTTGAGGAAGGCATTAATGGACGCATATTGCTCTGTTTTCTTGGGAACAATGGACATTATGAAAGGGAAATTTATGGGAAGCTACCAATGAGCCCCACCTGGTCAAGTTTTACCCTGTCAACTTTTAATGTCTAGTTGCAAATACAAAAAATATATGTGTATTTTGATCTGGTGTTCATATATTTTTCCTGGAAAGGAAAAGTATAAAAATTGAGGTATATATTGAGGTATATATATTGAAGTATAAGAATTGAGGGTTCATTGTGCTGTGTGCCTTACTAAGTGTGCTATGCTAAACACATCAAGATCACACTGTATGTAATCATTTAAGGAGATATACAACACTCACATGTACACACCAAAACCTAGGCTCCATTTGTTATTATGGATCTTTAAATATAGGTCTAATTATTCCATTCCTACCTATGCATAGGTTCTGCCTTTCGTTGCCTTATGCATGACATTTCTGTGTACTAATGACATCGGAAAGCTATTAAAGAACATAGCCTGATGATGATAATCTGTGTTTAGTCAGAGTAATGCACAGAATGGTAAGTCAATCAAAGGTACATATTACCATAAGTCGATTCTCACACACAGAAATTATCTCAAAAGAAATAACAGATTAGTGGTGCTTGACTCTAGGTTGATGTTGCGGGGTTCAACAAGAGAGGGGGCAAGTTGAGGCTTTGTTTAATTATTCATACTTAGGGGAGGCAGGAAGAAGGCCCAAATGGATTTTTTACCAGAGGTTTTGATTGATGAGGAGAGAGGGGCGGGGGTCTCAGACAGGAAACAAGAATGTCTGTGTTGAGATCACAGGGCGGAGTTAAAACAGACACATCGTTACACCTTGTTCTTATCTACAATGAGGCTTTTTAGGCTTGGTCAATCAACTCAGGAAGCTGAAAGTAGGCTTCTTCCTCCAAATGGTTGCAGTTTCTAGTGGTTATATACAGACAGAAACCATAATGATTAATTATCAATATGAAAGTATAGCCATTCTAGTTTATATATATTTACTCCCCAAACAAGTTTTGGCATTCATTATATCTCATTAATTAAATGAGTGGAGTAGGATTATAGGTTGTATTTTTCAACTGTCACTCATTTGTATAGCAGTTCATTAATCTGCATTACTTGTATTACACTTTTATTTTTTCAATTTTTCTTTTTATCTGACTTTCTCATTGAAATCAATATAATTGTTTTTCTATTATTTGAACTTGAAATGGTAAGCAAGAACATGATAAGAAATGATTTCATAGTTTCCCAAATATATCCATTTCTATAAACATGTTTGATGTACATTTAAGCTTATGTTACCTAGATTTATTATAATAGTGTCAGTCCAATAAAACTTCATAATGTGCAAATTAGAACATATAATTTATTTATTTATTCATTCATTCATTTATTTTGGTTTTTCCAGGTAGGATCTCACACTAGTTCAGCTGACCTGGAATTCACTCTGTAGTCTCAGGGTGGCCTTGAACTCACAGTGATCCTCCTACCTCTGCCTCCTGAGTGCTAGGATTAAAGGCAAGCACCACCATGCCCAGCTAAATTATTTATTTTTTGAAAAGAAAACAAATGATAGTCATTTCATAGTGTTGGTTTATTGTATCTGCTTTGGGTACAATGAAGGCTATTTTAAATGGATAAGTTTCCATTTCTCTTCAAATCACTTATATATGTCAATTCTCTAATTTTCTTTAAAATAATATCTTTATTAATTACCCAGTTAGAGAAATAACTCTATCTTAAATGATGAAGAAGTGTGGCTATAGAGTAGAATACAGCAAACACTACGTGCCAACTAGGTGCACACAGCTCTGAGAAAATGATCCTTTTAATGTAGAAAGCATCTGTTTTCAGTAGACAAAAAATAAGAATAAGAAATACATTCATTAACAACTTAACATTGGTGTAACAGGTGGCTCTGTTTGGGGTGGTTTGGAACCTTTGGCACTGTGAAAGCTTAAAGATGGTTTTTAGTATTTATTACATATGCTTTAAAAGCACAAGTGCAAGTAATTGCTTTCTCCTGAAATTTTTTTCATCCTGCCCTTCAATCTGTGAAGAAATAGTCCAGAATTAGAGAAACCAAAGCTATGGTGACCAAGGTGATACATGTTTGTAAAGCTACCACTAGGGAGGATGAGGCAGGAGCCTGCCCACAGTTCAGCAAGACCAGTGTGAGCTACATAGCAAGTATCACACCAGTCAAAGAAAGAAGCAAGACCTTGTCTCAAAATAAAACAGATAAACTAAAACAACAAAGTGTGCAGAAAGATAGTGGCTTCCTCTAAGTTTTTCTCTGATATAACTTATTCTTTTTTTTTTTTTTTTTTGGTTTTTCGAGGTAGGGTCTCACTCTGGTCCAGGCTGACCTGGAATTCACTATGTAGTCTCAGGGTGGCCTCGAACTCTCGGCGATCCTCCTACCTCTGCCTCCCGAGTGCTGGGATTAAAGGCATGCGCCACCACGCCCGGCTTATTCATTATTTTTATCTACAAGACTAACCTCTGGACACAGCTTGGACAGGTTTTATGAAATACTGATTCTATCTTGAATGTCTGAAACAAATATTGGACTAATATGGATGACCAGCCATATCACATTTAGTGCTGTCTTCCAGGTTTTAGGGATTTTTGTTTGTTTGTTTGTTTTGCATATGTGTTTTTGAATCAGGCTTCACAGAAATTTGGAGTTCATAAGGAAAAATACATGTTCCTCTAGTTAATTCATACCATTATTCAGGAGTAGATAAGACCGTATATAGATGCCTGATGTTTTTTGAATTTCTTCCTCCTACCTCTTTCAAGCTGTTGGAATTTAAGAATTTTATTTTATTTTATTTTATTTTATTTTATTTATTTATTTTGTTTGTTTGTTTGTTTTTCGAGGTATGGACTCACTCTGGCCCAGGCTGACCTGGAATTAACCATGTAGTCTCAGGTGATCTATGTAGATCTATGCAGAACTCAAGGCTATCCTCCTACATCTGCCTCCCGAGTGCTGGGATTAAAGGCACATGCCACCACGCCCAGCTAAAATTTATTTTATTTTTTAAATATTTTATTATTTATTTATTTATTTGAGAGAGAGAGATACAGAAATAGGCAGAGAGAGAGAGAGAGAGAGAGAGAGAGAGAGAGAGAGAGAGAAAGAGAGAGAATGGGTGCGCCAGGGCCTCCAGCCACTGCAAACGAACTCCAGATGCATGCACCCCCTTGTGCAACTGGCTTACGTGGGTCTTGGAGAATCAAGCCTTGAACTGGGGTCCTTAGGCTTCATAGGCAAGCGTTTAACCGCTAAGCCATCTCTCCAGCCCTAAATTTTATTTTTTTATTGAAATAAAACTCAGATAGTGGTTAGAAAAGAAAAAAAAAAAAAAAAAAAAAAACCAAGAAAAATCTCAATCTCTCTTCATTTTCTCCCTCTGCCTCATTATCTTAATTCTTCTGTTAAAGGTTGCTTTAAGAAAACTGAGAAGAGGGCCAGGCATGGTGGTGTGCGCCTTTAATCCCAGCAATCGGGAGGCAGAGGTAGGAGGATTGCCATGAGTTTGATGTCACCGTGAGAATGCATAGTGATTTCCAGGTCAGACTTGGAAGAGAAGGTGCTTTCCTGAGGATCGGGTAAAAGAAATCAAAACCTTGGATTTGGGCTAGAGCTACAGGAGACTGGGCTGTGTATTTCCCAAATACTGCCTATGGCAAACTACTCAAGGTCACTGCGTGGATTCCTAAACCCAACTCTCTAGAGATGAGGGGGCCTAGAGAGAAAAGGGGGTTTAGATCATACAAATTGGCATGATATGAAAAGTCAGCAAAAACCACTGGGTGGCAGCATGGTGTTTAGGTCTGCAGTGGCCGCCCCTGCCAACATAGCTGTGGTTGAGCCAGTCTGTCGCCTCTTCTGAGTGGCTGGCAACAACTGTGGCCATGCAAAATACCTCAGTGGGTGGGGGCTAAATTTCCATGGCAATACCAGGATGAACCATCTACCTGTGAATAACTGATTTCAGATCTGTAAAAGATGATAAGAATCCCTGCAATGAGCATTAAGAGAGAAGAAAAACACTTAAGGAAAATAGAAGTCTTCCTATTCCTTAAGGAAACTTAAAGAACGTTCTCTAAATTTAGTGGTATCTTTAGCTTCCCTGAGTATCTACTAGTGAAATGTTAATTTGAAATGATAAGAACAGAAAAAATAAGGAAATGATAATGGGAAGGGATCAGAAAAAAAATGCATAAACACGTAGTTCATCTGAGTAAATATCTAATGGATTTTGCTTTCTGAGCCTAGCAGGATACTCAGTCTCTGTTACTATACTAGATTCACATGTCTTTAGCTGTGTGACCTTAAATAACTTTTTAATCTCACTGTGTCTCATTTTCTTCCTTCATGGCATGGGGCTAATAGTTTCTACTTCACAATGTTATGAGACTTGAGTGTGTACTTATAGCAGTTCTTGGCTCAATGAATATATAAGTTGATATCATTTTAACTTTTGACCTTATGATTATTATTATGCCTGCTAGTTGTTGTTGATTCTGGAATAGATACTACCTTTCAATTTTTTAAACTGTGTAGAGAAACTACAGACACGGTGGAAAAGGTTATATTTTCCATTTTGAAATTTTGTTTGTGTTACAAAAGAGCCCCGAAATGGCAGCACTATAGAGGTCTTGTAGGTATTATCATTTTCCATTTCAATGCAGCCCTTAGGAAAATGGTAAGAGTGGATTTAGTTGACTCACAAGATCCAAGCAAATCCAAGTTGTTGTTTAAACTCTCATCAAGATACAGGAACAGGTGGACATCTGTAAAATGTTTTGTGATCACAAGTGAATTAGTTTACCTCAGACACAGCCATCTCTTGTATGACTTCTATGCATCTCTGAAAAACAATCTCAGGCCTGTGACACTTCATGGACCAATTTTCTTTGTGGACTCTGCTCATTTCAACTGGCCTCTGTCTATTTATTGGTTAAGTTTCTAGTCCAAGCAGGATAACTACAGGAATTCATGTTTGGATTAGATGTTTCAGTGCTTATGTTTCATGGAATATTATTTCAATAGGTGCTGGGCAACATGCTGTATGTAGTCAAAATTACTGCTTTGGCTTGTCTTGTGTATTTATTTTTATTGTTTGAATGCCAAGAAAACTGTCAGTCAACACTCACTGGGTCACACAGTTTCCGTGGCCGCCTAATAGAGATGAAAGGGAGTGAGTGGAGTGGTCAGAAACTTTGGTTGGAAACTCGCTCCTCCATCAGAAGAGACAAGCCAAGAGCAGGAGAAATTCAATGCCTGACAGTGTGTCAGCAGCCTGAGCAAAGGCAAGACCAGCTGAGACAAAAACAAGGCAAACTTCTCTTCCGGGTCCAACTCTGGCTGAAAGAAGAGGCACCAAAGGAGAGGAGGTGGGAAGGGGCTTTTGACATTCCCCCAGTTAGATTGGAGGACAGTGGTGGGGTTGGGGTGGGCAAGTCAGGGGAGTTTGAAGCCCAGCTTGTGCAGGTGAGGCCACCTAGCTGGTGTGCATGCTAAAGCAATGGCTCTGGTTGCAGGCAAGACCAAGGCTTGGGTGGCATGAGGTGAGCTGATGCAGGGATCCTCTGGTGGGGGAGGGTCCCTGGCCACCAGCCGGCTCCCCCCCCCCACACACCACCTCTGGTGCCCACCTCTCCCGTTCTATCCCCGACGCCCCCCAGAGCCGGCTGAGCCTCCCCTTGGTGCCGGCTTCCCTGCGGGCGGTCGCCAGCCACCCTGCACCCCGCTGGGCTCATTGGTAGCAGTCCTGTCCCCAATTGGGGGGGGAGGGGCAGCCTGGCTCCCTGGGTTGCGCTGGACCTGCAGTGGCTGCTGCTCCAGGCAGGTGGGCGGTGCACTTCCATCCCTGTAGAGCCTTTCTTCTTCTTCCCCTAGGACCTTCAACCCAGAATCTTTTGTTATTATTATTATGTTAATCGAGACACCACTTGTTTTGGGAAAGCAGTAGTATTAGCACATCATCTTCCTGGAAGGAGATTAGACTAAAAGTATTTGTCTTAACTTTTCCAGAGTGATCTGAGAACAAGAAATAATTGGGGCCTGGGGGGGTGATTGGAAGGAGGAAGCTCGTACTTATTTTCTTCTGTAAATTGGCTGTAAGTACAGAGTTCTCGAGCTGTGGAATTTTTCTTTCTTTCTTTTTTTCCCCCCTTCTGGAGGGGAGCAGAGGTTGAGGTGGGAAATGAGGAAGGAGAAACTCCACGAGGAGGAAAACCTGGAGATAAAAGTCGTGGATGAGAGCCTGTGGTAGTTATTTTCCAGTATTTCCTGATAGAAATTGAGGTTATAATTGTATTTTTATTTTAGACAGTGGATGTTTGAATCAAGTGAAAGGAAGGAGGCTTTGCTCTTTGAACAAGATTACTTATTAAAGAGGCATTCTGAAATCTTGGTGCGTGTGAGGCAGAAAAATTGTTGGGAAAACCCCTCAATATTTTGAAACATCCAAAGTCATAACAATAAAAAAAAACCAGGGCTTAGCGGTTAAGACACTTGCCTGTGAAGCCAAAGGACCTAGGTTCGACTCCTCAGAACCCACCTAAACCAGATGCATATGGTGGTGCATGTGTATGGTGTTCATTTACAGTGGTTAGAGGCCATTGTGCACCCGTTCTATGTTTGCTTCTCTCTCTCATAAATAAATAAACATTTTTTTAAAAGTGGGGGAGAGCTTTTCTTAGAGAAATGGTGAAATGGAGGTAGGCTCGCAGAAGTCAGGAGCACTGATTCCTGGGAAGACGTTGTACCTTCCCTCTTTCACTGACATTCAACCTCCACAACAAACTTACTGAGCTGCTCTGCTGTGTAATCAGAGCTGTGATTTAGGCTTCCCAGTTACACTGAAGTTGAGAATCTCAGAATTTTTAAGATGTTTAACATAGATTTCTGAAAAGGATTGTTGTGACTGATTGAAAATGGATTTTTTAAATTTACTTTAAAAATTTTTATTTATTAGCAAGCAGGAAACAAGAATGGGTGTCATTCTTGCCTCTTGTTGCTGCAAAGGAATTTAAGATGCATGTGTCCCTTTGTGCAGCTTAAATTTGGCTTTTAAGTGGGTACTGGGGATTTGAAACATGGTCTGTCAGGCTTTGTAAGAAAGCACTTTTAACCACTGAGCCAGCTCTCCAGTCTTAGAATATTTAATTCAAACTTAGTTCAAAAGTGATTTTTAGACTGGAGAGCTGGCTCAGCCATTAAAGCGCGTGCCCAGTACCTACATAAAGCCAGATGCACAAAGTGGCATGTATGTGTTGTTTGTTTGCAGTGACTAGAAGCCCTCACACACCCATCCTCTCCCCCTCTGCTGGCAAACAAACTATTTTTTAAAAAATAAGAAAAATAAATAAATAAACAAAATCGACATGGGGTCCTTAAGGCTTTTCAGGCATACGCCTTAACCACTAAGCCTTCTCTCCAGCCCTCTTCAATCTCTTTTTTTTTTTTTTTTTTTTTTTTTTTTTTTTTGGTTTTTTGCGAGGTAGGGTCTCACACTGGTCCAGGCTGACCTGGAATTAACTATGTAGTCTCAGGGTGCTTCAATCTCTTTTTAAAAATGATGTTGCCTGGCCTGGAGAGATGGCTTAGCGGTTAAGGCGCTTGCCTGTGAAGCCAAAGGACCCAGGTTCAATTCCCTAGGACCCACGTAAGCCAGATATACAAGGGCACATGCATCTGGAGTTTGTTTGCAGTGGCTTGAGGCTCAGACATGCCCATACTGTCTCCGTATGTCCTTCTTCTCTCTCTATCTCTCTTTCTCTGCTTGCAAATGAATACATACGATAAATCAATTTTTTAATTTTTTTAAATTTTTTGTTTTTATTTTTGGAGAGAGACACAGAAAGAGACAGAGAGGGAGAGGAAGACAGAATGGTGCACCTGCAGCTTCTCAGCAGCTGTGAATGAAATCTAGATGCGTGCAACCCCTTGTGGGCAAGTGCAGCATTGCATCCTTGCCTCACTTTGCATCTGGCCAAACGTGGGACCTGCAGATTGGAACTGACGTTCTTAGGCTTAGCAGGCAGGCGCCTTAACCGCTGAGCCATCTCTCCACCCCAGATAAATTAATTTTTAAAAATTGTGTTGTCTGTTCTAGGTCAGATTCATAATGCTAAAAATACAATGCTTGAACTGGTAAGAAAATGGCCCATTAGCATCCAAGTCTTTTGAAATTCAAAATGAGAAGTCCTCCACAGGACACTCCAAGCTCAAGCAAATCTTAATTTTTTTAAAAGAATGAAAAACTGCTAATCAGCCTTTGGTGTAGCCCTGCTTGATGCAAATTATACTACTTGTCAAGACTTTTGTTTAGTCACAAATAAAAGACTTAGTGGATAAAGGTTTGGCCTTTTGTTACAGGTGCACCTGGCTTATATGGGTATTGGGGATTGAACCAAGATCCTTTGGGTTTTCAGGCAAACACCTTAACAGCTAAGCCATCCCTCCAGCCCATCTCGAAGTTTCTTGAAAACTCTAACACATCCATGACAGCAGGAGCTTGACCCCTGCTAGGAGCTTGGGTCAGAACCAGAGGTGGGTACTACTTTCCAAATCATACAGTAAACTCTGGAATCCCTTCTACAACATCTAGCAATCACCGAAACAGGTCTCTTTGCCCAACACTATCACTACTACCTCTCTGGGAACACTTCCAGTGGCAGTACATGGATTACATCCCAAGATATGTCTATGCCATCTGCTTGTGGACTGTTAGAAATGGCTATACCAAAATTAACGCAAATTTTGTCCCTTGCAGGTTCTTTTCATTGGCCCCATTTATGTCCTGCATAGAATCAAGACAGTAGATGGCAAATAAGCTGAAGATACAGTCTCAGCCCAGTTGTAAGGAGAGATTGAGACACACTCAGGAGGTGCTAGCTTTGGAGGGTTGCTTGCTAAGTATCCCATCTTGTTGGGCCTTAATTGCCTTAACTTGTTTTTAAAAACTCACCACCACGTTTATAGAATTATTGTGAGAAGTAAATGAAATAGCACTTATGGAATTACCTACCTCATTGACAGGTGTAGAGAAGATTGTCCATAGGCATGAACATTCAGAGCATTGTCCCCCTGTCACCCACACTGACTGACTGGTGCTCTCATAACCCACAACCCCATGGTGAATATTAACAATCCCACTGAGGAGAGCCCTCAGTGGAATGGGGGCAAGGAGGCAGAAATGGTAGCAACACATGATGTGTGCATACAAAATTTCTACATAATACTAAAAAGATGTTTACCTTGTAGACAACTAGTGACTACCCAGGTGAAATATACCTTTCACACTGCATTACGCCATTCTTCTGTTTGACAACAGTGAATTCCTTTTTTCCTTTTCAATGAATTCTCTAGAGATTATGTGTAGTTTTGCTATTGACCTTTCCCCCTTGAAGTTTAATTAAACTGTTACTCAGCAGAACTGAAATGTTAAATAAACTGAGAAAATTAGTTGCTCACATTCCCGAATATATGGCTCCCTGGTGAGATTAGCCATGACAGTTGATGAGAGTGTTTGACAAGGATTAGAGTACACCCCTTCTTATCAACAAAATGTAGAAATGGGGGCCTGGCTTGGGGCATTGATCTAAATTTCCATGGCAACACCAGGATGAACCATCTATCTGTGAATAACTGATATCCAATCTGTAAAAGATGATAAGAATCACTGCAATGAGCATTGAGAAAGAAGAAAATCACTTAAGGAAAACAGAAGTCTTCCTACTCCTTGAGGAAACTTAAAGAACGTTCTCTAAATTTAGTGGTATCTTTAGCTTCCCGGAGTATCTACCAGGGAAATGTTAATTTGAAATTATAAGAACAGAAAAAAATGAGGAAAAGATAATAGGAAGGGATCAGAAAAAATGCATAAACACGTAGTTCATCTGAGGAAATATCTAATGGATTTTGCTTTCTGTGCCTAGCAGGATACTCAGTCTCTGTTACTATACTAGATTCACATATCTTTAGCTGTGTGACCTTAAATAACTTTTTAATCTCACTGTGTCTCATTTTCTTCCTCCATGGCATGGGGATAATAGTTTCTACTTCACAATGTTGTTATGAGACTTGAGTGTGTACTTATAGCAGTTCTTGGCTCAATGAATATATAAGTTGATATCATTTTAACTTTTGACCTTATGATTATTATTATGCCTGCTAGTTGTTGTTGATTCTGGAATAGATACTACCTTTCAATTTTTTAAACTGTGTAGAGAAACTACAGACACGGTGGAAAAGGTATATTTTCCATTTTGAAATTTTGTTTGTGTTACAAAAGAGCCCCGAAATGGCAGCACTAGAGAGGTCTTATAGGTATTATCATTTTCCATTTCAATGCAGCCCTTAGGAAAATGGAAAGAGTGGATCTAGTTGACTGACAGGATCCAAGTCAAGTCCTATTGTTGTTTAAACTCTCAAGATACAGGAACAGGTGGACATCTGTAAAATGTTTGGTGATCACAAGGGAATTAGTTTACCTCAGACACAGCCACCTCTTTTATGACTTCTATGCAACTCTGAAAAACAATCTCAGGCCTGTGACATTTCATGGACCAGCTTTCCATAATCATGGTGATATTCTTTATTTACAGTTCCCAGGGACGTTTTTTTTCTTTTTTCGAGGTAGGGTGTCACTGTGGTCCAGGCTGACCTGGAATTAACTATGTAGTCTCAGGGTCACCTCGAACTCACTGCAATCCTCCTATGTCTACCTCCTGAGTGCTGGGATTAAAGGCATGTGCCATCACACCGGGCAGTTTGTTTGTTTTGTTTTTCAAGGTAAGGTCTCCCTCTAGCCCAGCCTGACCTGGAATTCCTTATGTATTTTCAGGGTGGCCTCAAACTTGTAATCTTCATACCTCTGCCTGTAGAGTGCAGGTATTAAAGGTGTGTGCCACCATGCTCAGTTCAAGATTTTGTTTTTTTGTTATTAATATTATTATTATTATTTTTGGTTGTTGCAAGGTAGGGTTTCACTCTAGTCCAGGCTGACCTGGAATTAACTCTGTAGTCTCAGGGTGGCCTCGAACTCTCAGCGATCCTCCTACCTCTGCCTCCCGAGTGCTGGGATTAAAGGTGTGCACCACCACACCTGGCTAAGGTTTTTTTTTTTTTTTTTTTTTTTTTTTTTTTTTGGTTTTTCGAGGTAGGGTCTAACTCTAGCCCAGGCTGACCTGGAATTCACTATGTAGTCTCAGGGTGGCCTCGAACTCACAGTGATCCTCCTACCTCTGCCTCCCGAGTGCTGGGATTAAAGGCGTGTGCCACCACGCCCGGCTAAGATTTTGTTTTTATAAGTAGATCTAGTTTGATTTTATAAAACACTATCAAAATATATAAATTCTTTAAGTGTTTTTACTGTATTCCTATGTTTTATGAAAAGAACAGGGTATTGAAAATGGAGAAAATTGCTTTGCAAACTGCCTATGAAGTAGCCTTGAAGGGGTTACTCCCTGAGCCTTGGTGGGGTTTTTTTAAGTCTACTTTAGTGTTTATCTCTCAGCAGCTTAGACAATTTTGCAGAAGAGGGAGGGTGGAAGGATTGTAAGAGCCACTTTGTGGGAGGTAATATCCAGAGGCATTGTCCCCACCACACACAATGAATGTCTGCTGTTCTCACAACTCATAACACACAACCCCATGGTGAATACCAGCAATACCACTGAGGAAGGCCTCAATGGAATGGGGGCAGGGGGAGGGAAGGAAATCACGGTACAAACACATGATGAAACCAAAGTCTTGCTAGTAATATATTTATTAGAGAGAGAGAGAGAGAGAGAGAGAGAGAATAGAAATCAATTCCTCAAGCTTCCAACAAAACTCTTGATCTGCAATCAGTTTTTCTCTCTCTTTTTCCTTAAATTTAGTTCAAAGCCAGATACATAGAAAGAGTCTTGGCAGACATGGTGGAAACTGTGGAGTATCTTTGCTTTTCAGGGCCAAGATGGGAAGGAGAAATGAGAGACAATCACTACCACAAAGGGCCATTCATCACCCTGTATCTCAAACCCTGTTCACTGCCAGCATTCTTGTCAACACCCTTTTTTTTTCATTCCTTCTTTCTTTCTTTCTTTCTTTCTTTCTTTCTTTCTTTCTTTCTTTCTTTCTTTCTTTCTTTGTTTCTTTCTTTCTTTGTTTCTTTCCTTCCAAGGTAGGGTCTCCCTCTCCCTGTAGCTCAGGCTGACCCGGATTTCACTATGTAGTCTCAGGGTGGCCTCAAACTCATGGCAATCCTCCTACCTCTGCTTCCCAAGTGCTGGAATTAAAGGCATGTGCCACCATTCTCTGCCATTCATTTCCTTTTTAAAGAAATACTGGGCCTATTATTATTTTTCCTAAAAGAAATATTTGAATACATTATAAGAATTGTGAAATCTGTCAGTTTATTATTAATACAGTGCTATTAGTATAAATGATAGGAAACATGATTTATTTTTCAGACTTGTGCCTTAATGGTAAGATATTTTAATAGTGGATGATTCTGACTTTAAATGATGTCTTTTAGGTCAACAGGGTTATAGTCACTTTCTGGAACTAATATGTAGGCATGGGATGGGATGCAATAGAACCACGTGTGTCCTCTTGAGTATGCGAAGTAGTTACTGGTAATACACACGGAAATTTTCTGATTTGTTATCACTGTTATTGGTGCTGTGATAAAAAAATGTTGATTAAAAATAAATCATGTGGGCTGGAGAGTTTGTTCAGTGGTTAAGGTGCTTCCCTGTGAAGCCTAAGGGACCAGGTTTCATTCCTCACTTAAGCCAAATTCACAAAGTGAATGTAGAAAGCAGCTGTTTTCAGTAGACACAAAGAGAATAAGTAATAAGGAAATGCAATCATTAACAACTTCAAAACTATGATTGAAATTGAAGAATTTTTAGTATTTATTAAATATGCTTTGAAAACACAAATGCAAGTAATTGCTTTCTCCCTGAAATTTTTTTCATCTTACCCTTCAATCTGTGAAGAAATAGTCCACAATTAGAGAAACCAAAGCTATACTGACCAAGGTGATACATGTTTGAAATGCTAGCACTACGGAGGATGAGGGAGACTGCCCACAGTTCAGCAAGGCCAGTGTGAGCTACATAGCAAGTATCACACCAGTGAAAGAAAGAAGCAACACCTTGTCTCAAAATAAAACAGATAAACTAAAACAACAAAGCATGCAGAAAGATAGTGGTTATCTCTGTTTTTCTCTGATATAACTTATTCATTATTTTATCTCCAAGACTAACCTCTTGACACATCTTGGACAGGATTTATGAAATACTGATTCTATCTTGAATGTCTGAAACAAATATTGGACTAATATGGATGACCAGCTATATCACATTTAGTGCTGTCTTCCAGGTTTTAGGGATTTTTTTTGTTTGTTTGTTTGTTTGTTTGTTTGTTTGTAGTGGTTATCTCTGTTTTTCTCTGATATAACTTATTCATTATTTTATCTACAAGACTAACCTCTTGACACATCTTGGACAGGATTTATGAAATACTGATTCTATCTTGAATGTCTGAAACAAATATTGGACTAATATGGATGACCAGTGTGGTAGTTTGAATATATGTCCCCCAATATATTCAGTGTTTTATTGTTTTATAGTTTGCATCTGCAATCACCTTGCTAGAGGCAAGGTCACTGGGGGCCCAGTCTTAAGGAGTGGTGATGGTTTGAGAGTCCATTGTAAAGATATGTAAATGTGCCTAGCAGCAGTTCCTGAAGTGTGCTGTGTGACCTTGTGGCTGTAGTTTTGCTCTGTGTGCTGTGGTGGCTGGTTGGCTTTTGCTCTCTTGCCTGGTCCTGTGAAGAGCAGGCTGCTTCTCTTGCCATTATGGAACTTCCCCTGGATCTGTAAGCTTCAATAAATAATATCCCTTCCTCCATAACTGTGCCTGGTCTGGAAGTTCATCTCAGCGAACCTGAAGCTGTCTGCAACAGTAAAGTGGTACCAGAAGTGGGGTGAGATGAACCAGATCATGTGGATATTCGTCTTTTGCAACCTTTGTTTTGGAGGAATGGGCATTGACTTGGTGCTTGCAACTGAAGGTGCCTTCTGGAGTGGTAAGCCAAGTTTTATGGACTATTCTGATGAGAGTTTGAGAATGCTAAGTGCAGACTGTATTGAACTTCGAGGCTTGGCTTATGAGCTTTCTAAGGGGAAGGAAAGACTGCAGAGGAGTTTGTTGGAACTGGGCTACTGGCATAAGGGATGGCTACGTTCCACTATCCAGGCCCAGAAAGTTTGATCAAGGTTAAATTTGTAATGGACTGATGTGCTTGGCTAAAGATATCGGACTGAGATTTTAAGATTTTAAGTTGGAAAACCTGAAGCAAGTTAAAAGTAGAGGCATTAGCCGGGCGTGGTGGCGCACGCCTTTAATCCCAGCACTCGGGAGGCAGAGGTAGGAGGATCGCCGAGAGTTCAAGGCCACCCTGAGACTACATAGTGAATTCCAGGTCAGCCTGAGCCAGAGTGAGACCCTACCTCACAAAACCAAAAAAAAAAAAAAAAAAAAAAAAAAAGTAGAGGCATTGAGGCTGGTTTAGCTGCTATTGTCAATGCATTAGCAAGCTTAAGGAAGGTGGAAGGAAGGTGGCCTGACTTGATTTACATTAAAACAATGGAGAGGATGCCTGAGGAAAGACTGTTAGAAATGCAAACTCTTTGGAAAGAGTTGACTGGAGAAGGAACCTGCTTTTCAAGGCTGTGATTTACTTTGTTCCTGGATTAAGAATATGGCTGTGTCCTGCACACCTGGTATTAGTTCTGGAAGCATGAAAAATGCATGGAGTGGTCATGAATTGCACACGGTTCCAGGAGCTGCTGCTGAAATGTGGCATGAGGCAGGGCATGAAGACCCTCAGAAATAGGCTGGAAGAGCCTTTTGGAAGATGGACTGTGGTTTGCATGGAGACCTGAAGATGTTTTGGATATACCAGGACTGTGCAAAAAGGGCTACCATGGAGTGCAGTGTTGGCATGGGATGAAAGTTTTCCTGGCGACTCTGCCCAGCTGAGGGGCGGAATTGGAAAACCTGGAGACTGTCAGTCTCTCTGTTATATTGAACTTGAACTGCAGAAGTTTGATGACTGCTGATGGTGGTTAAGTTTGCATTATTCTAGTCTCTCCTTGCTATGCCTTATACCAGTTAAAATGTTTACTCTGT
Organism: Orientallactaga sibirica; assembly: GCA_036365145.1. Taxonomy (NCBI): domain Eukaryota; kingdom Metazoa; phylum Chordata; class Mammalia; order Rodentia; family Dipodidae; genus Orientallactaga; species Orientallactaga sibirica. Next base: position 51,132 of record JAEOAD010002098.1, read on the forward strand.
GCCTTTACATGTTGAAAGTATTTAACTTGTTTGATTTTACAGGACTCACTATCTTAAGTTGATCAAGACTGTGAGAACCTTTGAAATTGGACTGAGTACAATTTACAATGTGTGATAGTTATAAATCTATTGGGGGCCAGGAGCTAAATATATTGGGGGCCAGGGGTGGAATGTGGTAGTTTGAATATATGTCCCCCAATATATTCAGTGTTTTATTGTTTTATAGTTTGCATCTGCAATCACCTTGCTAGAGGCAAGGTCACTGGGGGCCCAGTCTTAAGGAGTGGTGATGGTTTGAGAGTCCATTGTAAAGATATGTAAATGTGCCTAGCAGCAGTTCCTGAAGTGTGCTGTGTGACCTTGTGGCTGTAGTTTTGCTCTGTGTGCTGTGGTGGCTGGTTGGCTTTTGCTCTCTTGCCTGGTCCTGTGAAGAGCAGGCTGCTTCTCTTGCCATTATGGAACTTCCCCTGGATCTGTAAGCTTCAATAAATAATATCCCTTCCTCCATAACTGTGCCTGGTCTGGAAGTTCATCTCAGCGAACCTGAAGCTGTCTGCAACAACCAGCCATATCACATTTAGTGCTGTCTTCCAGGTTTTAGGGATTTTTGTTTGTTTGTTTGTTTGTTTGTTTGTTTGTTTGTTTGTAGTGGTTATCTCTGTTTTTCTCTGATATAACTTATTCATTATTTTATCTACAAGACTAACCTCTTGACACATCTTGGACAGGACTTATGAAATACTGATTCTATCTTGAATGTCTGAAACAAATATTGGACTAATATGGATGACCAGCCATATCACATTTAGTGCTGTCTTCCAGGGTTTAGGGATTTTTTTTGTTTGTTTGTTTGTTTGTTTGTTTGTTTTGCATGTGTATTTTTGAATCAGGCTTCACAGAAATTTGGAGTTCATAAGGAAAAATACATGTTCTGCTAGTTAATTCATACCATTATTCAGGAGTAGATAAGACCATATATAGATGGCTGATGTTTTTTGCTTTTGTTCCTCCTACTTCTTTCAAGCTGTTGGAATTTAAGAATTTTATTTTATTTATTTATTTTTGTTTGTTTGTTTTTCGAGGTAGGGTCTCACTCTGGCCCAAGATGACCTGGAATTAACTATGTAGTCTCAGGGTGGCCTTGAACTCAAGGCGATCCTCCTACCTCTGCCTCCTGAGTGCTGGGATTAAAGTCGTGCACCACCATGCCTGGCTAAATTTTATTTTAGGTTTTATTAAAATAAAACTCAGAGAGTGGTTAGAAAAAAACGCAAAAAAAACCAAGAAAAATCTCAATGTCTCTTCATTTTCTCCCTCTGCCTCATTATCTTAACTCTTATATTAAAGGTTGCTTTAAGAAAATTGAGAAGAGGGCCAGGCATGGTGGTGTGCGCTTTTAATCCCAGCAATCAGGAGGCAGAGGTAGGAGGATTGCCATGAGTTTGATGCCACCCTGAGAATGCATAGTGATTTCCAGGTCAGACTTGGAAGAGAAGGTGCTTTCCTGAGGATTGGGTAAAAGAAATCAAAACATTGGAGATGGGCTAGAGCTAAAAGAGACTGGGCTGTGTATTTCCCAAATACTGCCTGTGGCAAACCTTTCAAGCTCACTGCGTGGATTCCCAAACCCAACCCGCTAGAGATGAGGGGCCTAGGGAGAGAAAGGGGTTTGGCTCACAAAATTGGCATGATATGAAAAATCAGCAAAAACCACTGGGTGACAGTGTGGTGCTCAGCTCTGTAGTGGCTGTCCCTGCCCCCATAGCTGGGGCTGAGCCCATCTGTCGCCTCTTCTGAGTGGCTGGCAACAGGTGTGGCCATGCAAAATACCTCAGTGGGTGGGGGCTTTATGTGACTCAGGCTGTGGCAGGGGTCTGGCGAACTTCCAAGGGCTCCAGCCCAGGCTACCACTGGCCAGCTAAGAGTCAGACACTCAGGGAAGAACCCAATCCCACTCCTCCCCTTCCCAAAAGCGGAGCCAAGCACAGCTCCTTGAATGCAACTCCCTTTTCCCAGGGCTCTTCCTCCATCACTGTTCACCGCCAAAGCTCTGTCCAGAGGGGCAAGCGTGGGCACCAGCTTTGTGCACCAGGGCAGGACCTTAGGCCTCTACAGGTGTTAGGCTGAGTGACACTGGGGTATTTGGGGGATGGGTTGGATGGGGGAGGCCCTCTGGAGACAATTGGTAGCTGGGCTCCCTGAAGGAGGGGACTGACCTACCAGGAAGAGGGCCGCCCTGAGGCCATTTTGCTCTTCAGGAGGGAGGGGAAGGGGGCCTGTGGAGATGAATTCCTGTCTGGTGACTGCACCTCACACAGAGCAGCAGGAACAGCAATGGGGAGGATGTGAGGAAGTTACCTGTTTGATCACAGGTGGAAAGCTGGCACTGGCCAACTTTTGCGAGCATCAGGCCTAGAAGTTGCAGGATTAGGGGAAGAGGACAGGGAGGGGGCCAGGGCCGAGCGCGCCGCGTGCGTGCTGCCTCCCCCCCCGCCCGCGCCCGTGGCCTCTCCCGAGGGACCGCCCCCCCCCCCGCGCCCGCGCTCTCACCCCTCCCTCCTCAGGCACTCTCCCCATGCGCGCACAGGGCGGGGATGCCTCGTGACTCCCACAGGACAGGCTGGGACTTGCCCAGTGTCCTCAGGGCTCAGGGCCACGAGCATGTCTGAGGGCGGCCAGGTCTCCTCAGCCTGCCGGTCAGTGTAGCCTGCTCTCCCCGCCCAGGACTGTGGCGTCGGCTGGGACCCAGACTGCCAGCCACCCACGGGTGTTGGACCATGGCCCTCCTCGGCGGAAACTCGAGTGTGCAGAAGCCCCTGCCCAGCGCTGGCCAAGAAGAGCCCAGGCCAGTGGCAGCGTAGAGTTGGGGCCCCAGGTGAACCCACCAAGGGCCCCAAAAGAAAGGGTGGTGTGGGCATCGTGGCCGTGGCACCGGCTGTCACCGCTTGCTCCTCGTCAGAAGAGACAAGCGGCGAGCATGAGAAATCCAACGCCTGCCGGTGTGTCCGCAGCCCAAGCAAAGGCTAGACCAGCTGCGACAAAAACAAGGTAAAGGTCTTTCCCGGTCCAACTCTGGCTCCAAGAAAAGGTGCAGAAAGAGACGAGGTGGGAAGGGGCTTTTGTCTTTTGAAATGTCCCCCCCTTAGATTGGAGGACGGTGGAGGGGTTTGGGCGGCCACGTCAGGGGAGTTTGAAGCCCAGCTTGTAGGGATGAGGCCGCCTAGCCGTTGTGCGTGCGTGCGAAGCTGGTGGCTTTCTCGCCTCTGTCACTGTGAAGGGCTTGCTGCAGTGCAACTGCCCTGGGACAGGCGCAGAAACCCAGAGTGTATCCTGAACTCCTCTGTTAAAAGTTGCTTTAAGATAACTGAGAGCCAGGCGTGGTGGCACAAGCCTTTAAACCCAACACTCTGGAGGCAGAGGTAGGAGGACTGCCATGAGTTGGAGGCCACCCTGAGAATGCATAGTGATTTCCAGGTCAGCCTTGGATAGAGTGAGACCCTACCTCACACACACAAAAAAAAGATAAGTAAGAAGAGCTGGAAATGACTCAGTGGTTAAAGGCCCTTGCTTGTAAAGCCTGTTGGCCTAAGTTGGGTTCCCTATACCCAGGTAAAGCCAAATGCACATAGTGACACATATATTTAAAGTTTATTTTAGAGCAAAAGACCTGGCAAGCCCCCATGCACGCACTTTTTCTTTCTCTCTACCCACACATCATTTTTAAATATTCCAAAATGAGGACAAAGAAGGTTTAGAATAATTTAAACTAATGAAGTTCTACAAATAATTCTGAATTTCATTTATCATTATTTTCCATTAGATTTTACTATGACCAAACCTGGTTTCAGACCTACATTTGTTTTATAGTTGTCAAGTAATGCATAGTAATATATCTTTAAACCAAACCATAAGGAAAAATGTAGTTGTAAGCTTTCAGATTTTTTAATGATGGGCTTATATAATGGGATTGTGATTTATTACTTCTCAAAAATAATTATCATGTTTCATTGTACAGTTTTCTATCAATCTATGAACATTTTGAGCACCGCTGTGAGAAAGGCATCTTCCAAAAATATGACATATATACACGACATACTCACGATATTACACTTATTTCCTGTACATTGCATTGTCAGATATTAGCACAGAGTCCTGGCTTGACATCTGTGCAATTAGTTTCCTTTATCTCACATAATAAAAGGGCCCAGGTTTACTATGACAAGTGTTGAGTAAAGCACCACCAGTTGCTTGTGGTGGGAACACTTGTACTTTGAACTGTACACTATGTCCTAGCTCCTCTTTGGTAAGTACCCTGATTTTCAGGGAAAGATACACTGTAGGCTTAGCAAGGAGTACTTCCTTCCTCATTAATATTTTTCATCCATGTTATCCTATCTACTGCAGAGAATATATACGCACAGAAATGAGTGATCCCGACAACACTCTTCTTAAGAATGCACTGACATCTCTATATTTTTGTTTATGGAAATAACTGACCAATTTATCATCCTCAGTAAACTTACAAAACAGGATAAAAATTATCAGCCTTGGTCCATGACTCCTGAGAGAAATGTGCACAGACTATTTTCAAAAGATGTGTGTGATAAGCACTATGCTTTAAAAATGTACTATCTTCTTTTCGTTCATGGTGTGGGAGGGAGTAGACACCTCGTAGTGGGAGGACACCCACTGGTTGTCTCCAGTGAGTGGTGTGTGGTTGTGAGGAGAGCTTGGGTGTAAATTTCATGCACTCAGGCCTTCCAATGAAGAGATGAAGGCCTAGCCAGACATGATGGCCCCCGCCTTTAATCCCAGCACTTGGGAGGCAGAGGTAGGATTGCTGAGTGTTCGAGGCCACCCTGAGACTACATAGTGAATTCCAGGTCAGCCTGGACCAGAGTGAGACCCTACCTCACAAAACCAAAAGAGAGAGAGAGAGAGAGAGAGAGAGAGAGAGAGAGATGAAGGCCTCATTGGCACCATTTGGATTCCCACTTGTAACTATTTTGCAGGAAAAAAAAGTGATAAAATACACCTTCTTTTTGAGTCAGTGTCTTACTCTAGTGTGGGGTGTCTTGGAACTCACTCTGTAGCCCCAGGCTGACCTGCCTCAGAGTTGCAAGTCCTAGGATTCAAGGCAGGCACCACAAAACCTGCCTCCTTGTTTTTATTGATTTAATCTTTGTTCTTCAAGACTAAAAGCTAAACCCCTCTCAAGACTGACGTGAAAATTTCTGTTCTTTAATAAAATCTTCTCTGGGAGAATATGACTTATTATTGCAATGTCTAGATATGTTTGGAGGGGGGTTGGATTGGAAATTATATAGATCATTGTCGGGAGTCATTTGATGTGGACTTAACTTCTGTTTGACAATGGGCTAAAGATAAGCAGAATGTTTGGCCAAGCAGAGATCAGTTACCTGCTCAGAATATGGAAATTGAGGAGGAAGTGTTCCTTTGACCTAAAGGCAAATATTTAACTGTTTTGAGATGCGTTTTTCTGAGAAATTCTGTATTTACCATTTTTGCCATTTGCATCCTTGTGCTCTGAGAAGAAGTATAAAAACGCTAAACTAAGTAAGGCTGGGGCCTAGGTATTGACATACAGCCCTCCCAAGTTCATCTTTTGTCTCTCTTGTCTTCTTTTTTCCTTAATCCTCACTCCCCACTCGGGTACTATTTGAATCTGCCAGTGGGCTCTGGCAGATTATTTAAATGAAGATATTGGACCAATAATGTCTCTTCTAAAAGTATAGGAATCGCTTCCCAACTGACTGATATCTCTGATCTTGGCAGTGTAAATTTGGTCAACTACCTAGGGAAGCAGTTTAAAAGCATAGTTTTTTTTTTTTTTTTTTTTGAGAGTTGTCCTAGCTTTTAATCTTTTTTTTTAATATTTATTGACAACAAAACATACTTACATACCAAAGGTGCGTATTTTTCCTCCCCTCCCCCTTCCCTTTAGAACTCCACTCTCATCATATCCCCTCCCTCTCTCCATTAGTCTCTTTTTTTAATATGATGTCATCCTCTTTTACTTCTACTATGAGGGTCTTATGGAGGTATTGCTAGGCACAGCAAGGTCATGGATATCAAGGCCAATTTCTGTCTGGGCAGTTGCATTGTAGGGAGTTGTACCCTTCCTTTGGCTCTTCCATTCTATCCGCCCCTCTTCCGCAATGATCCCTGAGCCTTGGAGGGTGTGACAGAGATGTTTCAGTGCTGGGCACTTCTCCATCCCTTCTTCTCAGCACTATGTTGCCTTTTGGATCATCCCAGTGGTCATCGCCATCTGAAAAGAGAAGCTTCTCTAACCAGAAGTGAGAGTAGCATTAATATGTGAATATGAGCATTAAGTGTAGTATTTTCCGGGCAGGTTGGTGGGAATAGTATATACATTTAGATAAGGGCATGCTTTATACCCCTAAGGCTTATGACCTTACCTACCATAGACTTTGCTTAGGTTTTTCAGTACCAGGTATGTATTCCCTCCCGTAGAGAGGGCCTTCAGTCCAATTATAGAGCAGTTGTTTACCCCACGAGTAGACATGCCACTATTGCACCCATTCAGTCTTTGGGCCTGTCTGGCCAAATTTGAATATTCAGCGTCCACTGTTTTCACTGCTGATGACTTCTGTCTCCCATACTCTGCATGCAGTGCAGCTTTTTCCAGCTTTCAGTTGGCTGGTCTACAGGGAGAAGGTTTTCTGCTCAGCACCAGCTTGCTTTCTCAGTGACCTTGCCTCTCAGGCAAGAGATGTCTTCAGCAATAGGGTCTTACTATCTGTTTCTCAGGGGAAACCAAGGGCTTTGGCAAAAGCCTTTAATGTTTTGGAGGCTACCGGGACCTCCTTGGCCAACAACTCACTGGAAGGTATCCCATCCCAGGTACTGAAAATTTTCTAGTAACAGTCTACAGGTTCTAGATGTACCATTATTCAAAAAAGTAGTTTTACATAAGTCTTATTCACAATCTTTTGAAATTAGATTGACCCTCCCCTTGCCCTTCTTTTATAAAAGCATAGTTTTTGACTGAAGAGATGGCATAGTGGTTAAGGTACTTGGCTACAAAGCCAAAGGTCTCAGGATCTATTCCCTAGTACCCGTGGAAGCCGGATGCACAAGGTGCCACGTGCACCCGAAGTTCATTTGCTGCAGCTGAAGACCCTGACATGCCCATTCTCTCTCTCTCTCTCTCTCTCTCTCTCTCTCTGCCTCTTTGTCTCTCTCTCTCAAATAAATAAATTTAAGAGAAAATTATTTAAAATAGTTTATTTTTATAAAGGATGATGCTATTTAATGTGCAAAACAATTCCTGGTGGTAGATCACCCCAAAAGTATCAATATTCCTCATTCTGATTCTATAAACTATGGTACTGAGTCTAAAGTCTTCCATTATACCTGGAGTGTTTGAGAATATGTACTTATAGCCCCAGTTAAATGACTGTAATGGAAACCATGAGTCAAGTACACTAGAAGGTAGAATGAGGCTTTAGTTTTTATGTGGCTACATGTCAATGTACATACTTGTCCTGTCCATACTACCTTTAGGGAGCCAGATTCTCCTGTGGAAGACATTGGAAAACTATGAAATCAAGAAGTATAACTTTTTCACTTTCTATGAATTTTCAGCTCTGTTTAACCTCATCCCTGTGGGTCTTCGAGTGGTGGCTATTGAAGGAGTTCAAACCAAGCTGTATTTGGCAGTGAACAGTGAGGGACACTTGTACACCTCGGTAAGTCTGTGTTCATGCTTTCACTATCCTGTTTTTCATCTGCTACGAAATAAAATGTGCGGTCTGTGTTTTCAGTTCAGATTTTGCTGAGGAGATGAATATTGTTTTGTATGAAAATAGGTTGGTTTGGAAAGGCAAGATGAACTAATTAATCATTCAGAAGTTAACATGTGTAATCTAAAATCAAAAATTCACTGAAAAGTTTTCATACAGTGCCATTGGGTTATACATATCATAAAATGGTCTTCTGTCTTTGTGGTTTTAGGAAACAGAACTATTTCTTACCTATATAAACAAATATTCTCCACCTTTATCCCTAAAAGAACTAATGAGATCTCAGTCTCTCTGTCCCAAATCATCTCTAACACACAAAGACCAGTACTAGAAGTGCTTTTAAGGATTTGTTGCTCATCTGTTCAATTAGCACAGTTGCCATCTGTATCTACTTATTTTCAATTTTTCAAATTATTTTAATTGTAAAAAATTATGGAATACAGTGTCATAATTCAGTGAGTGTACAGTGTGTAATGATCAAATTGGGGAAATAAGCATTTCCATCTTTTTAAATACTTTGTAAATACTTTTATTAATATAACCATTTCTCATGTACTTTGTGCTATTTCAGTACATTTAGAGAATATTCACTAATTGTATCAGGATAATTAATATTTCTTGTCTTTAATACCATTTTCTGGCACTTTCAATCTCCTATTAATTCATGATATATCCACACTACATTTTTTCAAGAAAAAGTTAACCAATTTCTTCATAAAAACTCCCAGGAACGTTTGATCAGGTGGATTTGTTAACAATATAGGCCAAAAATGAGTAAATAGCATGAGGCCAAATTAATCATTTTGAAGCATATTGACATTTAATTATAAGCATAGTGGTAAAGTTAAGATTTTTTATTTATTTATTTATTTATTTTTTGAAGTAGGGTCTTGCTATAGCCCAGGCTGATTTGCAATTCACTATTTAGTCTCAAACTGGCCTCAAACTCACAGCAATCCTCCTACCTCTTTGTGAGTAAAGGTGTAACCATGTTCAATGATTTTATTTCATTTTTTTAACGTTGACTGATTAATTGCAAATGTATAACATTGTAAGGCCTGGCTGTCTAGATAGCACTGCTCAGCAGAGCTTTCTACAATCATGGTTATATTCTGTATTTACAGTTCCCAGGGATTTTTGTTTGTTTGTTTTGTTTTTCAAGGAAAGGTTTCCCTCTAGCCCAGCCTGACCTGGAATTCATTATGTATTCTCAGGGTGGCCTCAAAGTTGCTGCAGTCTTCATACCTCTGCCTGTAGAGTGCAGGGATTAAGGTGTGTGCCACCATGCCCAGTTCAAGATTTTCTTTTTATAAGTAGATCTAGTTTGATTTTTAAAAATTATTTTAAATTCATATTTATTGACAACTTCTTTAATTGTAGACAGTATCCCATGGTACTTCCCTCTCTTCCTCCTTTCCCTTTGAAACTTCACTCTCCATCTTATCCCCTCCCCCTCTCAATCAGTCTCTTTTCAGTTTGATGTCATGATCTTTTCCTCCTATTATAAGGATCAGGAACTGCAAGGTCATGAATATCCAGGCCATTTTGTGTCTGGAGGAGCATGTTGTAAGGAATCCTACTCTTCCTTTGGCTCTTATATTCTTTCCAACCTCTTTTTTTGCAATGGGCCCTTAGCCTAGAAGGTGGGTTTGAGATGTTTCAGGGCTGAGCACTCCTCTGTCACTTCTCAGCACCATGGTGCCTTCTGAGTCATCCCAAGGTCGCCACCATCTGAAAAGAAAAGCTTCTCTAACCACAAGTGAGAGTAGCATTAATATATGGGTGTGGACATTAAGAGAAGAGCCTACTGGGCATTTTGGTGAGCATTGTATATACATTTAGTGTAACACCAGCAGACATTACACCCGTAGGGCTCATGACTACCTGTGTCATAGGTTTTTAGTATCAGGGATGTATTCCCTCCCATGGAGTGGGCCTCCAGTCCAATTAGAGAGCGGTTTGTTCCCCCCCCCATAAGAGACATGCCACTGTTGCACCCATTGGCTCATTTGGCCTGGCTGACTAAATTTAAAGCTTGCAGTGTTCACTGTTGAGTACGTTCACTGGTGTCTTCTCTCTCCCTTTAAACTGCATGCAGGGTAGCCTTTTCCAACTTTCTGTCAGCTGGTTCACATGGAGGAGGCTTGAAGCTCAGCTCCAGCAGGTTTTTGTAGTAGCTAGAAGTCCTGGCATACCCATGTTCTCTCTAAATCAAATAACTAAAATAAAATCCTAAAAATAAAAGGGCTTGAGAGATGGCTTATCAGTTAAGGACCATGGCTGCGAAACCTAAGGACCCCAGTTCGATTCTCCAAGTCCCATGTAACTTAGTTTATGTTCCTGGAATAGATCTTCATGGCCGTCATGGTCTTCATTTACTTCTTGGATAGGAAATATCGCAGCTTTGGGTATCTGTATCATACGTGCTGTCTGCTTACTCCCACCAATAATTAGACATGTCATCTACTCGCTTTGGGACATTAAAGCTGAGGTCCATAAAGTCTGGCTCCAGATGCTACCATAAAGAGGATGTTCTCCCCTGCGGAGGAAGTGCAGGCACAGATAAATTGGTTGTTAGTCCATCACAGAGACTTCTTCATTATCACCCAGCATATTCTTTACAGTTCCATGGATCACGTGCAGGCACAGACGAATTTGTAGGTGGCACCCAGTCCATGGCAGAGACTTCTTCATTACCATCCAGCGCATTCTTCACAGTTCAATGGTTCCTGCACTACATCTTCATCCATACTTGGCATGTGGCTCACAGTAGCATGATTGTCATGAGATGGATGCTGAAGCCACAGGCATCCTCTGCACCTGTGATCCCAGTGAGGAGGAGTCAGGTAGCTTTGTTAGGTTAGTTTAGGGTGACTGGGCCCTGAAAGTAAAAAAGCAGAAATGTCCTTAAATCTGCACTTTCGATCTCCACTTTTCTAGAGATCAGAGAAGGATCTCTCCTCTCCTTATCTCCTGATTGAAGGAGTTCACTAGACCTATTTTTCCACAAACAACCTGTGTCCCTCCTCAATCTAGTTTGATTTTATAAAAGACTATCAAATATATAAATTCTCTAAGTGTTTATACTGTATTCCTATGTTTTATGAAAAGAACAGGGCATTGAAAATGGAGAAAATTGCTTTGCAAACTGCCTATGAAGTAGCATTAAAGGGGTTATTCCCTGAGCCTTGGTGGGTGTATTTTAAATCTACTTTGGTGTTTAGCTCTCAGCAGCTTAGGAAATTTTTCAGAAGAGGGAGGGTGGAAGGATTGTAAGAGCCACTTTGGGGGGAGGTGATATCCAGAGACATTGTCCCCACCACACACAATGAATGACTGCTGTTCTCACAACTCATAACACACAACCCCATGGTGAATACCATCAATACCACTGAGGAAGGCCTCCGTGGAATGGGGGCAGGGAGGAAAGGAAATCATTGTAACAACACATGATGCAATCATACAAAGTCTAGCTAGCAATATATATATGGAGAGAGATAGAGATAGAGAGAGAGAGAGAGAATACAGATTAATTCCTCAAGCTGCCAATAAAACTCTTAATCTGCATTCAGTTTTCTCTCTTTTTTTCCCTAAATTCACTTCAAATCCAGATACCTAGAAAGAGTCTTGGCAGACATGGTGGAAACTGTGGAGTATCTTTGCTTTTCAGGGCCACGATGGGAAGGAGAAATGAGAGACAATCACTACCATAAAGGGCCATTCATCACCCTGTATCTCAAACCCTGTTCACTGCCAGCATTCTTGTCAACACCATTTCATTCGTGTTTTTTCTTTCTTTCTTTTCTTTTTTTTTTTTTAACGGTAGGGTCTCACTGTAGCTCAGGCTGACCTGGAATTCACTATGTAGTCTCAGGATGGCCTCCAGCTCATGGCAATCCTCCTACCTCTGCCTCCCAAGTGCTGGGATTAAAGGCATGTGCCACCTTTTCCGGCCATTCATTCCCTTTTAAAAGAAATACTGGGACTATTATTATTTTTCCTAAAAGAAAGATTTGAATACATTGTAAGAATTGTGAAATGTGTCACTTTATTATTAACCCAATGCTATTAGTATAAATGATAGGAAACATGATTTATTTTTCAGACTTGTACCTTAATGGTAGGATAATTTAATAGTGGATGATTCTGACTTTAAATGATCTCTTTTAGAACAACAGGGTTATAGTCAAAGTAGGATTTTAGTAAAAGAAATACTTTCAGGAACTAATATCTAGGCATGGGATGGGATGCAATAG
>JAEOAD010000133.1:0-18953 GCA_036365145.1 Orientallactaga sibirica
AAGCCCTCATCTGTAACACAAGAATGACCAAGTCCCCCAGGCCTCATCTGTAACACATTGACAAATATGTCTCCCCAGGCCTCACCTGTAAAACAGTGATTATCATGTATTCCCATGTGCAATCTGTAACATAATGATGATCATGACTGCCCAGGCCTCATCTGTAAAACAGTGATGACATTTTCTCCCCAGGCCTAATCTGTAATACATTGATGATCATCTCTCAGAGGCCTCAAATGTAACACAACGATGATCATGTCTACCCAGACATCATCTGTATCACAATGATGATCATGTCTCCCCAGGCCTCATCTGTAAAACAATGATGATCATGTCTCCCCAGGTCTTATCGTTTTGTTGTTTTGGTTTGGTTTTTAGAGGTAGGGTTTCACTCTAGTCCAGGCTGAGCTGGAATTCGCTATGTAGTCTCAAGGTCTTATCCTTAATACAATGATGATCATGTCTCTCCAGGTTTCATTTATAACACAATGATAATCATGTCTCAGCAAGCCACATCATGTCTACCAGGAATTCATATGTAGAACAATGATAATCATGTCTTGCTGGGCCTCATCTGTACTTCATGAAGGTCATGTCTCCAAAGACCTCATCTGTAATACAATGATCTACAGAGGTCTGATCTTTAATACAACAATGAACATGTCTTCACAGACCTCACTTATAACACATTGATGTTTTTATCTCACCAGTCCTCATCTGTAACAAGAATAATAATGTCAGTCCAGTGTGCATATGTAGCACAATGATGATCATGTATTCTGAGGGCTCATCTGTAACACAACAATGATAATGGCTTCCTAGGCCTCACCTATAACACAATTATGATCATGTTCAGGCCTCATGTTTAACAGAAGAATGATCAAGTCTCCCCAGGCACATCAGTAACACATTGATGATTATGTCACCCAATGACTCACTTGTAAAACAAGGATGATCATGTCTCCTCAGGCCTCATCTGTAACACTGTGATGATTATGTCTCCCTTGGCCTCACCTATAAAATGTTGATGATCATGACTGCCCAGGCCACATCTGCAAGACAATGATGATCATGTCTACCAAGGCCTCATTTGTAGCACAATAATGAACATGTCTCCTGAGGCCTCATATATAAAACAGTGACTATCATGTCTCCCCAGGCCTCATTTGTTACACAGTGATTATGTCTCCTGAGGCTTCATCTGTAACACAGTGATGATCATGGCTGGCCAAGCCTCTTCTTTAACACAATGTTGATCATGTGTCCCCAGGTCTCAGCTGCAGAAAAATCATGATCATATCTCCCTAAGCCCCAAATGTAACTTATTCATGTCAAGTCCCCCCAGGGATCATCTGTAACACAATGATGATCATGTCTCACCAAGCCTCATCTGTGACAATGGTAATCATATCTACCCAGGACTCATATGTAGCACAATGATGATCATGTCTATCTAGGCATCATCAGTATCCCAATGATGATCATGTCTCCAAAGGCCACATCTGTAAAAACAAAAAAAAAGGATTAGCCAAGCGTGGTGGCACATGCCTTTAATCCCAGCACTTGGGAGGCAGAGGTAGGAGGATCGCCGTGAGTTCAAGGCCACCCTGAGATTTCATAGTGAATTCCAGGTCAGCCTGGGCCAGAGTGAGACCCTACCTAGAAAAAACGAAAAAAAAAGGATTATGTCACTCATATCTCACCTGTAAAATGCTTATGACAATGTCTCCCATGCCCCATCTGTAAAACATTAATGATCATTTATCCGCAGGCCTCATCTGTAACAGTATGATGATTATGTCTACCTAGGACTCACCTGTAACACAATGAAGATCAAGACCAGCAAGAACTAATCTGTACCACAATGATCATTTCTCCCCAAGCCCCGTCTGTAACACAGTGATGATCACGTCTGTCCAGGGATCATCTGTAACATAACGGTGATCATCTATCCCCAGAACTCATCTGTAGCACAATGAAGATCATGTTTCCCCAGGCCTCATATGTAACACAATGATCATGTCTCCCCATGCTGCAACTATAACACATTCATGGTCATTTATCCCCAGGCCACATCTGTAACACAGTGATGATCAAATGTGCTCAGGACTCATATGTAGCACAATGATGATCATGTCTTCTGAGGTTTGATCTTTACTACAATGATGATGTCTCCCTAGGCTGCATCTGCAGCACAATAATGATTGGTGACAAAATTATGATCATATCTCCACAGGTCTCATCTGTAACATAATGAAGAGCCTGTCTCCCCAAGCCTCATCTATAACACAATGGGTTTGATTTCTCTCCAGGCCACATCTGTAACACAATGATGATCATGTCTCCACAAGCCTCATCATGTCTCAACAGGCCTCATCTGTAATAATGATAATCATGTCTGCCCAAGACTCATATGTAGCACAATGATGATCATGTCTCCTGAGGCCTCATCCATAAAACAATGATGATAATGTCTCCCCAGGCCACATCTATAACACGGCGATGATCATGGCTAGTCAGGCCTTATCTTTAACACAAGAGTTATCAAGTTTACCCAGGCCTTGTCTGTAACACATTGATGATTGTTTTCCAAGATCTCCCCTGTAAAACACAGATGATCATGACTGCCCAGGCCACATCTGCAACACAATGATTATGTCTACCCAGGCCTTATTTGTAACACAGTGATGAACATGTCTCCAAGGCCTCATCTGTAACACAATGATCATGTCTCCCCAGAGCTCATCTGTAGCAGAATGATCATATCTCCACAGTCCTCATTTGTAACATATCAATGATCAAGACTCACCAGGCCTCACATATAAAACAATGATGATCATTTCTTCCAGTCCTCATCGGATGCACAATGATCATGTCTTCCAAGACCTCATCCATGACACAATGATGATCATTTCTCCCCAGGCCTCATGTATAACACAATGATGATCATGTCTCTGCAGGTCTCATCTCTAACAAATTTGTGATCATGTCTCACCAGTTCTTATCTATAATAATAATTGTGTCTGCTCAGGAATCATATGTAGCACAATGATGATTATGTCTCCTGACATAATCTGTAACACATTGATTATGTTTTCCAAGGTCTTACCTGTAAAACACAGATGATCATGACTGCCCAGGCCACATCTGCAAAACAATGATGATCATGTCTCCAAAAGCCTTGTATGTAACACAATGGTGATCATGTCTCCCTAAGCCTCATGTGCAGCACAATGATGATCATGTCTACCCAAGCCCCATCTGTAACACAATGAGGGTCATGTCTCCCTATGGATGGTCTGTAACACAATGATGATTATGTGTCCCAAGACCTCATTAGTAATACAATGAGGGTCATGTCTCCCCAGGGATCCTCTGCACCACAATGAGGATCATGTCTACCCAGGACTAATCTGTAACACATTGATTACTGTGTCTCACAAGGCCTAATCTGTAATACAATATTGATGAGGTCATCCTAGGCCTCATCCACACAAAAATGGTGATCATGTCTCCCCAGGCCTCATCTGTAATACAGTGAAGATTATGTCTCGACAGACCTAATTTGTAACACATGGATGACAGGCTTCATGTGTAACAATGATGGACATTCTTCTCCAGGTGTCACCTATAAAGCAATGATTAACATGTCTCCCCAGGCCTCATCTGTAACACAATGATGATCATGTATCTCCAGGCCTCATGTATAACTCAATGATAATCATGTTTTCCTTAGCCCCATCTGTAACACAACAATGATCATGTCTTCAAAGGCCTCATCTTTAAAACAAGGGTGATCACGTGTTCCCAGGCCTGATCTGTAACACTATCATGATTATGTATCCTCAGGCCTCACTTATAACACAATTATGATCATGAATGCCAAGGCCTCATCTGTAACACAATGATCATGTATCCTAGGTACATCTGCAGCACAATGACAATCATGTCTCCACAGACCTCATAGGTTACACTTTAATGATATCTCATCAGGCCTTATCTTTAAAAATGATGATCATGTCTCTCCAGCCTCATCTGTAAAACAGTGACAATCATGTCTCCCAAGGCTTCATTTGTAACACAAGGAGGATCATGTTTTCCCAGGCCTCATTGTAAGAATAATGATGATTATGTCTCACCACACCTAATCTGTAATACAGTGATGATTATGTCTCTAATGCCTCAACTGCAACACAATGAAGATCATGTTTCCTAAAGCCTCACCTGTAACACATTGATCATTAGGTCTCCCCTGGTATCACCTGTAAAACAATGATCATGTCTTGCCTGTAAAACAATATCCTCATTTTTAACATATTGATGATCATGTCACACCAGATCTCATCTAAAACACTCTGATGATCATGTCTAGCCAGTTATCAACTGTAACATAAGAATGATCATGTCCCCCAGGCTTAGTGATTAAGGCTCCTGCCTGTGAAGCCTAAGAATTCCCATTTAATTCTCCAGGTCCCATGTTTAGCCAGATGCAAAAAGTGATGCAAGGGTGAAAGTGGGTGTGCATGTCTGGAATTCATTCACATATTCTGAGGCTGCTGGCCTGCCCATTCTCCCTCTCTCTTTATTTCTCTCAAATTAAAAAAAAGAAACTGTAAAAGAAAAGCAAAAAAACACTTACTAGAGTTGTTGGACTGGGACCTACGGAATTTCATGTTCCCATGTTTAAATCTTCTATTGGTTGAATATTTTTTGTTATGTCCAATGCCATCTTTTGCAGTGTGACTGTTTATACTGTGCCACTATATATTTGGAAGGATTGATTTGCTATCACAGCATCTTTAAAACATCTTCAACTATGGCCATGTTTGAACATAATTAGGATAGATAAATCTATGGGGACATTTAAAGATGGACTGAAGGCATTGTATTTTATATCATGTAGGGCTATCAGCGGTTCAGGGTAGAATGTGGTCATTTGATTCAGGTATCTCCCATAAACTTATGTGTTCTGAATGCTAGGTTTCCAGCTGCTGGAAATTAGGAAATTAACACCTCCTGGAAAGAGTGTATTGTTGGAGGTGGGACTATGGGTATTATACCTTGATCAGACGATTTCTGTCACCAATGCAAACATGAATGAAATAGGCATAGGGTTTCAAATATCACACCTTATGATACACCCATGTAACTGTAGAATATAGTCTTCCTGATGTCATAAGTGATATTTTGGATGTATTCTTGCCTCTGTTTGCAAAGATTGTGTTTAAAACTTTTGTTTCTATGTTTAAGACAATGGCCATAAAATGTTACTGCTTGTTATAGAAACGTTTACATTAACAGAATCCCAGTTTTAGACATTGGGAGGTGAGCTATATCTATACCAAGTCCTTCCTTGAACTCATAGCTCATCAATTCAGTGAGACAAACTAAAGAGTGAGATCTGGGATTTCTCGTGTCCTAGCGTTTTTCTGTAATTACACAGACGAACAACCACACACAGTACTTTAAAATATTTTGTACATTTAATTTTTATTTGTAAGGGCAGAGAGAGACAGAGAAAGAAAGAAAATGTTGATGCCAGGGCTTCTACCTGCTCTAAACAAAATCCAGATGCATGTGACCTCTCCATTTGTCTTTATGTAGGTACTGGGGAATTAGTCACCAGTCCCTGGGCTTTGCAGCCAGTGACCAATTCTTCCAACCCCACAACTAGCACTTTTACATAGGTACTGGTGATCCAACGTCACCCCCTTGTGCTTGCATGGTTTGCACTTTACGCAATTAACTACCTCCTAAATCCTTTAAAACATTTTGATAATCATATTTCAGATATTGTTCTGACATTTATTGCATTGTATATCAATTACATACACTAAAAATTCAATAAGAGCTGGTATATTGGCAAATGCTTTTTATTCCCACACTCTGAAAGCAGAGATAGATGGATAACTGTGAGTTAGGGCTAGCCTGAGAGTACATAATGAGTTCCAGGTCAACATAAATTGAACAAAAACATGAGGCTAGAGGGGGAAATTTGCATTCAAACATCCAAATTTTGCCCCTGGCCCACATAAACACATGACTATGGGTTTGAGATAACAGATGATTCCTTTTAAATTCAACATTCTTCCAGTTCCCAGGAACTACTCAGAATACAGCAAGTACTCATCACACAAAATACTACTATCAAAAGTTCTTATACCCACACTCCATTCTGCTTTTAGCATTTTCAATCATCACAATTGTCCATGAAGCTTTGGTTACATCATTGCATGGCTCCTCAAGTACAAGTTCCTAAATCAGTCCATATACTTCCCACAAACCAATGACAGAAGAAATTTGAGATTTTCAGAAATTCACTAAATTATGACTTAAAGAATAAAGTGCATGTTTTCAGATTCAGTTATAGTATTTTCAGGTTTTCAACATTCATTGCATTCACATGTGAATTCAAATATGAACTCCCTCACACTTAGTAGGTTATGACTGACAGCTAAAAGCTTGTACACATGAATTACATTTACCTGGTTTCTCACCTTTGTGTTTTTTGATGCACAGTGAACTGTGATTGGGAGATGAATGCATTTCCGCATTTATATATATATGGTTTTTGGTTTCTCTCCTATGTAAATTCTCTAATGCAAAATTAGTGTTTACTTCCATAAGAAACATTTTTCAAATTTATTACATTCAACTGGCTTCTCACCTCTTTGTTCTTTTATAATCTGTGACTTATGATTTCAGTAAAAAGGCTTTCTCAATTTTAGTACATTCATATGACTTTTCATCTTAGATGCACAATGAGTTGACTTGTGGAAAACACTTTCTCACATTCATTACATTAATAATCACTGGAATGTGTTTCCACATGTTATATTCACATGGTTTCATTCCTATGAGTTGCCTGATGCATAGAGAGCTGTTATTTGAACAAGAACACTTTCCAACACTCATTATATTCATAGGGATTCTCACCTGGGTGTTCTGTAATGTTTAACAACACTTGAATTATAAATAATTTTCCCTATATTTCCTGATGATTATAAGTATCTGACATGGCAATAAAAGGTCTTTTCACCTGTGTGAGTTCTCTAATGCAGTGTGAGATGTGTCTTGGACATGAAGATTTTACCACATTTAGTCCATTCATATGGCTTCTCCCTTGTGAGTTCTCTGATGCTTATTAAGATAGGACTTGGTGATGAAGGCTTTCCCACATTCGGTACATTCATAGGGCTTTTTACCCGTGTGAGTTTTTTGATGCTTATTAAGACCTGACATGGAGATGAAGGCTTTCCCGCATTTAATACACTAATATGTCTTTTCACCTGTTTATTTCTCTGATGCTCAATAAGATACGATTTGGAGATGAAGGCTTTCTCACATTCAATGCATTCATATGGCTTCTCACCTGTGTGAGTTTTTTGGTGTATAGTGAGCATTGATTTACAGGGGAAGGATTTCCCACATTAAATACATTCATATGGCTACTCACATGTATGAATGCTCTGATGCTTATTAAGATGTGACTTGGAGATCAATGATTACTCACATGCAGTACATTCATATGGCTTTTCTCTGTGTGAGTTTTGTGATGGATAATAAGAACTGACTTGAAGATGAAGGCATTGCCTCATTCAATGCATTCATTTAATTACTCACCTATGAGTTTTCTGGTGTATAGTGAGCTTTGATTTGCAGTGGAAGGCTTTCCCACATTGAGAAAATTGATATGGCTTCTCACCTGTATGTATTTTCTTATGATTTCTGAGGAATGACTTTGTGAGGGAAGATTTTTCACATTGAGTACATTCATATGGTTTCTCACTTGTATGAATTCTCTGATTAATTGTGACCCATGACTTGGTGCTGAAAAGTTTTTCACATTGAATACATTCATATGGCTTCTCACCTGTATGAATTCTCTGATGAATTTTGAGGCATGACTTGGTGCTGAAAGGTTTTTCACATTCAGTACATACATATGGCTTCTCACCTGTGTGAGTTCTCTGATGCTTATTAAGATCTGACTTGGAGCTGAAGGTTTTCCCACATTCAGTACATTCATATGGCTTTTCACCTGTGTGAATTCTGTGATGGATAAGAACTGACTTGAAGAAGAAGGCTTTCCCACATTCAATGCATTCATATGGTTTCTCACCTGTGTGAGTTTTCTGGTGTACAGTGAGCTTAGATTTGCATTGGAAGACTTTCCTACATTGGGTACATTAATATGGCTTCTCACCTGTATGAATTTTCTGGTGATTTCTGAGGAATGACTTTGTGATGAACGATTTTTCACAATGAGTACATTCATATGAATTCTCACCTGAATGACTTCTCTGATGAATTTTGAGGTATGACTTGGTGCTGAAACATTTTTCACATTGAGTACATTCATATGGCTTCTCAACTCTATGAATTCTCTGATGGATTTTGAGGTTGATTTGGTGCTGAAATGAGTACATTTGGCTTCTCACCTGAAATTCTCTGATGGATTTTGAGGCATGACTTGGTGCTGAAAGATTTTCCACATTGAGTACATTCATATGGCTTCTCACCTGTATGAATTCTCTGATGAATTATGAGGCATGACTTGGTGCTGAAAGATTTTTCACATTCAGTACATTCATATGGCTTCTCACCTGTATGAATTCTCTGATGAATTTTGAGGCATGACTTGGTGCTGAAAGATTTTTCACATTGAGTACATTCATATGGCTTCTCACCTGTATGAATTCTCTGATGAATTTTGAGGCATGACTTGGTGCTGAAAGATTTTTCACATTCAGTACATTCATATGGCTTTTCACCTGTGTGAGTTCTCTGATGATCATTAAGATGTGACTTGGAGATGAAGGCTTTCCCACATTCAGTACATTCATATGGCTTTTCGCCTGTGTGAGTTCTGTGATGAATAATAAGACCTAACTTGGAGAAGGATTTTCCACATTCAATGCATTCATATGGCTTCTTACCTGTGTGAGTTGTCTGGTGTATAGTGAGCTTTGATTTGCAGTGGAAGGCTTTCCCACATTGAGAACATTGATATGGCTTCTCACCTGTATGAATTCTCTGATGAATTGTGAGCCATGACTTGGTGGTGAAAGATTTTTCACATTCAGTACATTCATATGGCTTCTCACCTGTGTGAGTTCTCTGATGCTTATTAAGATATGACTTAGAGATGAAGGCTTTCCCACATTCAGTACATTCATATGGCTTTTCGCCTGTGTGAGTTCTCTGATGATCATTAAGATTTGACTTGGAGATGAAGGCTTTCCCACATTCAGTACATTCATATGGCTTTTCACCTGTGTGAGTTCTGTGATGAATAATAAGACCTAACTTGGAGAAGGATTTTCCACATTCAATGCATTCATATGGCTTCTTACCTGTGTGAGTTGTCTGGTGTATAGTGAGCTTTGATTTGCGGTGGAAGACTTTCCCACATTGAGAACATTGATATGGCTTCTCACCTGCATGAATTCTCTGATGAATTGTGAGCCATGACTTGGTGCTGAAAGATTTTTCACATTCAGTACAGTCATATAGCTTCTCACCTATGTGAGTTCTCTGACACTTATTAAGATCTGACTTGGAGATGAAGGCTTTCCCACATTCAGTACATTCGTATGTCAACTCACCTGTGTGAGTTCTTTGATGGTTAATAAGACCTAATTTGGAGATGAAGGCTTTTCCACATTCAGTACATTCATGAGGCTTCTTACTTGTGTGAATTTTCTGGTGTACAGTGAGCCCTGAATTGCAGTGGAAGGCTTTCCCACATTGAGTACATTCATATGGCTTCTCACCTGTATGAATTCTCTGACGAATTCTGAGGCATGACTTGGTGATGAAAGATTTTTCACATTCAGGATATTCATATGGCTTTTCACCTGTGTGAGTTTTCTGATGCTTATTAAGATCTGACTTGGAGATGAAGGCTTTCCCACATTCAGTACATTCATATGGCTTGTCACCTGTTTGAGTTCTCTGATGCTTAGTAAGTGATGATTTGGAGATGAAAGCTTTTTCACACTCAATACATTCATATTGCTTCTTATCTTTATAAGTTTGCTGATACATAGTGAGGTGTGACTTGGAAATCAAGGTTGTCCCACATTCATACAGGTTCTCACATGTGTTTGTTCCTTGATGACAAGTGTGATCTAACTTCTGGTAAACAGCATTTTGGCATTGTTTGAAATCATCAGTCTTTGTCCAGTGCATTTTCTGTTGAATTTTTAATTCTGAGAAATACAAAGAATATTATTACATTCCATATAGTAAACAAAACTTTGACTCACCAAGGCTTCCTATTATTTGGTAGTGTATATATTTTATAAAAAACATAACTCAAAGTAATTATATTAATACTGCTTTTCAATTGAACATCTATATTTTGTCTACAAGTGGTTGTTAGCAGAAATGATGGTGATTCATCTGTAGACTGATACAGACATTCTGGGCTCACTGTTGATGGTGATGTATATGAATTGAAGCATGGACCCACAAGCAAGGTTAATGGCATGTCTGCAGGCCAATAAAATTGTATTTTCATATAAAAAGCTACTAGAAACCCTTGAGATTACTATAGCAGGCAAAGTCCTAAATTTATTCATCATACAGGCAAAAATAGAATGTCTCTCCATTGTGTACCAGACAGTGGGAAATGAGAAATAAGGATATTTAGCTCAATTCAGGGATTTAAGTACCCAAGCAAGAATCAACTACATGTGGTAAGGGGAATAATCCTCCCATAAAATTGACTTGTGCTCATAATATTCAGAGAAATGCTACAACTAAACTTGTGCTGTTAGAATGATTGTATAAAGGTCAAACAAAACAATCAATATAGGCTTAACATTCCCTATACTTTGACCATCAACAAACAATATGATTGACTATTCCCCATGAAGGGTGAGACTGCCAAAATTTCCCTCCTAGGGCTCTCTAATGCAAAACTTGATCAGCAATTCTCCATTGCTATGACACTGTGTATTTTTTCTTGTGTCCATCTCTCACACATAAATATTTAATATGCCCAGACTCCCTGGATTACCCATGTTTTCAGGTTTCAAAAATTTTACATGGTTGATTTTAAGTGTAAGTCTGTTGTTACTGATTGACAGCCATACTGACCTTAATCTCTAGAATTAACACCTGCAAGAGACACATATTTCTAAACAACAGTACAGATAACACTCTTTTAACAGAAGAGCTCTTTCTACTGTCTGGTCTTATGTTGCACTTTGGGCTTTACATTTAATTTTCATCTAGAATATAAGACTGGAATGTTATTATTTAATTTTCCTTGCACTGTCATTTAGAGTTTCTTTCTTCAAAGGCTCAAATGCTCTTTTTTAAATCCCTGACACACTTCCTATATTTCACAAATATAATATACTTTGTCACCTACATTCTTCTCATGCACGTCGTACAGAAGTGTTCTAATCCTTTATCATGGGATCTTATGTTCTCTTTCCTCAGTTATTTCTAACTTTCACATGCAATTGTAAAATAATTGTGTTAAATACTTTCTTTATGTGGACATTGTAAGCAAACCTCCATTATAGAATTGTATACTTGAATAAATATTTTTCTTCCTTAAGGAGTTTCTTCTAAGGATTTTGTCATAACAGTGAAAGTGACTAGTGGCACTTATACTGGAATACACACAAAAAAAAGACTAGTGAGAATTTAGCACAATATCTAACACAATATTTTACAAGACCACCTATATAGGGAATTAAATTTGGGAACGCATGAGAAAACACTTTTCAATATCAGAAACACAGTAGAGCTTTGTTCATGTCACAAAAGGTGTCTGATTCACAGTAATACCATTTATCATGACAATTCCTGATGAGTTCTCATCTCATTGACCTATGTTACACAATATGCATTACTTGCCTGGAAGCCCCTGAGTTGAGCCTTCTACTACACCCCATGCTGAAAATCCATGTTCTAACTTGAAGATCAAATTTGGTTTTGTCATACAGTTCCCTGTAATTGGGAAATAATGTACAAATTGTGTTAGTATGTTATATTAGGTGGACTCCTGTAAGATAAAAGCTGCATTTCTAAAACTGATTTCTATTAGAGATGAACTGCAAGGTTAGCTTTGATAAAATTTATATTCCTGGTATCCATTAACTGGAATATTTCCCTGAAGTATTTTTGAAAATATTTCTCTCAAGTGATCTTGAAAAGCATGACAAAATACAACAATTTTTTTTGTATTTTTGTTTCACTTTTGTTTTGTTTTGTTTTCACAAAATATGGACTCACTGTAGCCCAGGTTAACCATGAACAGATACTGTAGCCCCAGGCTGTCCTCATATTTATGGATGTCCTTCTACCTCAGCCTCACATGTTCTGGGACATTATTAAACAATGGTTGAAAAAGAACATTAAATGATTAGAGCATAAGAAAAGCAACAAATGACATTAATGATAAGCGGAACAAAGAGAGAGTTGTCATAAAAAGAACAAGGGAGAAATGTTGTGGGAAAATAACTCAATTAAACAAATGAGTAAAAAAAGTAAAACAGGGAGGGAATGCCTTAGCATAAAGGCACTTACCTGCAAAGCCAAAAGAGCTAGATTCAGTTCCCCAGTATCCATATAAGCCAGATGCCCAAGGTTGTGAGTGCATCTGGAGTTTGTTTGCAGTGGCTGATGGCCCTGGTACACTCATTTTCTCTCTCTATCTGCCTCTTCCTCTCTTGCTCCCCCACTCAAATAAATAAGTAAAAAAATTTAAAAGTAAAACAGAAAAGAGGATTCAGAACTGAATTGATAAAGCAGAGGCAAAAATTGCATTACTATTTTAAAGTACCTCAAGCACATTAAGAGATCACAAGGAATATAAGGAAGAAATGGCCTCTAGATTTATAAGAATTGCCCTAAAGTAAGTGAATGTATATAATGACCATGTTCCAGAGTAAAACAAATGAAATACAAGTAATCTGAAAAGGGACAGTGAGTAAAGCACATGAATGTCATTACACACACACAGTAATAAATTAAAAGAAAAAAAATGTTTTTTTGCTTAAATCAACAAATGCCCATAATGTAACAAGTAATATTATATATAAAACAGAGGGCCTCAATATTACTGACTGGCAACAATGAAATTACTTTCTCTAAAAATCAATGATATACTTATCCACCACTTATTGACAATACACTATTGAAGTATTAGTGATGAAAAATAGCTTAGTGATAGAGCACTTTACCATGATGCATTAATCTCTAAGTTCAGTTCAAAGCATAAAAAAGATAAAGTATTAGCTGAAATATATGGTACGTGCAATGAACAAAGTCCATACAAATCACAACAGAGACTACAAAAATGTCCTTATCTGTAGGTCAAATGGATATATAGAGGAAAAAATTACTCTAAGAAAAAGTGGAGCCAGGTGTGGTGGCATACTACTTTGCCACAAGCAATTGGGTACCTGAGGCAGGGGAATCACTAAGATTTTGATGACATCCTTGGCTACAGAGTGCACTCCAGGATAACCAAGGGTAGAGTGAAATCCAGTCTCCAAATAAAAAGAAAACATTAAAAATGGTGGTGAAAGACCCAGGCCAGAGTAGCACCATGACAGGCCTCAGTCACTCTGTAGGCCACAGGGGCGAGTTCCCAGAATCTAGGGAAGAACAAATAGTACCAGGAAAACCCATAAACTTGCGGCGTGAGTATGACTCAACATTCTTGCAGTCATAGGCCGGATGGCCCAATAAGATCCACCATCTCAGAGTTTTTTATATGTCAACCAATCAAATGAGTGTAAATGCGCATGTCAACCTGTTCAAATGTAACAGCCACTTGCTAAGCCAAATAAGTTAGAAATTCTCCTAGACTTAGCCAGCCAAAACCCTAAGACCAATCAGGAACTGTCCCAGTTTCAGTTTTGTACTCGCTGGCCAGCTGAACATATTTTCTGCAGTCTTTCTTTGTGTTTTTGTTGGACTTATTCTCCTTCTCTGTGTGACCAGACAGATGGGACAGACTCATTCGACTCCTCTCTCCCTCCTGAGAGACAATTTTATGGATGTTAAAGAAAGGGCCTCTAACCTAAAGGTAGAAGTGAAAAAGAGAAAACTAATTATCTTTTGCAGAAATGAATGGCCCACCTTCAATGTGGGCTGGCCCCTGGAATGTATTTTCTACCTGCTCATCATAGGGCGGGCCCAAGATAATATCTTTCAAAATTCCTCCACAGGAAATGAACACTCGGACCAGATACCCTACATTCTAATGTGGCGTGATCTGGTTGAAAAATCCCCTGCCTGGTTAAAACCTTTTCTTCCTCCACAAGATAAATCGTCCACTACCCTGGCTGTTAAGAACAAAGAGGAACCTATTGCCTTCCCCTCCCTACCTTCTGCCCCCTAAATCCGGTCCTGCAGGACTCCCAGCAGGAAGAATTAATTTTTCCTCCCCCTTATCCTCCTCCTCCTTCCTTAAATCCACCCAGCCCCAGGCCATTGGGCAGGCTCAACTTCAGCCCCCAAAGCCATCCCTACCTCCTGTAATTAGCTCTCCCATACTCACAGTCAAGTCCCTCAAGCACCAGCCCTGGAGCCCGAGCTTACAACCCTTCTGCTCAGAGCGATAGGGTCCCCAGACATGGAAGGCAATCAACCTCATCAGTATTGGCCATCTGCCACTAGTGACCTCTATAACTGGAAAATGCAGACACCTAAGTTCTCTGAAAAACCACAGGGCCTAATTGACCTTCTAGACCCCATCCTTTTTACCCACCAGCCCACATGGGATGATTGTCAGCAGCTTTTACAGATTCTATTTATCACACAGGAGAGGGAAAGGATCCTCACAGAAGCTTGGAAACTGGTCCCAGGAATGGATGGGAACCCCACAAATAACCAGGCTATGATAGACACCTTTTTCCCTCTGACTAGACCTAACTGGGATTTTAACACAACAGAAGGGAAGGAGGGACTCCAGGTCTATTGCTGGAATCTAATGGGAGGGGGGTGTCTCAGGGCTGCCGCTCAGTGACCTACCGATTTGGCCAAAGTTAGTGATGTTCAGCAAAGAAAAGATCAAACTCCTGCTGCCTTCCTAGAAAGGCATATACCACAGGTATACTCCCATTGACCCGGAACTCCCAGAAAATAAGACAGCTGTTATTATTAGTTTTGCTAACCAGGCAGCCCCAAACATTAGGAGAAAAATTCAAAAATTAGATAGATTATCAGATAAAAGCCTACAGGAATTGGTAGCACTGGCAGAACAAGACAACAACAACTGAGAGAGCCCAGAGGAGCACCAAGCTCGAGCCTTTGCATCACCCACCAAGATCCTTCTGACGTTCACCCAAGAATCTCCAGGAATGCACAGAAATCCACACAGGAAGCTAACCAGTGAACAAGGTAAGGAGGGACCCCAGCCAGACAGACCTAAACTCCCACACAACCAATGCATGTTTTGCAAAGAAATGGGGCACTGGCATAAGGACTGCCCCAAGAAACCTCCTGTGGTAGTTTGAATATATGTCCCCCAATATATTCAATGTTTTATTACTCTATAGTTTGCATCTGCAATCACCTTGCTAGAGGCAATGTCACTGGGGGCCGGTCTTAAGGTGTGGTGATGGTTTGAGATTCCATTGTAAAGATATGCAAATATGCCTAGCAGGAGCTCCTGAAGTTTGCTGTGTGACCTTTTGGCTGTAGTTTTGCTCTGTGTGCTGTGGTGGCTGGTTGGCTTTCTCTCTCTCTATTTGGCCCTGTGAAGAGCAGGCCGCTTTTCCTGCCTTTATGGAACTTCCCCTGGATCTGTAAGCTTCAATAAATAATATCCCTTCCTCCATAACTGTGCCTGGTCTGAAAGTTCATCTCAGCGAACCTGAAGCTGTCTGCAACAGTAAAGTGGTACCGAGGAGTGTGGGGTGAGATGAACCTGACCGTGTGGATATTCGTCTTTTGGAACCTTTGTTTTGGAGGAATGGGCATGGACTTGGTGTTTGCAACTGAAGGTGCCTTCTGGAGTGGTAAGCCAAGTTTTATGGACTATTCTGATGAGAGTTTGAGAATGCTAAGTGCAGACTGTATTGAACTTCGAGGCTTGGCTTATGAGCTTTCTAAGGGGAAGGAAAGACTGCAGAGGACTTTGTTGGAACTGGGCTACTGGCATAAGGGATGGCTACGTTCTGCTGTCCAGGCCCAGAAAGTTTGATCAAGGTTAAATTTGTAATGGACTGATGTGCTTGGCTAAAGATATCGGACTGAGATTTTAAGATTTTAAGTTGGAAAATCTCAAGCAAGTTAAAAGCAGAGGCACTGAGACTGGTTTTAGGTTACTGGAGCTGCTATTGTCAACACATTAGCAATCTTAAGGAAGGTGGAAGGAAGGTGGCCTGACTTGATTTACATTAAAACAATGGAGAGGATGCCTGAGGAAAGACTGTTAGAAATGCAAACTCTTTGGAAAGAGTTGACTGGAGAAGGAACCTGCTTTTCAAGGCTATGGTTTATTTTGTCCCTGGATTTAGAATATGGCTGTGTCCTGCACACCTGGTATTAGTTTTGGAAATATGAAAAATGCATGGAGTGGTCATGAGTTGCACACGGTTCCAGGAGCCGCTGCTGAGATGCAGCATGAAGGCAGGGCATGAAGACCCTCGGGAATAGGCTGGAAGAGCCTTTTGGAAGATGGACCGTGGTTTGCATGGAGACCTGAAGATGTTTAAGATTATACCAGGACTGTGCAAAAGGGCTACCATGGAGTGCAGTGTTGTCATGGGATGAAAGTTTTTTCCTGGCGACTCTGCCCAGCTGGAGGGGCGGAATTGGAAAACCTGGAGACTGTTAGTCTCTGGTTATATTGAACTTGAACTGCAGAAGTTTGATGACTGTTGATGGTGATTGAGTTTGCATTGTTCTAATCTCTCCTTGCTATGCCTTATACCAGTTAAAAATGTTTACTCTGTGCCTTTACGTGTTGAAATTATTTAACTTGTTTGATTTTACAGGACTCTCACTATCTTAAGTTGATCAAGACTGTGAGAACCTTTGAAATTGGACTGAGTACAATTTACAATGTGTGATAGTTATAAATCTATTGGGGGCCAGGAGCTAAATATATTGGGGGCCAGGGGCGGAATGTGGTAGTTTGAATATATGTCCCCCAATATAGTCAATGTTTTATTACTCTATAGTTTGCATCTGCAATCACCTTGCTAGAGGCAAGGTAACTGGGGGCCGGTCTTAAGGTGTGGTGATGGTTTGAGATTCCATTGTAAAGATATGCAAATGTGCCTAGCAGGAGCTCCTGAAGTTTGCTGTGTGACCTTTTGGCTGTAGTTTTGCTCTGTGTGCTGTGGTGGCTGGTTGGCTTTCTCTCTCTCTATTTGGCCCTGTGAAGAGCAGGCCGCTTTTCCTGCCTTTATGGAACTTCCCCTGGATCTGTAAGCTTCAATAAATAATATCCCTTCCTCCATAACTGTGCCTGGTCTGAAAGTTCATCTCAGCGAACCTGAAGCTGTCTGCAACACCTCCCATGTGTAAAAATTAAAAGTCAGAAAGAGTGTGAGTCCTGGAACTGGGAGATGGGGTTTGGGCCTCCTCCCCAAGCCCAGGGTAACCTTAAAAGTGGAGGGGATTCCAATTACTTTTCTGGTGGATACTGGAGCACAACATTCAGTGCTAACTAAATCACAAGGAAAACTATCAAACAAAAAGTCCTGGGTACAAGGGGCCACAGGTATGAACCAATATTCATGGACTATCCAAAGAACAGTGGACCTTGGCATGGGCTGGGTATCCCACTCCTTCATGGTCATACCTGAATTCCCAATCCCCTTCTGGAGAGAGTTGCTTATCAAAATGGGATCCCAAATCTTTTTTGACCGAGATGGGCCCCACCTCAAAGATAAAAATGGACACCCAATACAGATACTGACCATGCAATTAGAGGATGAGTACAGACTCCATCAACAACCAAGTCTAATAAGGGACATTGCTGAGTGGCTACAGAGGTTTCCCCAAGCCTGGACAGAGACTGGGGTAATGGGACTGGCCTTGCATTGCCCACCCATTTGGGTAGAATTAAAGCCTGGGGCAATGCCCATCAGAGTGAGACAGTACCCTATGTCACGGAAAGCCCATATGGGAATAACCCCCATATCAAGTGGCTCCGAGACATCGGGTACTTGTCCCTGCCATTCCCCATGGAACACTCCACTCCTGCTGGTAAACACACACACACACACACACACACACACACACACACACACACACACCACCAGTCCAGGATCTTAGGGAGATAAATAAGTAGGTGATGGACATCCACCCAACAGTGCCAAACCAATACACTCTTTTAAGTTCTTTGCCTCCATCTAGAGTATGGTACAAGGTTTTGGATTTTAAAGATGCCTTCTTTAGCCTGCCACTGGCAACACAAAGTCAGCCCCTATTTGCTTTTGAATGGCATGACCTGGAACAAGGATTTAATGAACAATTAACTTGGATGCAGCTGCCTCAGGGATTCAAAAACTCACCCACCCTGTTTGACAAGGCTCTCCATGAAGATCTGGGTGAGTACTGACAACTACACCCATATTTAAGCTTGCTACAGTATGTTGATGACATATTAATAGCTGCAGACACAACCAAGGCTTGTCGAGCAGGCACAGAGGAATTATTAACAACTCTGGGAGACCTGAGATAAGGCACTTCTGCCAAGAAGGCCCAAATTTGTTTAAAACAGGTAACTTATTTAGGATATATTCTCAAAGTGGGACATAGGTGGCTATCCCAGGCAAGAAAAGATACTGTGCTAAGTATACCAACACCAAACACTCACAGAGCAGTACAAGAGTTCTTGGGATCTGCTGGATTTTGTAGCTTATGGTTCCCTGGGTTTGCTGAAAAGCCAAGCCTCTATATGAGCTGACTAAAGAAGGAAGCCCCTTCCAGTGGTCCCAAACTCAAGATCAGGCCTTCAATGAAAT
>JAEOAD010002690.1:0-17974 GCA_036365145.1 Orientallactaga sibirica
AGACCTATATTTCTTTATGAGTAAAGCTAATCCATTTTTTCATATGTCTACTAGCCAGTGTGTCCAAAAGCCTTTGCCCATTTTATGGTTTTTTTAAACTGATTTTCAAGAACATTATTATTCATTTTGAGCATGTATTATTGAAATTAGCTCAGCTCTGTTTGTCTATTTTTATTCAAGGTGTTCTTTTCATAGATTTGAGGTTGATAGGACCATATGATACTCTGCTTCATACAAAGATTAGATGTTGGTGACTTAAACTAACTGTAGCTAAGCCAGATCTTATAAAACCTGAAGGAAGGTGTTCAGGATATTGATGCTAGCTGGGTCTGGTGGCACATGCCTTTAATCCCAGCATTTGGGAGGTAGAGGTAGGAGGATCGCCAAGACTTCGAGACCACCCTGAGACCACATAGTGAATTCCAGGTCAGCCTGAGCTAGAGTGAGACCCTATCTCACAAAAGAAACAAACAGGGCTGGAGAAATGGCTTAGCTGTTAAAGCTCATGCCTGCAAAGCCTAAGGACCCAAGTTTGATTCTCCAGGTCCTATGTAAGCCAAATGCACGTGGTGGCACATACATCTGGAGTTCATTTGCAGTGGCTAGAGGCCCTGGCATGCCCATTCTCATTCTTTGTATCTCTCTCTCTCTCCCTTTCTCTGTCTCAAATAAATAAATAAATAAATAAATAAATAAATAAATAAATAAAATTTAAAATGTTCTTTAAAAAAAGAAAATAGGAGCTGGAGAGATGGCTTAGCAGTTAAGGTGTTTGCCTGAAAAGCCAAAGGACCCAGGTTCGACTTCCAGGACCCACGTAAGCCAGATGCACAAGAGGGTACACTCATTTGGAGTTTGTTTGCAGTGGCTGGAGGCCCTGTGTGCCCATTCTCTCTCTCTCTCTCTCTCTCTCTCTGCCTCTTTCTGTATCTCTCTCTCTCAAATAAATAAAAAAAAATTTTAAAAAGAAAAAAGAAAACAAACAAAACAAAACAGAATATTGATGCTTAGCTGATTGAATAAACAAAATAATTAAATTTAGAAAATATGTAAAGTTTATAAATCTTGAGCTTAGATATATATATGTACTCAGTACATGGATCTCTGTGGAGATGTGCCGAACACAGAAGTCATTGTAAGAAACTAGCATTTAAATAGGAGCTACTGATCTTTCAGAGTGATTGTAGAACAAGGATGAGTATGTGTGAGCATTGCCTCACTTTAGGGGGAGAATTCGTAGAGGATGCCTGAAACTTTTGTGTCCAGAAGGGTATGCAGGCTTCTGGAAGGTGGACAGAGATGGCTTGGGCCTGAGGCATGGGACAGGGGTCGGGAGTTCTTTTCAGTTTTCTGCAGTTGTTAGATGCTACCTTGATGAGGATTGCTACCTTGGCAGGAGGCTTGGTTAAAAGGCTTATTTTCAAGTCTGTTTTCCCCCAGAAGAATCTTGGTATTAAATTGTACTTTCTGGTGTCAAATAAATTAATATCCAACAAGAGCAAAGCAAAAAAAAGAATGATAATTAAGGTGTATTTCTGTCAGCTTGTGGTATGGGGCAGATCTTAATGTCTTCTGCAGGCCTCTGTGCTGATGGTTCAGTTCCCAGTGCAGCTGTGCTCAGAGGCCGGGTGGGGAGGGGCTTTGGGAGATAATTGGATCCTGATTAAATTAATCTGTTTTTTGATTCATAACTTAATGGGCCACTGGAAGGCTGCGGAAACTTTAGGAGCTGAAGTCTGTCTGAAGAAAGCAGGTCATTGGTGTGTGCCTTTGAAGGCGATCTCTTGTCCTTGGCCTTTCCTCTCTCCCTCCTTGCTTCCTGTTTCTGTGAGTGTTGTTCTACCACTGCCTCCAGCCATGAGGTTTTCCTCACCACTGGCCCAAAGATGTGCTAGACCAAAACCTTGGAAGCTTTGAGCCAAAATAGATCTACGCTTTTGCTAAGTTGTTATCCTCAGGCATTTTGTCATAGTGGCTGGACACTAACACATCCTCTACCTCTAATAAGCATTTGCTCTAATCAAAACATTGGTTTTCCCCCAGTTTCACTTGCCTTGTGGGCTGAAGCTAGGTTATAACTCTTCTTTGTCTCGGCTGAGGATTAAGGAGTGTGCTGCTGTTACTTTTCTGTGAGTGCTCACAGCTCTCTAACATCCTGGCTGGGTGACTTGCTAAGGTGAGTTGTTCTTAGAAGCACACATCTACTTTGCCTCAGGACAGGGGCTGCCATTTTCACTTAGTGAGGGTATGATGCTGCTTGGGCACCCTTCCTCCAACACCTCAGCGCTTTACCTGACATTAGCATTTTTCAGGCTGCCCCTGACCTCTTAATGGTATTCTTTTTTTCTAGTACTAAAACAATAAGGAGAATATTTTTCAAATAAAAATATATTTCTGAGTATAAAAGTAGTATATGGTCATTGTTGAACTCTAGAGAAAAATCTTAAAGTTAGAAAGAAAAAAATAACATATCATCTATAATTTGCCAGGTATGGTGGCCCATACCATTAATCCCAACACTTGGAGGGCTGATGTAGGAGGACTGCAGTGAGGTGAAGGCCAGGCTGGGGCTACAGAGTGAATTCCAAGTCAGCCTGAACTGAAACCCTATCTTGAAAAAAAAAAAAAACAAAAGGGCTTTCATTTTCCAGAAGGGCCTACTGCCATTGCTTGGGCAAGAGCTCTGTGTTCCTTCCTTCTCTTAAATTCTGGTTCTTTCAATGCCCAGAAACCCTTCCAGATGTACAAGAGCTTTGCCTTTCTTCCTTCTCTTAATTCTGTTCATAGTCTAGTAAAATAAAATCTCTCTAAACTTAAAAAAAAAAAATAGAGGCTGGTGGGATGGCTTACTGGTTAAGGCACTTGCCTGCAGAGCTTATGAACCCAGGTTCGATTCCCAGGACCCATATAGGCCAAATGCACAAGATAGCACATGCATCTGGAGTTTGTGGCTAGAGGCCTTGGCATGCCCATTGTCTCTCTGTCTCTCTCAAATAAATAAAATAT
The DNA here is from genome assembly GCA_036365145.1 of Orientallactaga sibirica. Classification (NCBI taxonomy): domain Eukaryota; kingdom Metazoa; phylum Chordata; class Mammalia; order Rodentia; family Dipodidae; genus Orientallactaga; species Orientallactaga sibirica. The sequence goes on from JAEOAD010002690.1 coordinate 3,007, forward strand.
TTTTAAAAACAAACAAAATAAAATTAATTATGATTCCAACAATAGCTTAGTAAAGATTTAAACATTTTGGTTTATTTCATCATTCAGTGGGAAAACCCTCAAATTGGTTTCTGGCAAATGTCTTCAAATTAAATGCTTTTTGTTTGCTTGTTTGTTTTTGTTTTTTTTTTTTTTTTTTTTTTTTTTTTTTGAGGTAGGGTCTTGTTCTAGCCCAGGCTGACCTGGAATTCACTATGTAGTTTCAGGGTACCTTGAACTCACAGCAATCCTCTTCCCTTTACCTACCAAATGCTAGGATTAAAGGTTTGCACCTCCATGCCCAATTCAAACCAAATTTGAAAAGGTAAATGTTTTCTGTTGTCACCTCTAAAAATCTTCAAATTTAATACCAGGTTCTTCTACCATATTGTCATATTGGCAAAAAGAGGGAAGGGAACTGATATCTTTTTAAATTTTTGTTTATTTACTTGAGAGAGAGAGAGAATGGGCATACCAGGACCTCCAGCAACTGCAAACAAACTGCAGATATGCACCACCTTGTGTTTCTGCTTATGTGGGTCCTGGGGAATAAAACCTGGGTATTTTGGCCTTGTAGGCAAAGTCATATCTGCATCCTGAACTGATATGTTTTTATTGCTACTTTGTATGAGCTTATAATAGTTACTAAGTAGATATTATTTTCATTTTCAAATAAAAAAAAACTTTGGGAAAGTATATGATTTCTTTGTACAAGACTAAGTAACAACTTCAAGGTCACAAAATTAGGATGTAGAAAGAGATGGGGCTGGAGAGATGGCTTAGCGGTTAAGGCACTTGCCTGCAAAACTTAAGGACCTAGGTCTGATTCCCCAGTACCTACATAAACCAGGTGCACAAGGTGGCACATGCATCGGAAGTTCATTTGTAGAGGCTAAAGGCCATGGCATGCCCATTTTCCTGCTACCCCCTCTCATAAATAAATAAATAAATAAATAAATAAATAAATAAATAAATAAATAAAGCTTGTAAGTTCATAAATGACAAGATAGAAAGGAATAAACAATGAGAAGAAGATGCCATATCACTTCAGAATGGAATATGAAAGAGGAGTTTTAGCTACAGAGAATCACAGGGAGCTGACACCTCCAAGCAGCGTTGACTTCGGGCACAGAACATGCAAGGAGGCAGACAAACTTTAACATTCTGCTTGCACTCTTCCTCAGGAGAACTATTATGTGGAAAAGATGCTTAGAAAACAGACCCCTGTTCTCATTGTCTGTATTAGCTGACTTCTCTGAGTTGCCTGAAACCCAGGGGACCACGCATATGGTTAATGTCATCACACAACCCTAGAAAGAGAACTATTGACTTTTTAATATTGTCTCTAGTAATTCTTCTGTGCATATGTCTGCCTGTGCACACGCCACCAAGATACATCTCCATCCCTATTTAAACTTTTATGTATTTTATTTTATGTTTCTTAAGTATTTCAGGCTGTCCTTAATCTTGTCATCTTGCCAGCTCAGCCTCCTGAATAGCTGTGGATTCAGGCATAAGCCATTTTGTCCAGCTAACATTTTGAGGATTTTGATGTTTATTACCAATCTGCTTTTAAAAATTTTACTTTATTTTATTTATTTGAGAGAGAAGAAATGGGCGCACCAGGGCCCTCAGCCATTGTAAACAAACTCCAGATGCATGCACCACCTTGTGCATCTGGCCAGGTTTTGGGGCACTGAACATGGGTCCTTGGGCTTTCCAGGCAAACAATAACAACTAAATTTCTTCATCCCTCAATCTGCTTTTTGAGGCTTTTACTACTTACTTTTCCACCACTGACCATGAGGTGTCTATCTCATTATTCATCAACTTAGAATAGTGTTTCCCAAAAGGTCAAAGGGGAATTACAGCAAGTCTTCCCAATATATTTCTTTAAAATTTTTTGGTGGATTATTTTTATCCCAATAAATTTCAAGGGTACTGATGCTTCAGTGGGCAACACCATTCTACTGGTGTGTATGATTGTTTTTGTTTTAGACACTCAGGATAGTTAAAAGATTTTATATTGTTTTCTTTGATGTTCCTTTCATTAGCAATGAGATGCAGTTTTTTCTTCCTTAAAATGGCTTTGCAGTTTGGCTCAGTGTGTGTCCAACATCTCCTCCTTCTTTTATACAAGACAGGGGAGGCCTCTTGACTCTGCAAAGAACTCCAAATGCATGTGGCTTTTTAACCATCTGGTTTTGCATGTGACCTGGAAATTAAACCCAGGCCCAGGTGGGCCATTTTGTCTAACCACAGATCTTTGGCCCTTTTTTCTTTGGGACTCAGGGGAGGCTGACCTAGAATACATTGTGGTCTATGGTGTCCAACCTCCATGATCCTCCAGGTTTTCTACTGCTGGGATTAAAGGATGTGGTCTAAAGACCTTCCTTTTTTTTTTTTTTTTTCCACACCCACACAGGTACCATCCCCTAGAGGGTGCATTCTGAATGCTTATGCGGAGAGAGGCTTGGAGTAGAACCTTGGCCAACATGCCTAGAGAATGATTATAAAAGGTAAACAAATGGGTGCGCCAGCACAGGGTGGAAACCAGATGGCTATAGGGTTTAGCATTGCACCCTTGTGTCACTTTGAAACGTGGGATAAGAACCAGTGTTTTAGGCAGGAGGCATTAAGGTTTTTTTAAAAAATATATTTTATTTTATTCATTTGAGAGAGAGAGAGAGAATGGGCACACCAGGGCCTCCAGCCACTGCAAATGAACTCCAGACACATGCACCACTTTGTGCATCTGGCCAACATGGGTACTGGGGAATCAAAACTGGGTCCTTAGGCTTCTCAGGCAAGTGCCTTAACCTCTAAGCCATCTCTCCAGCCCTTCTTTTGTTTTTCATAGATCTTTTTTTTCTGTTAGTGTCTGAAGTACAATGTATTGATCAAAACATGCATACACTCTATATATGATATAAATGTGTTCCTGTGATATTGTTCAGCACTCAGCCATGTTGTATTCATGTATTCAGATAAATCCATCTCTTACCCTCTGAACTGCTCCTGAAGATGACTTTCACAGTGAAATCTTATATGCATCATCTCATTGTTTTATTCTAGGAGTGGTCTGGAGCTCACAATGATCCTCCTACCTCTGCCTACAGAGTGCTGGGATTAAAGGCATGTGCCACGATGCCCAGCTTCTTTTTTGCCTCAAAGTACAAAACCTGCCTCATGGAGGAAGGATATGCCCTTTTTGAATATTGTGGTACAGAGGCAGCCTGTGCCACGATGCCCAGCTTCTTTTTTGCCTCAAAGTACAAAACCTCCTGCCTCATGCACTCAAGTGGTGGGATTATACTTGTGTGCCAACATACTAAGCTTATTTGCCCTTTTAAAATAGTTTTAAAAATATTTTTATTCTTTTTTTTAAATAAATATATATTTTTTATTTATATTATTCTGATTTTACATTCATAGTATTGGTTCCATTGTCCTCCTCTCCGTCCTCCCACTTTCAAAGGGGCCCTCATCAATGGGGAATGTGGATCATGCATTGTGAGTTCATTGCTGGAACTGGAAAATATTTTTATTCTTAATAATAACCTTATAATGTAATGTTAGACCCATTTTGCAAGTCAACACACCAAGGGTTACTGATATAAATAGGTTGCTGTCAGTCAAAAAGCTACTAAGTGTGCCCCGGCCGGCGGGGTTCAACAGGGGCTCGAGGGGAGGCTGTTAACCTGGATGAGGGACAAGCAGACACAAAGAATGGAGCCAAGACAAAATGCTGATCAAGGCTCAAAGTTTATTGCAAAAGTCTCAGCTTATATATTAGTAAGCAAAACAAAGAAGCTCCTGAGGGCGGAGACCTTGATCCAGTTACACAGCTGCACAGGAGAGGAAACCTCAGATAAATGTCTATCAATGATATTCCTTGTGGCTAAACACCCAGCTGCACAGGGAGGGAAACTAGATAAATGTCTATCAATGATATTCCTGTGGCTAAACACCTGCTCTAAGAGCAGCAGGGTTGCTAGGATACCCAGCTGAGGAATGTATGCACAAGGTCATGGGGGTTACAGCAGTCCTATATATCTTTAAGTTACTCATTATTCTTATCTACAGGTCAGGGTAGGGTCTCTGGGAAGGCTTAGTTATGTAGTTGCTCACAGACACCAACAAGCTGAAATCTAACTTAGAAGATGCAGTTTTTCTTCCAAATGGCTGCAGTTTGGCTCAGTGGTATCCCAACATCTCCTCCCTTCTTTTATACAAGACAGGGTCTCCAGTCAAGCGGTGGGCTTTAACCAAGTGGGGAGAAGTGACCTGGCTCCTCCGTGGGTCATTTTTATCGCCCACAGATTTGGCCCTTGGTACCTTTTGGGGGGGAGGCAGGGCCTATATAATTATTATGTATGGTACCAACCTCCATGCAAGTCAGGTTTTCTCTCATTTTTCAGATGTGGTCAGTAAGACCTTCCTTGTGTTTTTTTTCCACACCCACATTGGTACCCATCCCCCTAGGGGGTGCATAAGTCTGAATGCTTATGCGGTTCCCGGAGGCTTGGAGTATTGAACCTTGGCCAACATGCCTAGAATGATTATAAAAGGTAAACAAATCTACAGGGTTTACAGTGGCTATAGGGTTTACAGAAACTATAAGTTTTACAGACATTAGGTTTTACAGAAATTATAAGTTTTAAAAAGAAAACAAATTTACAGGGTTTACAGTGGCTATAGGGTGTACAGAGACTATATGTTTTACAGACATTAGGTAAACAAATTTACAGGGCTTATAGTGGCTATAGGGTTTACATTCATTGTTAGGGGAAGGTCTCAGCGGGAGGCAGGTCCTCAGTCGCGATTCCTCAGCTTGCCAGCTCCAGTCTGTGATAGTGGACCTGTTGAGCTGCTGGAACACTTGAGCTCTGGAAGCTGGAGTACCAGGACTCAGTCATTCTGATTGGCATAATTAAGTCAGGAGAACACATGACAATAAAGACTACATTGGAGGAGTAATACAATTGGTGATAATATACTAGGTACAACTAAGAGTAAATTTCATTAGGTGATTGACCCACCTGGGCCCAAGTACAAAAGGATAAGGGAGGGGCAGACATGTACAAAACTTAAAATAATTTTCTTTTAGAGTACTTTTCATAATTTTGTTTGAGGCCACCTTTGGGACCCAAGATGGGCTGTATCTCTGATTATTTATTTTGGTATATACTGAAGAACCAAAAAAGAAATCAATTAACCTGTTACATTTAATCTCTGCAACACCATTTGTTTGCCTGACTCAGGCATAGCCACCTCTGTATGTTGAAACAAGTTGTAATTGCATTGCTGAAATAAGCCTCCTGGAAATTTTTGAGTTTATTATTTCCCTTAATTACTGTTGTAAACCAAGTTAAAGTTTTTTCTTTTTTACTTAGAAGACATCATTTATTAGCCAGATGACAGTACTGTCATTATACAATCAGACATTTATTCAACCCAGGCCTAACTAGCTAAGGAATGTGTTGACCTCTAACTCTGTAATCTATGTTTGCCCAGCAGTAAATTTCCCCTGCTTAAGCCAAATGAGAATCTGAGAAAGAAACTGCTTGGGAGATACTTAAGGCATCAAAAAATCTTTTGCAGCCTTAATAGGATCACCAAAAGACAAATGACTATATGAAATAACAGATATTTTCTTTTGTAAACCTTGTAAATTTATGTTAAGATTATTAAGATTTTAAATACCCCAAATATGATTTTTAACCTTTTACCATATAGTAGCAGTCCCATTGTAGGATAAAGGAGTAATGCTCATGACAGAACAATTGCTTTTGAACCACCAGATTGACAACCTGTCTTTTTAATACATAACAGCATTTTTTAGAGCATCTATCCTGACTGACAGCTTTTAATCAATATCTATCTGTGAAGAAAAAGTTTGAGAAAAATTTTAATCAGTCCAATAACATAGCTTTTGGGGAGTTTTATACCTGTAGGACCTTTTAGAGATACTCAGCCATGGGGGCCTCTGGTTTTTATAACAGACAAATTTTGTAAACCATTTATTGACCTGAGATGTAACTCATTAATTGACCTGAGATGTAACTTATTTATTGACCTGAGATGTAATTCCCAGTTTCCATTCCCTCCCCCACACAAGAATTGGGACCGAGGCTTCAGCGGTGGGCTTAATGTCTCTTTTGGCTGTGGCCATCAGCACCTGTGAAAAAGGGAGTGAAAGAGGGGAGGGAACTGTCCCATGTTATTAAGTCAAGGGAGAAGTGTCCGTCCATAGGGAAACAATTAACATATAGACATACAAATATGACAGAAACACATAGGGCCCAATAACATAGACACACGAATATGACAGAAACAGAGGGCCCAAGAAAAGCTATGCATGCTTCAGAACCAAATTTAAAAGGAGAAAGAGAGAGAGCGCTCAGATACTCACCAGACCGGTCTGAGAAGAATTTTTCGAGTCTCAGTCTTGGGTTTGCTTGGGTTTCTCAGTCAGGGAATCAAAGGAAGTGTCAAGTCCCCCACACGAGTGTTTGGGGACCCCCAGGGTTGTGTGACATTTACCAGAATCATAACAAAGGCAGTTATGTTATCAGGAGCACATAGTTGGATAGGAAACAATTATCACAGGCAATGGAGGGAGATGTTAGGCATTTTTGTATATTAGTTATATTAACCATGTGAGAGAATTAAATATTAATGAGTCAATTTTAACCTTAAGATACAGTTAAAATGTTGACAAATAGGAACTTAATTAACTTTATTGGGTACTCTAAATTTAGTCTTTTTTTTTAACCATCATCATGACCAGATTAATATCAACAAGTTAAAGTTGTAAATTTACAAACTGAATACCATAGTAACCTTCTATCAGTTAGAGCCATGCTTTTATTAGTTTGATGTAAGCCCTAGGTTGATAATCACTTTATTGTATCTTAAAAGATCTGCAATCTGGTTAAGTGTTTTGTCTTTAACCTTGTTCAAGTTTACTTAATATCTACAGTTACATATTTTTATCTTACAAACTATGTAACCACTCTGTAACAATCTTTTTTATTAAATAGTTACCAACATTTAAAGTTTTTCTCGGTTTAACTTTTTTTTTTTTTAGTTTATTTATCTTATTATTATTATTATTATTATTATTATTATTATTATTATTGGTTTTGTAAGGTAGGGTCTCACTCTGGTCCAGGCTGACCTGGAATTTACTATGTAGTCTCAGGGTGGCCTCGAACTCTCGGTGATCCTCTTACCTTTGCCTCCCGAGTGCTGGGATTAAAGGCGTGCGCCATCACGCCCGGCTAGTTTATCTTATTATTACCAGCGAAAACTTTTATTGTTTTTACCATGAGGCTTTTAATAAAAGGCCTTACGAAATATCTTTAAAGAGTAGATCAGACTTGACTTTTGAAACACATTATGAAAGTAGATTTGAACATTATTAAAAAATTTTTAACAAATTTAGTATTAAGCACATATTCAAATTTAAATATAATTCTTGAGACTGTTTTTTTTTTGTTGTTGTTTGCTTGCTTTTTTTTTTTGTTGTTGTTGTTGTTGTTAGTAGTCCCAGAAAAGCATAGAGAGACAAAGTAAGCTTAAAACAGTTGTAAATACTTATAAGAAATTTACATCTACTTATAGTAATTTGGTATTTACCCATATTTTGAAATTTTGTTAGTAGTACCAGAAAAGTATAGAGAGACAAAGTGAACTTAAAACAGTTGTAAATACTTTTAAGAAGTCTATATCTACTTATAATAATTTTGTATTTACCCATATTTTGAAATTTTGTTAGTAGTACTAGAAAAGCATAGAGAGGCAAAAGTGAGCTTAAAACAGTTGTAATACTTATAAGAAGTCTATATCTACTTATAATAGTTTGGCATTTATCCATATTTTGAAATTTTGTTAGTAGTCCCAGAAAAGCATAGACAGACAAAATAAGCTTAAAACAGTTGTAAAGAAGTCCATATCTATTTGAGACTGTTTTTTTTTTTTTTTTGTTGCTGTTAGAAGTTTCTAAACTCTGCAAGCCAGCGAAGCTAAGAAAGAGTTTTTTTTTTTTTTTTTTTTTTTTTTTTTTTTTAAATAAAGCCTATTATCTCCTTGTTTACCTTGCTGGAGGCGCCTGAGCCCAGGTGGGGTAGGCACGCCCCTGAGTCTGGGCTTTGCATTCAGCTGTGAATGGAGAAAGGGAAGGGGCTTATGATGATAGTGAGACTGAAGGATGTCACTAATCAGGTTTCAATAAGAGAAGGCGATAAAAATCTTTTAAACAATCACCCATGTGACTCCATCGTTACTCATTGATAGTGTCTTTTTTGGGGGAACCATGGACATTTTTTAAGAGAACAAGAAATTTAACTTGGGTTCCCTGCATCTTAAGCACCTTAAGCCCTAGAATAAACAATGCCGGTTTGTTTAACGTTTGCTAAAAAGAAAAGCCTGCAGGAGCCTAAGCCTTGCCCCCAGGTGTGAGCTTTCATCTTTGTTGCTGCCTGTGGCTTTTGAATAGCTTTTTTTCTGTCACAGTTTTTTTTTTTTTTTTTCCCTTGGGGAGAGCTAGTGTTTTTCACGATAGAGAAAGTTTAGAAACGTTAAGACCAAAGGGCAATATTCCTGGGCCATAAATAGCCCGGGGGATTTCCCGGTGGTCCCAAACGCAAGCCTGACCACAAGTTAAAGAATCCGGCAGTCGCCCTAAAGGCTTTTACTGGCGATCGTGACCGGTTTGTAAATTGTAAAAGAGAAATAGATAGAAGGTTATTGCCAACACCCGGTCGTGCTGTCAGGATTTAAACAATGAGCTCGGGGCCTTCAGTCAATGCCAGAGAGTAGCCCTGGCCGAGAGACTTCAGTTGCCCTGTCGCCTTGATTCAAATCCACGGCTTAAACCGAAAACAAAGAATGAAATAAGAAAACAGTGTCTGAGAGGGAGATCTGTCTTTTTCTTTGAGATGGAAAAAGTCTGTTTTTCTTTACATTACACCTCTCCTAATTCCTCAGTGGGGAGGCTAGCCCCCGCGGGCTTGTTAATTTATGTTTCTCTGATGGAGAAAGGGACAGTTTGTTTTTTCTTTACATTATCTCTCATCTGACCGTCAGTGGGGCAATTATTACCTTCTCACTGGGGGGGCAGCCCCTCCTGGGCTTGTAGTTTTTAGCCTTTCTCTGATGGAGAAAGGGAAAGTTAGCTTTTTCCCTAACTGGGGAAACAAACTCTGCCTAGTTTTTTAATGGCAAGACAACCATATGAAACTTCACCTAAGTCCGTCAATAAAGAGACAATTTCTTCATTGGGGAGGCAGCCCACCCTGGGCCTGTAAATCCCAAGGGGAGGATGTCCCCAAAGGATCACCCGATTTTCTTTGTGCCTTGAGGTTCATAAACTATGAACATATATGGCTTGTCCCGAGACATTCGTCGCTATTCTTACCTTACCCAGGTCTGTATTACAGGCGGGCTTTCCTGCAGTGACCCACTGTGGATCTTCACTCACCAACGAGGTGGCGATCCAATGCTGAAGAGACGGCCGTCCTTCCTTGCGACGCCCAAGTCAGTCCTCGTACCTCAAGTCCCACATCTGGGCGCCACTTGCCCGGCCGGGCGGGGTTCAACAGGGGCTCGAGGGGAGGCTGTTAACCTGGATGAGGGACAAGCAGACACAAAGAATGGAGCCAAGACAAAATGCTGATCAAGGCTCAAAGTTTATTGCAAAAGTCTCAGCTTATATATTAGTAAGCAAAACAAAGAAGCTCCTGAGGGCGGAGACCTTGATCCAGTTACACAGCTGCACAGGGGAGGGAACCTCAGATAAATGTCTATCAATGATATTCCTTGTGGCTAAACACCCTGCTCTAAGAGCAGCAGGGTTGCTAGGATACCCAGCTGAGGAATGTGCCTTGCACAAGGTCATAGGGGGGGTTACAGCAGTCCTATATATCTTTAAGTTACTCATTATTCTTATCTACAGGTCAGGGTAGGGTCTCTGGGAAGGCTTAGTTATGTAGTTGCTCACAGACACTCAGGAAGCTGAAATCTAACTTAGAAGATGCAGTTTTTTCTTCCAAATGGCTGCAGTTTGGCTCAGTGGTCTCCAACAAAGTGGCAGAACCTAAATAAATAACAACTTATGCAGACATGCCCCACTTTTGTGTATCAAAGTGGTTCCCAAAAGAAAGGAAACTAGTGTTCATCGAGAGTCACAAGGCACTCTTCATAGTTTTTCTAGTTTAGTCATGCAAGTTCCTGTTTCTGAAACCATGTGAACAGTGAGTCCAGGAAGCAGATATTTTTTCCTTCCTTTTTCAATAACATAATATAGAATCTATGCCCTCGAGTTTCTTAGGCTCATTCCAACGCTGTAGTTTATGAGGTGCATGACTGCACACAAATTACCTAAATTCTGTCTTCAATTTCTCTTTTTCCTAAATGAGGGTTGATAATAGCAACAGCTTCAGAGTGGAGGAGTAAGTAAAGAATCTATACAAAGCACTGAGTTCTTGAACTACCTTCAAAGCAGCAGATTGTGCCAAAGTGTGCATGAGAGGTTAATTCGGAGAATGGGAATCTAATGGCAGTTCTACTTTGTAGTTATGTCGTCCCCAAGCCAGTGTATCCCCATTCTTTCATATTCAGTTCTATCAACTGCAAAATGATGAAGATAGTAATGTCTTTACAGATATTGGAAACTCTGCAATGCTATAGAAAATTGTTGCCTCATTAAGTGTGTGTGTGTGTGTGTGTGTGTGTGTGTGTGTAAATATTTCTTAAGGAGGTTACTGTTCTTCCCCTAATTAACAAAAGCAGCTTTCGAGGGGTATGGTGGCGCAGGCCTTTAATCCCACCACTAGGGAGGCAGAGTTAGGAGGATCTCTGAGAGTTCGAGGCCACCTTGAGACTACATTGTGAACATAATGAATTCCAGGTCAGCCTGGGCTACAAGAAGTCCCTACCTAGAAAAAAAAAAAAAAAGAAAAGAAAAGGAATCGAGAAAGCAGCTTTACACTCCAGAGGCCTTATTTTTATACCAATTAGTCCAGAATCTCTTCAGCCACACAGGCTCCTTCCCACTGGTTTTCATAGGCCACAGCTCTGCAGACGTGGCCTGGCATCAGTGGAACCCAGTGCTTTTCTGTGGCTTCTTTCTTTCTTTTTTGTATGTTTGTTTTGTTTTGTTCGTTAAGTCAGGGTCTCATATAGCCCAAACTGGCCTCAAATTTGAAACCCTTTTGTCCTATAATTCAATCAAAGCCTAACATGTGGTTTCTTTCAGCATTTCCAAGAGTGTTGATCAGTCCTGTTGTTGCTATACAAATACCTAAAAGAAGCAACCTAAATGGAAAAATGTTGTTTTGGCTCACTGTTTCAGAGATTTCCATCTATGATAGGCTAGCAGGCTGGTAGGATTTTAGTCCGCAGTCATGAAGTGAGGCAGAATATCATAGTCATGGTAGAATGTGGGAGAGGAAGCTGTTCACCTCATGCTGGACAGGAAACAGAGAAATAATGACAGGAAGGGGTCAAGCCAAGATACACTTTCAAAAGTATACCCCTCAGCAATGCTTCTTCCAACTAACCCCCTTCCTTCCATATTTTCACAACCTCCTAATAGTGTCTTTAAAGTTTTGTTTGCTTTTGAGACAGAGTCTTTCTGTGTAACTCTGGCTGGTCTGGTGCTAACTATATAAATCAAGCTGACCTCAAACTCATGGCAATCCTCCTGCCTTAGCATGTCAAAGCTAGGATTACAGATCTGTGCCACCATGCCTGGCTAGTCTTTTGAAATTTTGATTCCATAAAAAATTAAAGCAAGGCTAGAAAGATGGCTTAGCGGTTAAGGTGCTTGCCTGTGAAGCCTAAGGACCCATGTTCGACTCCAGATCCCTTGTTATCCAGGCACACAAAGGTCAGGCAAGCACAAGGTCACACATTTCCAAAAGGTGGCACAAGTATCTGGAGTTCAATTGCAGTGGCTGGGGCCTTGTCACACCAATTCTCTCTCTCTATCTCTCTCTCTCTAAGATAAAAATTTAAAAATTAAACCATTGATTAGGTCAGAGCCCTCAAGATCACTCTGGAAATGTCATTCATAATTACACCCAGAAGTGTGATTTGCTAATCTTGGAACTTCTTAGTCTAAACTTGTCAATCAAAATAAACTATCATAATAAGCTAGCAGAAATGAAATCCTTGCCCTAATCATTGAACCAGAAATATTAAATATTAAGGAAATAGAGAAACAATGTAATCCTTCTTTGGCAGGTACTTAAATGTATATAATTGTAAATATAAAAATATCACCTGAAAATATAAATTATTATTATTTGAAAAGTCCACCTCTCAAAATATTATCAGTTTGTTCTCCTACCATAATTAATGAGAATTTCTTTTTAATCTAAAAAAACTTGGCCTTCTTGAAATTTAATTTTTTTCTTTTTCTTTTGAATTCAAGACTTTATTGTAATAGTGGAGAGGAAGAAGCATGGCAGAAAAGGAGAGGCAGGCAGTACATACTTGAGAGAGACAGAGAGGAAGAGAGAGGGGACTAAAGAGAGAAAGAAGGAGGAATTGAGAAGGGAAGAATGTTTTTTCTATGGGATAGAACATCCCTCCTCAAAGTGGAGTCCATCATTTTAATTTGTTTCTCTGTTTACAGACTTTTGGCATCTTAAATTCTTTGGCCACTGGTGCTTCTACTGATTTAGAAATGTCTTCATGCAATTGTTTAGGTCTGTTGTAACTATGCTCTTATTCACAGAACTTATAGAAATAAAGGCTATCTCAAATCAAATGATTCAGATTATCAAATTAGTAAAATTCTTGGAAATTGTAACATGATAAAAAATTTCTTTCTGTTGTGTTTTTCTTTTAGTCAGAGGTTGAAAAGATCATTGCAGTTGCCTGGGACATTTTTCAACCCCTTCTCTTTGGACTGATTGGAGCAGAGGTATCTATTGCATCTCTCAGGCCAGAAACTGTTGGTAAGAATTTCAAAGCAGTTCTTGTGCTAAAATAAAACCCATGATTACAATTGTTACAATTATGTGAAAAGTAATTATAATCTACATCTTTTAGAGTGGTTATCTAGAAAATAATGTTTATTAATGTAAGATAGTGAAAATTCAGGCCTTAAATTTTATTCCAAAAATAATAATCTTCATTTAGTTTTATTCTGATCAAAGGCTGGAATTTTAAAGATAACCAGTTGGTTTTATAATATATGCTCATGGAATAGAACAGTTTTTGTTTCTTCATTCTTTTATCCACTCATGCATTCAAGCAGTGCCACATTAACTATCGTGAATCACAGCAGTGACTTTCCAGTTAATTTGTGTGCCTCCATCTAACCCAGAGTACCATTGCTTGACTCCTTGTGCCTCCTTCTGAATTGTGAATATTTGCCCCTTATTTTTGTACATCTTTTAATAGCCTTTCTACTATTTCTTCTCTTTAGAATTTATACTTTTTCATTCCAACGCTGTAGTTTATGAGGTGCATGACTGCACACAAATTACCTAAATTCTGTCTTCAATTTCTCTTTTTCCTAAATGAGGGTTGATAATAGAAACAGCTTCAGGGTGGAGGAGTAAGTAAAGAATCTATACAAAGCACTGAGCTCTTGAACTACCTTCAAAGCAGCAGATTGTGCCAAAGTGTGAGAATGGGAATCTAATGGCAGTTCTACTTTGTAGTTATGTCGTCCCCAAGCCAGTGTATCCCCATTCTTTCATATTCAGTTCTATCAACTGCAAAATGATGAAGATAGTAATGTCTTTACAGATATTGGAAACTCTGCAATGCTATAGAAAATTGTTGCCTCATTAAGTGTGTGTGTGTGTGTAAATATTTCTTAAGGAGGTTACTGTTCTTCCCCTAATTAACAAAAGCAGCTTTCGAGGGGTATGGTGGCGCAGGCCTTTAATCCCACCACTAGGGCGGCAGAGGTAGGAGGATCTCTGAGAGTTGGAGGCCACCCTGAGACTACATTGTGAACATAATGAATTCCAGGTTAGCCTGGGCTACAACAAGTCCCTACCTGGAAAAAAAAAGAAAAGAAAAGGAATCGAGAAAGCAGCTTTACAGTCCAGAGGCCTTATTTTTATACCAATTAGTCCAGAATCTCTTCAGCCACACAGGCTCCTTCCCACTGGTTTTCATAGGCCACAGCTCTGCACACGTGGCCTGGCTTCAGTGGAACCCAGTGCTTTTCTGTGGCTTCTTTCTTTTTCTGCTTATCATCTATCACATGTTTCAGGATGCTATCCCAGCTATTGGAGTGCTTAATTCATGAAGTACGTTTATTTATTTATGAGAGAGAGAGAAAGAGACAGATAGAAAGAAAGAATGGGTGCACCAGGGTCTCCACCCGCTGCAAATGAACTCTAGACATATGCACCTCCTTGTGCGTTTGGCTTAAGTGGGTCCTAGGGAATCGACCTGGATCCTTTGGCTTAGCAGGCAAGCACCTTAACTGCTAAGCCATCTCTCCAGCCCTGTTTTCTTACTTAGCAAGAATCTTGCCCTTCACTTGCTTCTTTCCAGCAATGCAAAGTGCATGCTGGGTAATGTTACAGACTTCCGATATTGCCGTGATAATACTCCTAACTAAGGAATTCTTGTGTCCTTCTCTTCCTCCTCCTCCACCTCTTCCTTCTTTTCTTGATGTGGTCTATCAGTGTAGCTCAGGCTGGCCTGAGCTCAGGGTCTTTCTGCCTCAGCCCAGTATTGAAGTTGCAGGCATGTTCCATCGCGCCTGGCTAGGGCATGCATTCATTGTGAGTGAATAGCACTCATTCCCTTAACATCTACAGTATCACTCATCTTGCAGATTCACGTGAATGTAGCCAAAGGAACAACTCCATCTTTTCTAAAAGGTGAAAAGAATATATACCAGTGCCTCTCCTTCTGCCTTTATATTGGTCATTTTGGTGAAGTACCCGAAAATGGCTATTTTATGTGT
>JAEOAD010002306.1:0-18155 GCA_036365145.1 Orientallactaga sibirica
ACCACAGGAGTCCTGTGTCTGCTCTATGGGGAGGTGGGAGGAATGATCCCTGTGAGCTGCAAAGTTTCTTCTTCAGTACAGCTGCATCCTACTCCCCTCTGCAAGCCACCCTCCTGTCAGGAATGGTGGATGGCTCTGCCCCCCTCCCATGCCCAGGCAGGTGGAACAGCCCATGACATCACAGTGCTGCAGCTCTAACATAGCATGGGGGAAATTGTAAACTTAAAGTCAGGGAGGTGAAATGGTGAAGAGGAAGCAGCAGAGTTCATTTTCCTGATCCTCTGTCTGGTGAGATGGTGGTGGAGGAGGTGACCATGGAGATCTGCTTGCAATTCAGACCTGTCCACATCAAGTAGGTGGGTCAGGCCAAGTAGAGGGGCCACCTGAGCTCCTGGTGGCACTGCAAGGACCCAGTTTCAGCATGCCACCCACAAGTGTCTTCACCTCTCCATGTCGATTTTCTAATCTCAGTGTGGTGTGCTTACAGACATTGCCTTCATTTTCCTGTGTATATGGACAGAAAGTGAAAACCAACAGTGTTAGGTAGTAAATACTAGAAGGAAAAGCAGGAAGGAGAATTAAGTGAGGTCTTGGCTTTACTAGCCTCTGGCCTTAACCCCAAATTTTAAGAGCCTTTGGGATGTGAGAAATGAATATCCAACACTACTGAATGTGATTAAGTAAAGTGAGATTGTCCTAAGTTTAATAAGTTCACTCTAGTTTGGGAAAAGGTGTTTACGTAAGGTACCGTGGTGATAGGCAGGTAGAGATTGTTAGAGAGTCATTAGATCTGTGAAGAGATGGAGGGGCAGGCTGGTGTCAGGAAAATCCTGACACTTCATGAGTGGAAGACTAGGTTAGTTATTGAATGTCTAGGTTACATGAAATATGAAGATTCACCATGGTAAAATTGTCAGAATTTTTGGTTTCATTTCTTAAGCCTGGTCTCACTCTAGCCTGGCTGACCTGGAACTCAATGTGTCAACCAAGATAGCCTCACACTCACAGGGATCTTCCTACTTTAGCCTTTTTTGTACTGGGAGTAAAAATGTGGGCCACCCTACCTACCTCATGGAATATTTATAGTAATAGGATGAAAAAGTTATAAATCTAGGCATTTTAAGTACATTCATGGAAACATCAAGAAGGAGTTTTCAAAGCAGAGAAGTCTCTGCTAGAGGCCTCAGGTGTTTTGTGATGCCATCCTTAGCCTGTGGGTTTTGGTGGAAACTAAGATTTTTGTTTGAACATTCCAATAAGAATTTTACCTGATAGTAATGGCAATGTTAGATCAAGTGGTGAGGTAGACTATAAGTACTATTTATGGGACTAAAGGTAACCCAACAAAATTACATTATAAACCTGTAACAGACAGCTTTCTACTACCACAGACTTTCTATACATTCAATCAGCTATGTAGTATGGTTAACTCAGGCATTACTCTTTTTTCTAGGAACTTGTTCATGAACCCAGAGCTTCACACATCCCAGGTAAACAATGGATCCACCACTGAGTCACACCTCCAGCCTGGATACACCATTTCAATGGCTGAACTAGCAACATGTGTGTGAAGAGTGAGGGTGAACAAGGCTACAGAGAAGTATGTGCCAAACTGATAAGGTAGCTAAGATGGTGCTTCATAATAATAACTCAGGTTGTCTGGACATGAATATTGTAAAGAAGGGATGGAGACCTTTACATGGAATAGAAAATGCATGGAGAACAGATGTGTGTGTGTGTGTGTGTGTGTGTGTGTGTGTGTGTGTGTGTGTGTGTGTGTGTGTTGCTAAGGATCAAAAACAGGGCTTTTCACAAACCAGGCAAGTGATCTGTCAAGGGGACAAGTGTTAACAACTGCCCTGTTTCAGTTACCCTCAGAGGCGCCTCATGAGCACATACATGTTCAAACCTGTCATCCAGTGGAAAGTGCAGAGACAGCATATATGGTTCAGAGAGTCAACATGTTTCTGTCTTTTGAGACCCTGGCTGTGGATAAGGTGATCTAGAGGGAATGCAGACAAAGAAGTGAGTGCAGTGAATCTGGCTCGGTGGCACATACCTGTAAACTCAGTACATATGTTGAACATTTTATCTCATGTCTCCACCTGCCAAGTACTGAGTTTACAGGCATGTGACATCAAGCTGGGTTTCTTTGAGCACAACCTGGGTTATACGAGACCATATTTCAAAACCAAGCAAAGCAAAACCACACAGAGAACAAGTAGTGTATAGAGGGCAAGGCCAGGGCAGCAGAGCCTGAGTGGGCACTCATCACACGCAGCTTCCTCACTGAGGACTGAATGGAATCAGCTGCCTGGAGCATCTGCCATGCCTTCCCTGCCATAGTGATCTGTAAACCTGCAACTATAAGCTGAAGTACACTCTTCCTCTCTTAAACTGATTTTTATAGGAGAGATTGTTCTAGCAACAAAGACAAGGTACTTGTGAGCCACAGCTTCCCTGATGTTTGCTTCCCATACATATTTTGACAGGACACACAAAGTTTGGCAGGAATTACAGGCAGCAGACAGCCAGCAAAAAGATTGCAAGGAAGGGAGCAGCCAGTGGAAAAGGGAGAGGTTTCCCAAGGTGAGATCTCTGCTAGACGAGGACAAGGGGACCCTGAACTGTGGTTTCTGGGACAGGCACACTGTAGGTACAGATGCCTCCAGGCCTTGAGAGTGTGGGCTGGATATTGAGATCCAGGTGTTACCCTCAAGCCCAACCAGGACAGTGACTCTTCTTTGCTCTGACAGATTCTGCCACCAAGCTGTTTTACAAAGAAGTAATCACATGAACAGCATTCCTGTAAACCTGAAAAAGCATTGTTTGTAAGAGGAGGCAGTGGGAGTGGAAAGATTCCATACAGCTGTTCCTATTCAACCATCTTACCACTGTGCCTTGGATGGGAGCCATGATGTTCTAAAGCAGGAGAGGGCAACATTATAGGGGCTGAGTTAGAAGGTTCTGGGTTCTGATTCTGCAACTATGCCTAATTCCATGCAAGTGCATTTTGGGTAAGCAATGAGTACAATTCGAGGAGTTACTTAAACATTCTCACTGTTTCCTTATGTTTTAGTCTCCTTTCATTTATTTTAATTAGTTTATAAAGGATGTCTCATGTAAACCATTTCTGCCTCCAAATTTACTACCTAGCCTAGGATGGTCTTGGTCTTCTGGTCCTCCTGCCTCTACTTGCAGAGTGCTGGCATCACAGATGTCTTAGCAGTTAAAGCACTTGCCTGCAAAGTCCAGGTTCAATTCCACAGAACACATGTAAGCCAGATACACAAGATGACACATGTATCAGGAGTTCATTTGCATTGGCTGGGGACTCTGGCATGCCCATATTCTCTCTCTCTTTTTCTCTCTGTCTTAAATAAATTTTAACAATAAAAAAATCTAAAAAAACCTCAACCCATTATTAGAAAAAAAGACAAAAGAAAAATATAAAAATGGCCATGCGTGTTGGCACATGCCTTTAATCTCAGCACTTGGGAGGCTAAAATAGCAGATCACTGTGAGTTCGAGTCCGGCCTGAGACTACATAGTGAATTCTAGGCCAGCCCGGGCTAGACCAAGACTAACTTGAAAAACAAATAGAAATTAGTAAATAAATAAATTGTTGGCAAGAATGTGGAGAAATTGTACATTTATACAGTTCCTGTTTAGTAAGCTGAATAAAGCTCAGGAGATAGATGGTTGTGAAGCCTACATATTTCAAGCCCCAGAAGTTTCTACTTAAAATTATTTAAAGCATAAGTTTGATAACATGTTTTTTTGTAACATTCTGCCATAAACTAAACTACATATTAACTATCCTAAACATTACATTCAATGACTAGCCATCATCATGTATAAGAATATATGCTATGGGGCTGGAGAGATGGCTTCTAATTAAGGTGTTTTCCTGTGAAGCCTAAGGACCCAGGTTCATTTTCCCAGTATGCACATAAGCCAGATACACAAGGTGGCTCTTTTAGTCAGGTTCGCATTGCTGGCAGAAAGCACCTGTTGAATAGCAGCTTGTAGGGGGGGAAAGTTTACTTTGGCTTACAGACTTGAGGGGAAGCTCCGTGATGGCAGGGGAAAAATGACAGAATGAGGAAAGATGTACAACACCTACTGACCAACATCAGATGGACAACAGCAACAGGAGAGTGTGCCAAGCACTGGCAAGGGAAAATTAGCTATAATACCCATAAGCCTGCCCCCAACAATACACTACCTCCAGGGGGCTTTAATTTCCAAACCTCCATCAGCTGGAAACCTACACTTCAGAACACCTCAGTTTATGAGAGGCATCTGAATCAAACAACTCAGAGGTGCATGCATCTGGAGGCATTCATTTGCTGTGGCTACAGACCCTGGTGTACCCATTCTCTCTCTCCCCTCATAAATAAAATGTTTATTTAAATTATATGTATTGGACTTGGAGAGATGGTTCAGTAGTAAAGGGACTTCCTGAAAAGGCTAACATTGCAGGTTCAATTCCCTGTACCTATATAAAGAGAGATGCACAAAGAGCACATGCATCTGGAGTTCATTTGCAGTGGGTACAAGCCCTGACATGTCCATTCCCTTTCTCTCTCTTTGTAAATAATTTTTTTTAAAAACTATATGTCAGAGAGAGATGAGCACCATGGTGCACACCTGTAATTCCCATAGAGAAGACTGAGGCAGGAGCATCCTGAGTTGGGGTCAGCCAGTGATACATAATGCGACCTCACCTCTAAGTAAAAATAAAAGAGCCAATGGTGTAGCTCAGTGCAAAAGAACTTGCTTAGCACACACTAGACCCTGGGTTTGATAGCCAGGAACAGAGGATAAGACTGACAGCTACTCAATTTAGCTCCAAATAAGAGTAAAACTGCTTTGCCTTCTGAGAGAGAGTGCATGCAGGCCAGCAGCACAAGGCTTGGTGCGTACACAGAACATGAAGCGTTCTGACATTATTACTCCCTGCACACGGGGCTCAGCTGTGAGGGAGACAAAGTGTGCACCAAGCGCTGCAGGCAAGAAAGACAAGGGGATAGTCTCCTCCTCTCCTTACTCCTGGGCAATGTCCTGTAAAAATACACACATCTCCATAGGACAGCCAAACTATCATTGTTTCAACTTCTGCAGAGATGTGAGCAAATATTTATTCACCCCAAATAAGGTGCCAATGACAGACCAAAGAAATAATGCCATTCAAGTCCAGCCCTGTGAGCCAGTGAGTATATTGGGGTTATTTAGAGGAATATGGATGAGGAGATATTTACAGGCACATGCATGACTGGAAAGTACCTGCATCGGTAAAAGTTCCACCTCCTATGGGTGACAACTCATGAAAGCTGTATCCCTGGAGATGCTTGTGAAATGTGAAGGGGGCTGTTATTTAACCTTGTGGAGGGAGCTTGTGAAGCTTGTGAATTTTAGGAACTTTCTGAAACTTTCAGGTTTTGTCCACTTCTGGATCATGGTTTCTCTAAATTCCCAAGTCTTACAGAGATTCCTGTGTGGTTGGGAGGAGTACTCTGAAACGCTGTTTTGGGGTACACATAGTCATTACACCCATGAATTCATAGCAGCGTAAATTTCCTGCAAAATTGAACCTGTCAATACATCACTTTCATGAGGGAAGGATACATGTGACTCCACATCTCTAGAGAAGCTCATTGCACCTAATGATGGCTGGGAAAGGGGAGTCATGTTCATCAGTTGTGTACCTACTGGTAAGTTGCCCATCCTCTTAAATCACCATGGTCATGCAAGAAACCCTAATTTAACTCAGTGGGGTTAAAGAAAAAAGTAATGAGGAACACCTGCAACCCCACTGAGGAGCGTCCCTAATGAATGGGGGCAGGGACGAGGAAAAAAAGAATACCAACACATGATTTATCTATACAAAACATGTTGTTAATAATAATAATAAACATTTTTTTAAAGGAACAAAAGTTAGATGGAGAGTCAGAGGAATGAAGAAGTGTGTTAGTGAGAGGTGGAGACTGCTAAGACGGTGGATTTTCTAGGCATAAGATCAAAATATGTTATAAACATATATTATAATATCAAAATGTGGGCTAGAGGGATTGCCTAGTGGTTAAGGCACTTGCCCACAAAGCCAAAGGATCCAGGTTCGATTCCCCAGGACCCACCCACATAAGCCAAATGCACAAGGTGGTGCATGCGTCTGTAATTCATTTGTATGGCTGGAAGCCCTGGCATGACCATTTTCAACCTCCATTGCTCGCTCTCTCTCTCTCTCTCTCTCTCTCTACACACACACACACACACACACACACACACACACACACACACACATTTATAAAGAAATATCAAAATGGAAAACGTTAGTGAAAAAAACAGTTGAAGAAGAGGATGGTTGCATGAAAAAATGAAAAGTGTCCAAATGGCCAGAAGAGATGAGAACAGCTGCCTGTAAAGAGGGGCGTGCTCAGCACTCACGGGCCTGTGCAGTGTCCATGGAGCCCACTTGGGCTGTGCTGCTCTGGCCTTGCCCTCCATACACTACTTGTTCTCTATGTGGTTTTTCTTTTTTCTTATCTTTTTTTTTGTTTTGTTTTTGTTTTTTCAAGGTACAGTGTCACTCTGGTTCAGGCTGATCTGGAATTCAGGATATAGTCTCAGGGTGGCCTTGAACTCATGGTGGTCCTCCTACATCTGCCTCCCTAGTGCTGGGATTAAAGGCATGTGCCACCACTCCCAGATTTCTTTGTTTGGTTTTGAAATGTGTTCTACTGTAATCCAGGCTGGACTCAAAGTAACCCAGCTTGGTGTCACATACCTGTAAACTCAGTACTTGGCATGTGGAGACATGAGATAAAATGTTCAACATATGTACTGAGTTTACAGGTATGTGCCACCAAGCCAAGTTCTCTGCACTCACTTCTTTGTCTGCATTCCCTCTAAATCACCTTATCCACACCAAGGGTCTCAAAAGACAGTAACATGTTGAAGTCTCTGAAACATATATGCTGTCTTTGCGCTTTCCACTGGATGGCAGGTTTGAACATGTATGTGCTCATGAGGCACCTCTGAGGGTAACTGAAACAGGGCAGTTGTTAACACTTGTCCCTTTGACAGATCACTTGCCTGGTTTGTGCAAGGCCCTGTGTTTTATCCTTAGCAACACACACACACACACACACACACATGCACACGTGTGTTCTTCATGCATTCTCTATTCCAGGTAAAGGTCTCCATCCCTTCTTTACAATATTCATGTCAAAACAACCTGAGATATTATTATGAAGCACCATCTTAGCTCCCTTATCAGTTTGGCACATACTTCTCTGAGCCTTGTTCTCACTCACTACTCACACACATTTTGCTAGTTCAGCCATTGAAATGGTGTATCCAGGCAGGAGGTGTGACTCAGTAGTGGATCCATTGTTTACCTGGGATGTATGAGGCTCTGGGTTCATGAACTAGTTACCAGAAAAAAAAAATAATGCTTTAGTTAAACATACTACATAGCTGATTGAATGTATAGAAAGTCTGTGGTAGTAGAAAGCTGACTGTTACAGACTTATAATCTAATTTTGTTGGGTTATGGGTTTAATCCCATAAATAGGACTTATAGTCTACCTCACCACTTGATCTAACATTGCCATTACTATCAGGTAAAATTCTTATTGGAATGTTCAAACAAACATCGTAGTTTCTTTTTTTTTTTTTTTTTTTTTTTGGTTTTTCGAGGTATGGTCTCACTCTGGTCCAGGCTGACCTGGAATTAACTCTGTAGTCTCAGGGTGGCCTTGAACTCATGGTGATCCTCCTACCTCTGCCTCCCGAGTGCTGGGATTAAAGGCGTGCGCCACCACGCCCAGCTAAACATTGTAGTTTCCACCACAGGCTAAGGATGGCATCACAAAACACCTGAGGCCTCTAGCAGAGAATTCTCTGCTTTGAAAACTCCTTGATGTTTCCTGAGTGTGCTTAAAATGCCTAGACTTATAACTTTTTCATTCTATTACTATAAATATTCCATGAGTCAGGTAGGGGGCCCACATTTTTACTCCCAGTACAAAAAGAGGCTAAAGTAGGAAGATCCCAGTGAGTGTGAGGCTATGTTGGTTGACAGATTGAGTTCCAGGTCAGCCAGGCTAGAGTGAGACCAGGCTTAAGAAATGAAACAAAAAATTCTGGGACTTCCGGTTAAGATGGCGACATAGGAACCTCGCCAAAAGAGGGAAGCGAACAAAAACAAAACAAACCCCAGCAAAATACACTTTTCTACTAAAAGTGAGATACATAGTAAACTTGCAAGCCCAGCAGAGAAGTAGGAGAGTTCCAGAGCGTCTGAGAGCCAGAGGCGGCTCCACAGCGCCGCCTGCGGCGGGCGGCTAGGCGCCGCCTGAGACAGCTGATCCGCAGAACTTTTAAAGGCAGGCGAGGAGAATTTTCCACTCACACCGCCTCCTCACAATCTCAAGAAGCGTGGAAGGAGGACAGGAGAGACCAACAAAGAGGCTAGTGAGGAAGAGGATCGCCAGAGGAACAGGCGGACTTCAGCCGCCACTCACAGCCCCCCTCCCCCACCACGGATGCAAGTACGGGCGAGTACAGAGACTGGGAAAGAGCTCGCTGGCAGCATCGGGCGCAGGGAAAGCAGAGTCCCACAAGCGCAGCTGACCTCCTGAATCCACGTCACAGCAAAGGAACCAAGCAGCCGGGCAGCATAGCTGTGATCAAACCCGTTCAAAAGGTAATTTGGTTTTATTCATTGGGAAGGGTCTCTCTTGATCACAAGCTGACCTTGGAACTCTCTACAGATCAGAAATCTTAGCCTCCCAGCTGACAGGATTAAGGGCGTGGGCTAACACATATCCTTAGGAACTGTGACTTTGTCATAATACCTGCTTTTGCACAAATACTCTGTGCTGTATTTCATTGAAGGGGTACATTGTTGTGTTAAATTTTGGATCTTGACTGTATTCTGTTCCATTCACCCCACCTGATAATCTCATAGCAGGCAAGGGTCACTTCTGTGATTACTTTGAGAGCCTTAAGAACCACACTTAACACCTTAAACTCCTACACTGAAGACATATAATATCAGATTGATTGATACATCTAACATTACTGCAGATATTTAGAAAACCCAAGCATTAAATTAATTCAAGATGCAAAGATCTCTACATTACAATACAAGAAACACAAAACATCCAGACAATATAAATCCACCAAAAGTATTAATATATCTGAAATGACCTTCAGTGAGGCTGACTTAGAGGACATCCGAGAAAGATTTCAAAAGAATGATTATAATTATGTTCAAAGAACTCAAAGAGAAATGAAAGGGTTCAAAGACCTCAAAGAAGAAATCAAAGGATTCAAAGAAAAACACAGAAAACCAATTTAATGAAATAAGGAAGTCAATACTAGACATAAATACGGAAATAGAAAGAATAAAGAAAACCCACTCAGAAATGCTAGCAATAAAGAACACAGTCAGTGAAATTAAAACCTCTGTAGAAAATCTCTCTAGTAGAATGGATGAAGGAGAGAACAGGATATCGAAGCTAGAAGACCAAGTAGCTGATCTAATACAGTCCAACAGAGAAAGACAAAATAATAGGAAGGTATGAATGGGAATTACAGGATATTCGGGACACTATGAAAAGATCAAACATAAGAATTCAAGGGATAGTAGAAGGAGAAGAATTTCACTCCAAAGGCATAGTAGGTGTTTTCAACAAAATCATAGAGAAAACTTCCCCCAAATTGGGAAAGAGTTGCCAATGCAGATACAGGAAGCCTTTAGAACACCAAACAGACAAAACCTGGAAAGAACCTCTCCCCGCCATATTATAATTAAACTACCAAACATACAAACCAAAGAAAATATATTGAAAGCAGCTAGAGAGAGAAAAAGCAAGTGACCTACAAAGGGAAGCCCATCAGACTCACAGCAGATTACTCAACACAAACTTTAAAGGCCAGAAGGGCCTGGAGTAATGTATTCAAGTTCTGAAAGATAAAAACTGTCAACCGAGATTACTTTATCCTGCAAAACTATCTATCCAAATAGATGGAGAAATAAGGACATTCCACAACAAAGACAGGCTAAAGGAATTTTTGGCAACTAAACCAGCTCTACAGAAAATACTTGCAGGAATCATTCATGCTGAGGAGAAAGCAAAGCACACACATCAGGAAATAGGAAAAAATAAACCATACTCAAATAACAGTTAAAACAAGTGAGTAAAGGGAAAACAGGAAAAACTAAAAAATAAGAAGAATGGTGAGAATAAACACATATATGTCAATAATAACTCTTAATATCAATGGTCTCAATGCCCCTATCAAAAGACACAGACTTGCAGACTGGATTAAAAGCAGGATCCTACCATCTGTTGCCTCCAGGAAACTCATCTCTCAATAAAAAATAGAAACCTTCTTAGGGTGAAAGGTTGAAAAAGGTATTTCAAGCAAATGGGCCTAGAAAACAGGCAGGGGTTGCTATTTTAATTTCTGACAAGATAGACTTCAATCCAACATTTGTGAGGAAAGATAAAGAAGGTCACTTTATACTGATTAAAGGAACACTCCAACAGGAGGACATTACAATCCTAAACATATATGCCCCTAACATGGGGCTCCCAATTTCATCAAACAAACACTATTAGAATTGAGGTCAGAGATATCTCCTAACACAATAGTAGTGGGGACTTCAATACCACTCTCATCACTTGACAGGTCTACCCAGCAAAAAATAAACAGAGAGACATCTGCATTAAATGATACCATGGAACAAATGGACCTAACAGATATTTACAGAACATTCCATCCAAATGCTGCAGAATATACATTTTCTCAGCAGCACAGGACATTTTCTAAAATAGACCATATACTAGGACACAAATCAAATCTTAACAAATACAGGGAAAATTGAAATAATCCCTTGTACATTGTCTGACCACAATGGGATTAAACTGCAAATCAGCAACAAGAAAATATACAGAGCATACAGAAACTCATGGAGACTAAACAGCACTTTATTGAATGATGTATGGGTCATTGAAGAAATTAAAAGGAAATCAAGAAATTCGTAGAATCAAATGATGATGAGAATACAACATACCAAAACCTTTGGGACACAATGAAGGCAGTCCTACGAGGGAAATTTATAGCCCTAAGTGCATATATTAAGAAATTGGAGAGTTCACAACTAAACAATTTAATGCTTCACCTTAAGGCCTTGGAAAAAGAAGAACAAGGCAAACCAAAAATTAGTAGACGGGAAGAAATAATAAAGGTTAGGGCAGAAATTAATGAAATGGAAACCAAAAAAACAATCAAAAGATCAATGAAACAAAGAGTTGGTTCTTTGAAAGGATAAACAAGATTGACAAACCCTTAGCAAATCTGACCAAAAGAAAGAGAGAAGAGACAAAAATTGATAAAATTAGAGATGAAAAAGGCAACATCACAACAGATACCAAAGAAATTCAGAAAATCATACGGACATACTTTAAGAATATATATGCCTCTAAGTTTGAAAACCTGAAAGAAATGGATGAATTCCTTGATTCATATGACCTACCAAAATTAAATCAAGAAGAGATAAACCATTTTAAATAGAACTATAACAACCACAGAGATTCAAGCAGTTATAAAAAAGTTTCCCAACTAAAAAAGCCCAGGCCCAGATGGATTCACTGCTGAATTTTACCAGACATTCCTGGAGGATCTAACGCCAATGCTTCTCAAACTTTTAGATAAAATAGAAAAGGAAGGAACTCTACCAAAATCCTTCTATGAAGCCAGCATCACCCTGATACCCAAACCGGACAAAGACAGATCAAAAAAGAAAAATTATAGACCAATCTCCCTCATGAACATGGATGCAAAAATTCTCAACAAAATACTGGCAAACAGAATACAAGAATTTATCAGAAAGATTATTCACCCTGACCAAGTAGGCTTTATCCCAGAGATGCAGGGATGGTTCAACATACGCAAATCCATAAATGTAATACACCATATAAATGGTCTGAAGGACAAAAATCATATGGTCATCTCAATAGATGCAGAAAAGGCATTTGACAAAATCCAACACCCCTTCATGGTGAAAGTATTACAGAAACTGGGAATAGAAGGAGCATATCTCAACATAATAAAAGCTATTTATGACAAACCTACAGCCAACATAATACTAAATGGGGAAAAACTTGAAGCTTTTCCTCTAAATTCAGGAACAAGACAAGGGTGTCCACTTTCCCCACTACTATTTAATATAGTACTGGAAGTCTTAGCCACAGCAATAAAGGCAAGAGACACTCATAAAGGGGATACAAATCGGAAGGGAAGAGATCAAATTATCATTATTTGCAGACGATATGATTCTATACCTAACAGACCCTAAAGTCTCTACCTGCAAACTGTTAGAGCTGATAAACACTTTTAGCAATGTAGCAGGATACAAAATAAACACACAGAAATCAGTAGCCTTTCTATATACTAACAACAAACGTGCAGAGGATGAAATCAGGAATCTCTCCCATTCACAATTGCTTCAAAAAAATAAAATACCTTGGAATAAACTTAACCAAGGAAGTGAAGGATCTCTACAATGAGAACTTTAAAAAACTCGGCGACAAATTACAGATGACATAAGGAAATGGAAAGACATCCCATGCTCCTGGATTGGAAGAATCAATATTGTGAAAATGTCAATCTTACCAAAAGCAATCTATACATTTAATGCGATCCCTATTAAAATCCCAATAGCTTTCTTCACGGAAATAGAAAAAACAATCCTAAAATTCATCTGGAAACACAAAAAACCTCGAATAGCCAAAACAATTTTATAAACAAAAAATCAGGCAGGTGGTATAACCATACCCGATTTTAAGTTATATTACAAAGTCATAGTAACAAAAACAGCATGGTACTGGCACAAGGACAGACAGGTAGATCAATGGAACAGAATAGAAGACCCAAATATTAATCCAAGCAGCTACAGCAACCTGATTTTTGACAAAAATGCCAAAAATATTAATTGGAGAAAAGATAGTCTCTTTAACAAGTGGTGTTGGGAAAACTGGACATCGGTATGTAAAAGGATAAACGTAGATCCTTGTCTTTCTCCATGCACAAGAGTCAAATCCAAATGGATCAGGGACCTTGATATCAGACCTGAAACTCTGAACCTGCTAGAGGAAAAAGTAGGGGAAACCCTTCAACATATTGGCATAGGTAAGGACTTTCTGAATATAACCCCAATTGCTCAGCGAATAAAATCACTAATCAACCAATGGGACCTTATGAAATTACAAAGCTTTTGTACAGCAAAGGACACTGTGAGTAGAGCAAAAAGACAACCTACAGAATGGGAGAAAATCTTTGCCAGCTATACATCTGACAGAGGATTAATATCCAGAATATACAAAGAACTCAAAAAACAGAATAATAAGAATTCAAACAACCCAGCTAAAAAATGGGCTATGGAACTAAATAGAGAATTCACAGAAGATGAAATTCAGATGGCATATAAACATCTGAAAAAATGCTCCACATCCTTAGCCATCAGGGAAATGCAAATTAAAACCACTTTGAGATTCCATTTCACTCCTGTCAGAATGGCTTCCATCAAGAAAACAAAGGACAATAAGTGTTGGCGTGGATGAAAAAAGAGGAACACTTCTACACTGTTGGTGGGAATGTAACCTAGTCCAACCATTGTGGAAATCAGTGTGGAGGTTTTGAGACAGCTAGAAATAGATTTACCATATGATCCAGCTATAGCACTCCTAGGCATATATCCAGAAGACTCTTCTCACTTCCTTAGAGATACTTGCAAAACCATGTTTATTGCCGCTCTATTCACAATAGCTAGGAAATGGAAGCAGCCTAGATGTCCCACCACAAATGAATGGATAATAAAGATGTGGTACATTTACACAATGGAGTTCTACTCAGCAGTAAAGAAAAATGAAATTATGAAATTTGCAGGGAAATGGATGGATCTGGAAAGGATTATACTAAGTGAGGTAACCCAGACTCAGAAAGCCAAACGTCACATGTTCTCTCTCATATGTGGATCCTAGCTACAAAAATAGACAGACTTGTGTGTGAACTGGAACCAAAAATTGGTGCCAGAAACCAGTAAGCTGGTAAAGGCTATAAGGGACAGAGAAAGGGAAGGACTGAAGTGTATGGTATTGCACATATGTAAGTGGAAGGACTGATTACAAGGAGGGAATGGCCTAACCAAGGCCATGGGTAGAGAATGCATAAGAGAAGGGCAAGGAGGGTCAATCTAATTTCAAAAGATTGTGAATAAGACTTATATAAAACTACTTTTTGAATAATGGTACATCTAGAAGCTGTAGACTGTTACTAGAAAATTTTCAGTACCTGGGATGGGATACCTTCCAGTGAGTTGTTGGCCAAGGAGGTCCCGGTAGCCTCCAAAACATTAAAGGCTTTTGCCAAAGCCCTTGGTTTTCCCTGAGAAACAGATAGTAAGACCCTATTGCTGAAGACATCTCTTGCCTGAGAGGCAAGGTCACTGAGAAAGCAAGCTGGTGCTGAGCAGAAAACCTTCTCCCCTGTAGACCAGCCAACTGAAAGCTGGAAAAAGCTGCACTGCATGCAGAGTATGGGAGACAGAAGTCATCAGCAGTGAAAACAGTGGACGCTGAATATTCAAATTTGGCCAGACAGGCCCAAAGACTGAACGGGTGCAATAGTGGCATGTCTACTCATGGGGTAACCAACTGCTCTATAATTGGACTAAAGGCCCTCTCTACGGGAGGAATACATACCTGGTACTGAAAACCCAAGTAAAGTCTATGGTAGGTAAGGTCATAAGCCTTAGGGGTATAAAGCATGCCCTTATCTAAATGTATATACTATTCCCACCAAGCTGCCCGGAAAATACTACACTTAATGCTCATATTCACATATTAATGCTACTCTCACTTCTGTTTAGAGAAGCTTCTCTTTTCAGATGGCGATGACCACTGGGATGATCCAAAAGGCAACATAGTGCTGAGAAGAAGGGATGGAGAAGTGCCCAGCACTGAAACATCTCTGTCACACCCTCCAAGGCTCAGGGATCATTGCGGAAGAGGGGGCGGATAGAATGGAAGAGCCAAAGGAAGGGTACAACTCCCTACAATGCAACTGCCCAGACAGAAATTGGCCTTGATATCCATGACCTTGCTGTGCCTAACAATACCTCCGCAAGACCCTCATAGTAGAAGTAAAAGAGGATGACATCATATTAAAAAAAGAGACTAATGGAGAGAGGGAGGGGATATGATGGAGAGTGGAGTTCTAAAGGGGAAGGGGGGAGGGGAGGGAAAAATACGCACCTTTGGTATGTAAGTATGTTTTGTTGTCAATAAATATTTTAAAAAAAAATTCTGAAACTTTTAGCATGTTGAAACATCATATTTGATGTAACCTAGACCTGTTCCTGAGTCAAACCAACACCTTAACAGGCTTCAATAAGATATTTCCTAGTTAGGCCTAAGTTTCAATTTCTCAAAAAGCCTGAACTAAATTCTGAGAGAACAGAACAAAAAACCAAGTCATTTCCTGGAAGGTTTCAGAGATGTCTGAGGCCATTCCCCCTTTCTTGGCCTCAGCCAGTCAGAAGTAAAAGAATGTGATATGCTTACTGGCCATTTAACTGGACACCTTAGGAAACTTCCTTCCTCAGAGCCCCTCTCCCTTAGCCTCCCTTAGCCTCCCTTAGCCCACGCACATGGAATTATAACCAGTCAGGAGTGCACATGTACTATATCGGTCAAATTAGCCAATTATATTAGAGGTCTTTGTTTAGCTGCCTTTAAAAGGGCCAGAGAGCTTATCTCGGGGTCGCCATCTAGTGCAAATAGTGGACCTCGCATGCTGGACTTCTCTGCACAATAAACGATCTATGTTTTTACATGCTATATGAGTCTGAGTCTCCCTTCAGCTATTTTCAGATCCTAACATTCCCAGACTTTCAGCTCTCAGATTTGTCTCAGAATAAAGTACATTGAGGTAAGATCTGGGGTTTGACATCCCAACACCACAATATTAAAAAAACAAATGAAAATGAAAAATCAGCACATATTCTCCCCTGAGAGTTTCAGGTTCTTTCACATGTCCATACCATTGCACTTGACGTTCTCATCACCCTATTGACAGTTTGAGTCAGATAGACTTAGTTTTGAAAATGACATGCAAACTGCAGGGTGCTCAGCAACATCCCTGTACCCACCCACAAGGTCAGGTGCAGCACTATATGCCCCACCCTCAATTAAATAATAAAAAAAGACCCCTGACATCACAAAATATTGTTGAATGGTTAAAAAAACTAATTCCTCCTGAGATAAACACCAGCAACACAGTCTGTACCATTTTTCTGATATTACCAGACCAGTTCATGGAGAAGCACAGGGGCTCTGTGGAAATTGGACACATGAGGTGACTTTGGTTTACTTCTGTCAGGGAAGGAGCTGGAGAACTGCATGTGGCCACCAAGTGAACAACCGAAAGACAGGTCCAAGCCTCAATGTGATGAAACAGGCAAAAAAACACAGGCCAGAGTGTAGAAGAATTTGAGGGCTCAGAGTGGGCTGGACTACCCACTTTCTCACATCTTACTGATAACAGTAATAAGGGGAAAATAGAGACATGTTTTAGATAAACTTTTGATCTAGTTGTAATCTAAACAGAGATTCAGAGGAATGCAAGGGCTACTGGCTTTCATGTACATGAAACCCTCACTTCATGGAGAGAAGAGTCCATAAGTCCACAAGGAGACATATGGACCCATTAACACCTTAAATCACAGAGTCATGATTTCAAATAAAATTTGAAATGATTGCCTTTCTTTCCCATCCTTCATTAAGTGTTAGCTATAGATGAAATATAAGATATCTCTAAGAATCCTTTCTTATCCCAAATTTCCAACTCTCTCAATACAGCACAGGTTCAAGGTTGAATTCCTGTCTTTGCACACTTGCCTCTGAAAGTATAAGTATCAAGGAGAGAACACTGGTTTCAGAAACACAGGGTGACTAGTACAGATGACAGTTGTGGGAAGAAAAGTCAGGAGATTCTGAAGTCACCAGTCAGTGGGGTGAGAGGGAAATGATGGAACACAGACTGTAGAGAGCTGCGAGGTGCCGGGCCTTAAAGATGGCGCTGGCTTCCGCCTTCCGCCTTCCCGATGGCGAGTGCTCTCCTGGATAAACAAGTCCTTATTTGGCTTGGGCCGTGATCTAGGCTTGCTTCCGCATATGTGGACCTATCTGCATTCACCACGTGGCTTACCAGGGTTGGCTGTTCAAAGGCTTCTTAAGCTTTGGGCGGGCTTGTCCCGGGGTCAGTGAGTGAGGCAGTCAGTGAGTCAGTGAGTGAGGCAGTCAGTGAGGCAGTGAGTGAGGCAGTCAGTGAGGCAGTGAGTGAGTGAGTGAGTGAGTGAGTGAGTGAGTGAGTGAGTGAGTGAGTGAGGCAGGCAGTGAGTCTGTGAGTCAGTGAGTGAGTGAGTCAGGCAGTGAGTCTGTGAGTCAGTGAGTGAGTGAGTCAGTGAGTGAGTCAGTGAGTCAGTCAGTGAGTCAGTCAGTGAGTGAGTCAGTGAGTGAGTCAGTGAGTGAGGCAGTCGGTCAGTCAGTCAGTCAGTCGGTCGGTCGGTCGGTCGGTCAGTCAGTCAGTCAGTCAGAAGATTGTTTAAGGGGTCAGAAGATTGTTCAAGGTTCCTGAATAAACTGCTGAAAGAAGAGTCCAAGTGTTGCGTCTTCCTTGCTGGTCGAGGCGGACGCGACAACAGACTTCATACACAAAGTCAGTGTCTCATGCATTAGACCCTCAAGAGATAGATGCATCAGAGCCCTGAACATTGTCCCTGCTACCAAGGCTGTGTAAGCTTGGCTCCCTGCTTCTCCACCTGGTTATTCCTTCCTCCCCATCACCATGATGACAAGACACAGTTCTGAGAACCAACCCAGCAACAATTTCCAGAATGGGGAAGTTGGGTTCAGAATGGTCACTCAAAGCTGGGCATGATAGTGCATGCCTTTAATTACAACACTTGGGAGGCAGAGGTAGGAGGATTGCCATGAGTTCGAGCCACCCTGAGATGACACTCAATTCCAGGTCATCCTGGGTTAGAGTGAGACCCTACCTTGAAAAGAACAACAGAA